>CM076575.1:1210457300-1210954716 GCA_034641835.2 Pinus albicaulis
TCCAACACCTACAGGAAAAAAAATTTATATCCCTATAGGCATTGGAAAACGATTTTCCAGCACCCACAGCAAAAAAAAATTATATGCATACCAAAATTTTTCCTGGGCTTCTCTCTGTTACCTGATTGCATAATACATGGGTATATATCATTTCATCTTGCCTTGCTATCATTTTATTTTATTATCTATATAAATTTTTTTTCCTGTAGGCGCTGGAAAATCATTTTCCAGAGCCTACAGGAAAAAAAAGTTATATGCCTTCAGGCATTGGAAAACGATTTTCCAGCACCCACAACAAAACAAATTTATATGCATACCAAAAGTTTTCCTGGGCTTCTCTCTGTTACCTGATTGCATAATACATGAGTATATATCATTTCATCTTGCCTTGCTATCATTTTATTTTATTATCTATATAAATTTTTTTTCCTGTAGGCGCTGGAAAATCATTTACCAGTGCCTACAGGAAAAAAAATTTATATGCCTATAGGCGTTGGAAAACGATTTTCCAGCACCCACAGCAAAACAAATTTATATGCATACCAAAAGTTTTCCTTGACCTCTCTGTTACCTAATTGCATAATACATGGGTATATATCATTTCATATTGCCTCTTGAGTCCAAAAAACATGCTACAAATTATTAGCCTATTACATATTACAAAACATTAATCAACCTGATGAATCTTCAAACTCAAGATAGTTGTTAACCCAGATCCAAGTTCAAGCCTCACAAATGCTGTTAAAGATTTCAGCACTGCTCCAAAACTCCAAATGCTCAATAAGAGGTATGAGCCAAATAGAAAATTATTAGCCTATTACATATTACAAAACATTAACCAACCTGATGAATAATCAAACTCAAGACAGTTGTTAACCCAGATCCAAGCTCAAGCCTCACAACTGTTGTTAAAGATTTCAGCACTGCTCCAAAACTACAAATGCTCAATAAGAGGTGTGAGCCAAATAGAGGGAGTGGGGTTCTTCTTTATAACATTTTTCTAGGGTCTAGAGATTAGGGTTTTTTTGTTACACAGATTTAAAATTCCAAAACAGAGAGGCTACACAGAGCGTTTCTGGATCTACTCATCCAAATAGGGATAGAGTCAAGTAGTTTGGTACCAATCTGCTTGAGTCATGCTCTGAGTCGACCACTTCAGTAACAAACCAGACCACCAAAACAATTTTAAGGCCATTGCGCTTGTTGTACAGTGTTATTAGTTTTCTTAATATTTTAAATCATTCAAATTATAATAATTTACAATTATTTTTTCTTATATTTTTAATATAAATATAAAATTCTACCTATCCCCTTTACATCATATTAGCATAAATTTTACATGGTTTACATTAAAAACGTGAAGGCTTTTATTTTCTTTCTATACCAGCGATTTAATAATATTGCTTCAACAAGTTTTTGACAGAAAACCTTATCGCATCAAAATCCCAGTAACTTATTATCTAAAAACTCAACACATTCTACTCGATGAAATTATATTATTTTACATTCAAGTAATATAAAACAACTATCACATAGCAAAGGCGTTGTTTAAACGATGTGATCATTTAGTCTGATTGCGAATATCTCATTGGAATTCAGTGATATTTTTTCAATAAATGTCAATATGGGAAGGTTTGAATAATTTCTAATTAGTGAAAAGTTTAACAACTAACGGCCCGTTACCAAGTAGTTTGGTACCAAATAGGGATAGAGTCAAGTAGTTTGGTACCAATCTTCTTGAGTCATGCTCTGAGTCGACCACTTCAGTAACAAACCAGACCACCAAAACAATTTTAAGGCCATTGCGCTTAATGGTTCCAGGCTATTCAATACTGTACAGAATAGTTTGTAATCATGCTTTATTTACTGTTGCCATTGCACCCTAAACTATTCAATACTGTTATGAATTTATTTGTGATCGCACTTGTAATTTGCAATCACACTTTATTTACTGTTGTCATTACACCCTAAACTATTCAATACTGTTATGAAGTTATTTGTGATCACACTTTATTTACTATTGTCATCGCACACTACTAGCCAAGCTATTCAATACAGTTGTGAAATTATTTGTAATCACACTTGTCATTGCATCCTACTAGTGCCAAGCTATTCAATACCGTGGTGAAAATATAAATATCAATTTCCAAAGGGGCAAAAAAAATATTGTAAACCATCAATTTTGTACTGAAGCTTGAGTGGTGGATATCATTCACAGAGGATACCCCGAGCCAAACTTCGTAAATACAATGGAGTTATATACCAGCACACATAAAAATTCAATAAACAGATACTAATCCCATCAGTAGGATAAGTACAGTGCTTTCCAAAATTCTGAACAACCCCATCAACAGCTCTCTCTTGTGTCCTAGGAGCCGCATGCATCTCATAATCCTAAGCTACCCGCACCATCATATATTAATACTTATGCTACAGAAAAGAAAATAACTATGTATATGTGCAGACGATTCGTCCGCCGCAAGATTTCAGTATTGTTCAAGCTTATATGCTAGAAGTTCAGGCAGAGAGAAACACAACCACACAGACATGTGCGCATACATTCATTCTCTGTGTATGAAATACATTTCATATGAGAATGAACTCATAACCATGATCTACATGACAGAACAGCCATTAGTGTTCTCATCACTGAAAAGATGAGTGGCATAATCAGCAGTTGGATAATTAGGATTCGGCATTGGATAAGATCTGCACCGGGAATATCTTACCTTGCGTGTGACTGTGAGATGAATTGGAGCGAGTTCTTCTTATTTACGCTAGACGCTGGAGCGAATCCTCTTCGCGGAGCTGCTTGGAAAATGACCTCTGTTCCAGCACCGGGAAGTATTTGAATTTGAAATTCAAAAATGAAAACCAGCATTTAATTGTGGTTGGTGGCCGGCGGACGTAGGGTGGCGGGTGCCGGAGGAGCGGCGGGTGGCGGAAGGGAAGCGCATGGGGGAGGAGGGGTGGAGCGGGTGGGGTCCTCAGCTAACGGCCCGTTACCGTGACGGCTCTCCGTAGCTGCTCCCGATTTCGTAGTCGTTTTTCACATCGCCGGAAGGAGGGGGTCACCGGAGGCCGACGATCGGGAGCTGTCACATCAGCTCCCGATTCGTAGACACAAAGACTCCTCCATTAGATTTGGCTTTGCCTTTGCCCTTCTTCTTCCCTTTGGAAGTCTTGTCCGCAAGACTAGCCTGGACGACGTTGACCTTCGCGATCTTACTAGAATCTGGAGTAGCTGGAGGAGCAGAATTGTTGGAAGAATTCAATTTCTCCTTCCCATTAGAAGACTTGTGAGAAGTCTGAGAAACAGAACCAATAACACCATCTATCGATGGGGTAGCCGGCACTTTAGAGGTCCCTGGTCGTGGGGCATCAGTCAAGATGTCATAGAACATGATGGACTGGGAGTACACTAAATCAAGTTATTGGGCACGAGCAATGGCTTGTTCCTCGGTTACACATGCCCCCATAGCAATGTCTTGTGCAATCGTATTGACAAAGGATATAGTGAACCAGTGAGTTAGAAGATGATCAGGAATGTCAAACTTGATCAAATGATGACTACGTCTCCATTCTTGAATATGATCTGAAATATGAGTGGCTTTATCCTGTTTCAGATATGTCAGGAGATGCATATCGGCTTCATAACGAAACGGTAACTGGAAATGCATCAGGAATGCCATAGATAGAGTATTAAAATCTTGAAAAATACCACGGGGTAGTTCTATGTACCATTTAGTAGCAGCACTGGTGAGAGTGCGCTAGAAAATACGCAGATGAATCGAGTCATCCACTCAAGAATTTGAAGAACACCATAAGTGGTATGTCATGACATGTGCTTGGGGGTATTCTCCAAATTTACCTTCAAACTTAGGACAATCACCAGGCACCTTCATTAAAAATAGAGGCCAATATGGATTATGAAGAACTGGATCATTAGTAAATTTGGACACGTCTGGTAATTCCAACGTGGCAAGAAAAGGTAATTGAGGGTTAAAAGGCATGTCAGGTCCCCGATAAGGACCTGTACCTGTACTCCACCCTGGTTGAGTATAACTCCGCCCCCATTGGTGCTATCTTGAAGGATTTTGATGATAGGGGGTATAAGCCGGAAATTGGGTTGATATGGCGGCTAAAAGCCAGGATACGGGGGTTGATAACTAGGTTATTGATTCTGATTATACGTGGGCCCCGATTGAGCAGTGTACAGATTTGACTGTAGAGTATAAGTATAGCTTGGCTGTTGAAGGTAATAACCAGAACCTTGAGGCGGGTTGTAAACCGGTTGATACTGACCTTGAAGGTAATAGCCGCCTTGGGTTCGAAGGGGCTGTTGGTAAGTGTGGGCCTGCTGAGTCAGAAAGGTCGGGTGCACAGGTGGATTCGGTTGTGGTATAGAATAGATTGGTGGTTGAGCAGGGTTAACAGACTGTGCAGGTTGTCCTGGTTGAACAAGTTGACCTAGTTGTCCCTGTTGAACAGGTTGACCTAGATGATGAGGGACACCAGGTTTCCCTGGTTGAACAGGTTGGCTTGATGGTGGGAGTGGGCCAGGTTGTGCCTGATAACTAGGCTGACCTATGACAGGACCATAAGATGGCCCTGCCTGGGTAGATAAAAAACCGTTAATATACTGATAAGCCTCAAGAGTAGGAAAACAAAGGGGGTTGCCCTGCTCATCATATTGATATGGAAATACCTAGATCGGGGCACCATCTGCTCCATAATGGGAAAAGTAAGGACGATTAAGATTCTGAGAGGATTGACCAACCTCGGAGATTGGTGGCTGTAAAGACATCCGTTACTCCTTGGGAGTAATGTTCTCTGGAATGGCAGAAGCTATATAGACATCTTTAGGAACTAACGAGGTCCTAGTTGACTGAATTGTGACAATAGGCATAGATGCAGCCATGCAGATAGTAGGTCTAACAGGTGCCGATGTAACAAAAGGAGATGCCGTGAGAGGTTTCGATGGTGACATCCCTAACGAGGGAATGGTCTGCCTCGTGGATGGAGTCAATACTCCTATAGAGGCAATAGCAGCCATGACCTGACTTAAAGACCTATATCTAGCTGGAAGAGATGGACTAGGTGAAGACATAGGAGAAGGTTCGGGGATGTCTTTGGGAAAAAGTTGGTAATCTTCACTAGAAGTAGGAATTCCCTCACTAGGAGTAGGACTGGATGATCCCATATATTACCCTGTCGTAAGATATTCTAAAAGACGACAGGGATTAGGAGGTATGACAATAGCCAAAAATGGTTATCCTGATGTAAGAGGAGGGAAGTGTTCCCCTACTCCAAACCCAAACCAAGCGTTGGACAAGGGCCAATTGAACTCAAATATTCCTCCAAAGGGAAGTTCAGATATAATTGGTCCACCATTGGGAAACTCGAATACAACAGGATGTTGATGCTCAGCAGAGGACTGAGAGGCCTCTGACGAATCATTTGTATAAGGACTACCACTAGATGAAACTGATGGTTCTACCACTGTGAATGTAGCAAAAAAGAGGAAGAGATAAAAAAAAAAGACACACGGGAAAAAACCAAGGCAAACAAAAACAAGCCGAAAAATCAATCTCTAAATGGGCGTGTGATCGTAGGTGATTAATTTTACCACATTGAAACTGGAAATTTTACCGTTTAATTTTTTAGGAGTCTAGAAACAAGTAAAAGATGACTCTATCAATTTTAGTTTGGAAACAAGCGTGAAAGGACAAGCGCTTGATGATATTTTCAAATTTAGGGAGTCAGTAAAGATCAAAATGACTGCTCTGGTAATCTAGGTAAATGGGTGTACCAGATATCCATGAACTACCATATACACCTTGGTAAAAATGAAAGAGAAATCAACTAAGGACTTGATGTACGTGTAGGTAATCTCTCTAAATGATGTATTCGATGTATCACGGGTAAAAGGCGGCAGACTCGGCTTCCTAAGGATAAAGGATTTGCGACCTAATGGGGTCTCCCTTTATATACGTGACGGAATGGGGAGCACAAGTCCATACTAGTGTTTTCTGTAGCCAGATGGTGAGTGACAGCTTCTAGGCTTAAAGACGCCATAACACATCTCTACCTTAGACTACTAGATGTCCCATTAAGTTTCAATTCTGCCTTAGGCTAATTCAGTAAATTTTAAAGTTGATCTTCAATTTACGTTTCGATTTCAAGGCCCTATCGAATGTTGGATCTCATAAAACCTCTAGATTCAAACTACATGCCACAAAATATCAATTTTTTCAATGAAGAGCTATCTACAGGAGAGTTGAGAGCTTTCAAATGACAACAAAATGAACACACAAAAAAATCCACTACTGTTTCCAATGCAAGCTAATGAAACTAGAAAACGTTTCTCTAGAATTATATAATGCTAGTAATGCAAAGAATTTTTCAATTTTCACTATGCCAATCAAAATGCAAAAGATTTTTTTTTTGGTATTTTTCAATATATTAGAGGAAATGCACTAAATCAATGAAAAAACTAATGAAAACATCAATTTGAGAATGATAAGGAGAGAGATGAAGCAAAACAAATTCACTCAACTCAAACCAGCACAATCAAGACTCAAACTGATGATGAAATCACTCAAAATGAAGAAGAATATCGAAAGAGACTCAAACAAACCATGTAATATAGGCTTGGAGTAACACAAAGCAAAATTGAATGAAAGAGAGAAAAATCATTCAATAAACGAAATGATTCAATGGGATTCGGTGACATAAATGCAAAGAAGCAACAACAAAGTTGACCAGGAAAGCAAAGGCCCAAAACTCCCACGGGAGGTTAAGCACACTGAAGCACCTGGAAGCCCTAGGGCTAAAATGAAAAACTGATAGAAAAGGGAAAACAACCATAGGATAAGGGCTAAACATAGTCAAATATGATGTCAAAGCACTCAATTAATCAGAAAAATGAGCCAAGACTAAAATTCAAGCTCAGAGGGCCCAAGAACAGGCAAACCCTAAAACCAAGCAAGCTTTGCGTGCCTGTTTGGCTATAATCTGCACCAAACAGGGGTTGGCGTGGGTGCCTAACGAGCAACAAGCACCAGTTGGTGCGACTGTCAGGGGGATAACTGCGCCAATCGAGTTCACCCAAGAAAAATGATGAAAATGGACAAACATATACTAGATCTGGTCTTCTGGGGGCTGAACATGGGTTTAATCCCAAGGAAGGTGAACCAGAAAAGCAGAATAATCAAATGAAATAAAAAAAAAACCAATGGAGGAAGGACCAACTCCCACTAATCCCCAGTATGGTCACAATTTTTTTGGAGAGGTAAATCCCCTCTGCGGATAGAGGCGATCCCACTAGCCCTAGAGTGGGTCTAACAACAAAGAAAACATGCTATGATACTGATTCCTAGTTACAAATGACGAAGATACGATATATAGCCTACCTCAATTCCTACAATGCTGTCGTTGAATAATAAGCGTTGCTTCCCATCCCTAGCTTAACAGATCACGATCCTTTCACTCACCGCGTTTGGACACCTGTACACATGCAGAGAAGAAACGACGACATACAACTTAATAATTCAAACATGTAACTATCAATCAGTCGGAAAGGATTGAACTAAATTGCATTACAAAGATAAACAACACAATAGTGGAATTGATCACATAGTTGAGCATATATTAAAATGTGAAAGAATATTACAACCGAGTTTTGACATCGAGCTCTTCCTTTGGCAGGGCTTCCAGCGGAGTGTGTCTCATAAAGCTTGTCGAGAATTTGGACAATGCTCTCTCTCTTACGGGGTTATCCTTAGCTCTACCTTCAATGGTCGCTCAGCTATAGTTTCCTTCCCAAATGTTCAGCTTCCAAGCGTTCAGCTAGCTTGTAAAGGGAGAAGGCAAGCTTTTATAAAGGGAGGAAGGGAGGTTGGGATCCCTATAATCATGGAATAGAGCCATATCTCTTAGGAAGGTTCCATGATAGGTGGAAAACCACTTCCTAATCAGGGAGATACGGAGGCAAACAACCCAACTTCTTTATGATGATTCATTCTGAAGTTGTTAGAATCAAACTTCCGCCATTTATTTTTAAAAAACATTCCTTAATAGGCTTGGCGCGGGTGAGACATAGGGACAGAGCGGCAGCTAGTGCACCCACTAGTGTGCATTTTCCCCATTGGCGCGAGGGATGAACCGGCTACCCGCGCCAATGCCAAAACATGGGTTTTTAGGGTTTTTCAGAGGAAATGTTCTCCAAGAGAATTCATGTCCTTATGCAGAAGGATGCCATCAAGGTGTTTTCAGGACATTTTACTGTTCACAGGTCACGGGAATAATCCTCCAATGTGTAGGACGAGGGATTTCAGGGATGGTGAAAAAATGTTGTGTAGCACAAGGACTGGCTAAACTGATGGTAGAAACAAATTTTCAAGCACAAGACATCAATATGTTTTACTCGTTGGATGAACAAGAGGAGTTGGCGACTCCACCTATTGAGGAAGCATTTATGAACTCACCTTGGTATGTTGATATATTATATGTGCTTTTTAATCTAAATTTTCCTCCTGGTTTTTCCATAACAAAGGCCAGATTATTGAACTTAAAAGCTGTAAATTTTTGCATTCTAGATAAAGTTTTACATTGGAAAAATTCTGGTGGTGTATTGCTTAAATGTTTTCCTGAAGAAGATGCAGATATGATTATGCATGAATTTCATGAAGGAGAATGTGGAGGTCACCTCTATTGGAAGACCATTGTAAATAAAATACTTAGGGCTGGTTTCTATTGGACTACCCTCTTCCAAGACATCAAAAAAATGGTAGTTACCTATCATAAATTCCAAATTTTTTAGGGTAAAATAAAACTATTGCCTTTACCATTATAGCCAATCTCTGTTGAATCTCCTTTTCAACAATGGGGTCTAGATTTCATTGGATAAATCCACCCTTCCTCATCATCCTAGCATAAATGGATCCTTACTGCAAGTAATTATTTTACTAAGTGGATAGAGGATATTCCTTCTAGGACTGTCATAGATTAAGTGATTATCAGATTTCTTGAAAATAACATTTTTTCTAGGTTTGGTTGTCCTAGTAAAATCATTACTGATAATGTTGCTGACTTTAAATCCAAGAAAATGATGTATTTTTGCCACAAATATCATAGTACTTTTGGACATTCCACAACTTATTACCCTCAAGGTAATGGGTTGGTTGATTCCTCAAATAAAATTTTGGTGAACATCATTAAAAATTTGTTGGAGGAAAACAAGAAATCATGGCATAAAAAATTGGTACATGCACTATGGGTAGACGGGCTAACAAATAAGAATTCAATTGATATTTTACTCTATCATCTAGTGTATGGAAAGGATGTAGTTTTCACAATAGCCTTAGGAGTGCTATTAATGAAGCTCATTCAAGAGGTATTGTCTGAAGAAAATGATATACAAAGAAGAATAAACCAAACCATCCAGTTGCAGTAAACCAGAGAAGGAGTGTACAACAGAACACAATTGTTACAAGAAAACATCAAAAAATGATTTGACAAAAGGACCAAGGCAAATGATTTCAACATTGGAGGCAAAGTACTGAAGTGGGATTCAAGAAGAGAGGACATAGGCAAGCATGGAAAGTTTGATAACCTTTGGAAAGACCCATACACCATTATTTCTACAAGAGGTAATAATGCATTTTTCTTACAAGAAATGGATGGAACATAATTATTTGGAGGTCCTATCAATGGCAAGATGCTCAAGCATTATTTCAGTTGATAATCTCAGCTTAAGTTTTATTCATTTTATATAACATTGCTAAAACAAAATCTTAGAAAAAAATTGATCTAAAAAGAAATAAAGAAAAAAGAACAAAAATAAGAAAAGAGGGCAGATAAAAAAGAAAAAGGTAAGCCACATACCAAAAAATGAATATTTATGAAAGTGTGGAAGTCAAAATGCCACTACTTTTGAAAAGTTCTTGTTCAATCATACAACCCAAACATGATCGTACAAATTTTAAATTTTTGCTGATAAGATAGAAAAACGAAGATTTGCCAAAATGTTTGAACTTGGCTTATCAGTAGGTAGGTAAAAAATGAAATTGGTTCCAAAGCCTAAATATGAAACTAATAAGAGGAGTAAGGGATAAGTGATAAATGAGAGATTCAAGCCCAAAATCACTTAGCTTAAGTTTACTTTTTGCAAAATAATATTGTGTGCAACTTTTCCAAAAAAGCCACAATTCATGATGATCAAACCACTCTATCTTGATTCATTCATGTTTTAAATTTCATGCTAATAGTTAGTAAATAAGATTCTGTCAAACTGTTTAATATTGACAGATAAGTAGTTAGGTAGAGAATAAATGAGCTCATCAGTCTAATCTGTGTCTTTGGAAGTTATAAGGTTAGAAATAGATAGTTTGCTTTCAAAAAGAAAAATGATGTCAAGGTTTTCATGTCTAAATGCACCCAATGAGTGAAGAAAAAATGCTAGAGTAGAATGATGGGTAGGCATAATTAATTTTCAAGAAGCATGGTTTTCACTTTATTGAAAGTAACAAATCACAAAAGTTGCAGTAGATTAGCAACTACAGAATGAAAATCAGCCAAATACAAACAGGCTACAAATCTACAAATATTCTTGACACCACCTAAAGGAGCTGCCCTCCCTAGCTGGAGCCACTATTAGTCTCCTATATTCTACAGTATCACGAGATGACTATGGATTTTTTTACAGTTTGCTAAAAATAACATACCCTGATTATCATTTATTTTTAGAAATCTCACTTCCTTCATTATTTTCATTTAACCTATCTGTTATCTCTCATTTTTTTCCTTCTCCAATATCCTCATGTTCTAAAAACCCAGGTTTAACCTTAAAACCCCTCATTTAGCCTTTCCCCATTCTTAAAACATTTTTTCCTATGCAAAAACCCCATTTACCCTCACAAAAAAACCTTCCCCTTCACTCATTTCCCTCTATTTCATTCAAAACAATGTTAAAACCCACTTTTTACATTGTTTTTGAAATTAATATTTACTCGGGTCCCACATGAAATGAATTTTGTTTATTTAGATCTCCTGACCCCATTATATTAACCCCCCAAGACCCCTTATATGTCTAAACCCCCCGCCTTAAATACCTATTCCTCTGCTTTCATATAAACATGTCCCCCACCTGTATTTTAAGTGCTTCCGCTCTAAATATACCCCAAGCCCTGCATTATAAAAAACCCTGAGTTATGTTTAACCTACCACGTCATTCCAAAATCCCATCCCCACCCTCCAAAATAACCCACGATCCATTCTCACCTGACCACTATCTAATCTGCTCCACCAGATCTGACGGCCCGTGCACCTTTTTGAAAAACCAAAAGCCCAAGGTTTAAAACCTTTGAGGGCTTGCGAAATAATTAGTTTTTTCTCCCCTCCTCCCCTTCATGTGTCACCCCAGCATTTGGTCGCATCCCTGCGACATAAACCTCTTAACCGCTTTTTCCCTATGTGATAAACCACTAACCACCTCCGCGCCATAAAAACAAAACCGTCGACTCTGTTCAAACATGTTTAAACCATGTGTCACTGATATAAGCCCCGAATCTCTATGATGAACCCCTGTGACATTTATAAAGACCAGGAAGGTCACAACTAAACTCAGAAAACAAAAAACCTCCATTTTCTGGAAACTATCCATAAATTTCCCTACTACATGCAGGTCCCCATTGCTCCCCACCATGCGAGATCCAGTTTTTAATTAATGAAATTTTTTTAATCGTGCAAGTGATCGATGTATAAGAAAAATCATAATTTTCATCTTTACTTCTGAAAATTGCTTAAACAGGTTTCTCTGGGTGACGATTAAAAGACCTTATTCACCAAAGGATTAGGAGCACAGTAATTATCAGAAGCAACAATGGATCATAAATAATCAGGATCACTCAATTACTCCTGAGAAAACAAGGTTTTCTTCATATAACAGGCTAAGGAAAAAAGGATAATTTCACAGTGACTGCGTAGGAAAATATGAAGACAAGTAAAATAACACAGTTAAAGAATAGTCACAGTTAAAAGATTCACCATGATAGTGAAAGGTAAAGGAATAAAAAGATCAACCAAAGGTTAAAGTTAGAAGACAGAGTTAAGATAAAGAAAACAGATAAAATAGTAAGAGAACCTAATTAAGGAAAATACAAATCAGTGTTTAAAGACAAATCAAAGGATAAACCAATGAAGGAAACTAAGCCAGATGTCAAGGCCATTCAAAATTTAACTCTTCCCAATTACATTGGCCACCTATAGTCAGATTTTGATTTAGTACAAGCTACCTCAGTTAATGTTTCAGTTAGAGATATTTTAGCAGCTACTTAGAAGTTATTATAAAATTTAATATTTAAGGAAAATAAGTCAAAGATATTTTAAAGTTAGCTCAGTAGTTAACTTGAAAGTTATTATTACAGTGAGACAGTCAGAGTTATTTTGGCATTGGGCCTTGCATGGTCTAAATTTTCAAACATCAATTACTCTGTAGTAAATACAAATATTTCACCATATATTAGGGCAACCTTCTGATCTGCAGTTAAAAATTGCATGTATTGTTCATTATTATTGTTGGTTGTGTGGTTGGCTGCTAAGTTGGATTTTTTATCAACATTCTGAGTTGAAAATATTATTGAAATGGAGCATTGTAACTATTTTGAGTTAGACATCAGTAATACGAGCACATTCACGATATTCTTGAGCTATGTTAATGGTGATTTTATCCCTCTTTGTCAACGTTTTCTCCTTTATTTTCCATATTGTACCTCAATTTCTCTAATAATAGAACATAAGTTTTAGATTGTGATATGTTGTTGGCTTGAGGGGTCCTGACCCAGGTTTGGAGGTTAAGGTTTTCCAACAAACCCCTATACTACTGGCCCTTTCAGCAATGACCTACTTGCGGAGGCCAAGTTCCCACCTGAAGTAGTATGGGAGGGTGATAGAACTAGCTTTCTCACCCTGGGAGAAAGTGGGTAATTTGAGGCAGATATGTATTATAGTTTACTAGGTTCACATAGATTAAGTCTATTCGCAACTCTTTTAATGGTGTAAGAAGCATGTAATCATAACAAAGTGATTATCATCAACAGATCTAATCATTGCATTCGCATCCACGTGTGCATTACCAAATACCATTATAGAGTATTCTAATCATAGCTACTTTCACATCACATATATAAATGTGCCAATAATAGATACATTCGTAGCTTAAATAAATATCACAAATGTGATTTAGTGGTAAACATAATAAATTCAAATGGCACAGATAATTCGACTATACTTCGCATTCATTAACATCAAGATCCACTTAAAACCAAAAGATAGTCTGCGCACACAGCAGGACTGAGGATCTCCGTACACACAACCAGTAGGAGTCCTTACCCAAAACAACCCAAACATATGTTAACAACTTGCATGTAGCATCAATATTCTTACTTACTTACTAGACCCAACTATCTATCTATTTATAATATCGTAGCCTTCGCTATCCTATGGTTCACAAACTATGGTTTGCAAACCCTAGAGATACCCTTTAACCCATTACAACACAGTAGGGGCTTTGACCCACCCCAAAAATCCTACACAGGACCGAATTTCACAAAATTGTACCAAAAATATAGGTTGGGGAACTTTGTTGCAACAAGCCCCCAACACAATCTTGTGACTTGTCTTGATTCACTGCGGCCGTGGGGTTTTCATCTTCGCCTGCAGTAGCCTGATCACATCAACCAGCGGGGGTAGCACTCCATCACTCTACGCTATAGAGTTTTGAGAAATATCCACCAACTTCTGCAAATTTTGGCCTTCTGTAGTAGTAGTGACACTTTCCAAAGTCTGGTTCAGTTTCTTAACTGCGACGTCGATGTTCTGAGAGAGCTTGAGGGCTTCATTGGCCCAAGGCTTAAGGTGATCACTGAGAACCTTCTTATTATGGCGGAGCTCTTCAATGTCATCTCTATGTGTGTCTGGTACACAGTCATTCCAGGCATTGAGCGGGGATGAGATTAGGCATAGTGGCTTCCAACAACTCAAAATATTCTTTCTTCTAGCGTAGCTCTTGAGTAAGTCTGTGCAACAGAAGATCATGCTGCACCTTAGACCACAGCTGCATAGCTGTCTCCAACATTTCTAAGCCCTGATAAATCTTATCTGTGATGAAATTGGTGGCCTCTATGACTAGCACGACTTGCTGGGCCCTAACCTCAAGTGGCATTTCCGACTGTAATTTAGCTTGCAAGGCCGCAATCTACTACTTCATCTATTTCTTGACCACATGGATATTGGTCCTCGAAGCCTTTAGCGCTCCAAAAAGCCCCTTAATCTTGGCCTGGGGGGTGGCAGAAGCCAGGATATATTCAGTGAAATCTGCTCAGAGCCTACTGATTAGGCATTCCAAATCTTTCTATTGTGTGGTGGTAAGGGTGCATGCAGCCTATGCATGGGTCACTTCGGAAGTTTTATCCACAATCGTCTACTCAATTGTACTGAGTTGGTGGTGCACCCGACGATCTTGGTTTTGAATTTATTTGAAAACGGATGTGTGGAGGACCTGTAATGGTTCATGTGGCAGTCGGGCTAGATCCAATTGTACCTCTGCATAGGCCTAGACTTGCATTCCTAAGTTGGGTGGACTCAGAATGAGGGTTGCGCCTGGCACAGGGCAGAGGCGGCTCTCCGTTGTAATGATCAATGCACTGCTTGTTGCTGGGTTTGGTCTCGCCTACATCATACCTTTTTGCAGGGTGTTAGTCTTGAGATATAGAGCATAGAGATCATACTGGAGGTAGCGACCGTGGCCTTCTACTACTCTTCCAGAGCTAACCATTTATCTTCTACAGCAAGGGTGACAACGTCTGCGATATGCTCTACGTCCTCCTCTATCAAACTAACTCCTGTGTCCCATTCCGACCACGTATCTCATTGCTTCTTCTGTGGTCCTTTAACAAGGTCACCAATCCATTTTTTAGCTTGAGGGGAGTCAGCACCTCCCACCTTCAGACCCTCTCCACCTAGATCCTGCTGCGAATCCTTCTGTAATTTTGGGTCCACCTCCTTCCCAGTAATGTTACACTATCGTCTGGTCTCTTTGGTGGTGTTGGGTGGGGTGACCTTCATGGTGCTTGTACTTGTAATTTCCTTTGTACTTGATTTGAAGCTGAGTTTCTAGTGTGGATTCCAAGTACGAATAAGGCAGTCAATCTCCTCTTTAGCAACCATATACGGGAGTAATACCCATGCTAGATATTTGTGGCCCCTGATTTGTACTTTTTTCATTGCTACTTGAAACGTTGCGATGCTTTTGTACTTGTCATAAATTTCTAGTGACAAGTGCATCCGGGAGTGAATGGCTACTACGAGCCTGCTCTGAAATAGGACCCAAAAGACCTTATTATATTTAATTCTCTTTTCATCCTCTGAATCCTATATATTTTCATACCGTGCCCCTTTTCACATATCCAACTCTAGCTCGGGGAGGACTGAATCTTCCAGGGCTTCCCAGATGACCAGCGCGATGAGGAGCAGTAACCAGGAGTAGCAGAATGCCTTCCCTGATCTTGGGCTTCGTGAACGTTCTCTAGAAATTTAGTGCACAGGAAATGGGAGCAGTTGAAGCAGACCCCCTTTCTGTAGTGGTCGGCCAATTGGATTACATATCCGGGGACCGTGGCAACCTGGCACTTGCGCATCATCTTGCATGCTAACAAAAAAGTGCCCATACGTGCACCAGGGTCACTGATAGTGTTGATCATGAACCCCCTAGTGTTTCGTTCAATGTGATAATAATCACGCACCTTATGAGCAATATTTTGTTCATATTTCTTCCCGACACACTCCATGGGATTCAACCCTTTCATGGGTAGACCAGTGATACGATGAATGAGCGCTGCATCTATGGGGATGCGGTCTTGAATCCATAAGCAGTCATCATGGACCAAAGCGAGAAACTATTGCATAATCCTATTAGTGATATTGTAGTGGGCCGAAATGATGCATTCGCAAAAAAATTAATAGCCTGGACCCATCCAAGACACTTTCCCATGGCATAGGGACAACCTTCAGTATGTCATTCTCCAACAACCTCTCCAGATATAGTTTCGGTGCTAGCTCAGGGAAGGCCCCCACTTTTTCTAGGTCATGATCATCGAATTTAATCGTGTGGAGCTTGTCAAAGGAGTCTCCAATGATGGGGACCTCACCCATGATCAGAGGCATCTACAAATAGGCACGCATCCCATCGATATTCTTGGGTGTTCACACTGAAGGCCTGCGAGGCCACACATAGGGTGGTATCCAGCTTATTGGTTCAGTGAGCTGGGCATCCTCCTGAGTAGACAGAGGTCTTTTTAATGGGTTAGGCGAACGTGCTTGGGGCACAGTCTGTGGGGATTTCAAATTTCGAGGGGAGGTGTGCGGATTCACCCCCACCCACTTCACAGGTTTCCCCATCCCTTGCTCCTAGACTTTTCCCTTCCCCTTCTGCTTTCCCTTGCTCGGTGTGGACATAACCTCCTCAACTTCAGGGGTGACTTCTATTACTTCCTCAAATTATTTCTCCATTGAGGCCACAATCTCGGAAGATTCGATGGGATTAGTCGTAGTCATTCTTGCACGGAAAATTAACTCACGGTTGCTACTATCAGAGGGGGTAGTACTCTCAGACATTAACAAAGCACAATAGGCACATAATTTTTCAAAGCACAAACTGTTCAACATACACGAAACCCCCTTCTGATCTACCCCTCTACTTTTATAGCCTTGGAGATCAACCAACGGTTGGGTGAGGCTTATCAGAAACTTACCATCAAGTAAACGGTAAAAAATATTCAGAGATCACCATTAATTATCGGTCGCCTAGTCCTTTCAATGGTAACATTTTATTTTTACCCAGTTTTACTATTCCAACGGCTAGTTTTCATAGCTGTAGATTACCCCTGTGCTTCTAGCACACCTCCTGCGCTCTGAGCGCACTCCTACATTCCCAACGCACGTCTCTGGGCTTCCAGACCTATGATCGATACCTGCGCAGACTATAGTCTGACCTGTGTTTGTCCTCCTGCCTGTGCGTATTCCACCCCATACAGCTACTCTGACCATCTAGTCATTTGATCCGGTATGGTTTGAGCCCGCAGCCATTGACATATCCTAGTACCATATCTCCGTGCAGTGTGGCTAACCAGACCGCTCCTCTGTTAGTAATTTCCTTTACCATATAGGGACCTAGCCAGTGCTGACAGAAATTTCCTAGGTGTTTCGCAAACTAGCTATCGTATAGCAAGACCAATTCTCCCTCCTCAAATGTATTTTTTCGAATATGTCGATCATGCCATGCCTTATCCTGGGCCTTGTGAACTTTTTGATGGAGTTTAGTAATGAAGTTATCTTCCTCCAATGCCATGAGCTTCCCTAACCATTCCTCCATGATATCAGGCTTCGCCATGTTGGTAAAGGTTGCGATGCGTAGGCTAGGAACAATATACTCCATTGGCATAATAGCCTCCTTGCCATAAACCATCCAAAAAATTGTTTTCTGAGTCAGCTTCTTGCAGGTGGTATGATAGGCCCAAAGGACTGAAGGGACGTGCACATCCCAGTCACTGTGATCGACATTACAGACCTTGGTCACTGCCTGCTCCAAGATTTAATAAAAAGCTTCTACTAATCCATTTTCCCATGGGTGATAAAGGGTAATTTTGGCGTGGTGGATCCGAAATTCTTCATTCAAAGCCTGTATAGTTTAATTAAAAAAATGTGTACCTCTATTGCTCATCAATATATTTGGATAGCCAAACCTAGTTAGAATATGTTCAAAGATAAAGTGTGTAGTAGCGTCTGCAGTGCAATCCTTCACATCTTGTGCTTTGGCCCATCTAGTTACATAATTAGTTACGGTAATGATGTAGCATGCACCCATCTTCTTCCCTTACGAGTTTATGGGCCCAAAAAAATCTATGGCCCATTTATCAAACGCCCGTAGGGCCATCTGCAGTTGCAGGGGCATTTCGTCTGCTGTCAATCCTAGATACAGCCTTGAGTTGTGAAAGACCAGTGCCTACGACATCTTATACAGTAAGGAGATTAAGATATGAATCGAGACATTTTAACAACATGAGGCTCTTTACTACTTCAAATTTTACAAGGGGGTGTAATATAAATGGAACCAGAATATTCTTAGAGTCAACAAAATAACAGGATGCTACAGAGGCAAGGTGTGAGTCCTTAATATAGATGCATCAGACAACTTAAATACAACTTTCTTTAATGAGGGCTGGGTTCTAAAATGCTTTACAGAAATTTAAAATTTAATGAAGTTTGCTGCGTAAAAAATACAGAAAGGATATTAACTACTAATGAGAGGGACTTCCATAAACATATCTGAACATGAGATGGGCTTAAAATGATAAGAATCCATACATGGCAATAGTTTTGAAAGAATAACATCTCACGACATTTAATATAGAGGAATAATGAGTGAAGTGATAAGTGAGACAACATACCATGCCTGAGCGATATTTAAAGCACTTGACCAGCTTAATATAAGTATCAGTGGTAATAAATTTATATCAAAACTAGTGAGCCACTCACATTCCAGAACATGATATAAAAGAAGTGGAAGCAGCGAATATGAACAGTAAAAAAATATCACATATGGAAAGGTTACACACTATAAAACGTTAAGAACATAATCCACACTTTAAAGTAAAAATCCTTCTTGCTAAGACCCAACGGGCTCTTTGCATTTCTATTAATATTTGAACACAAATCATACAACAATTTTTTCACAGCAAAATTCATTTGAAAATATAGAACCTATATTTCTCTTCTGATCTTGCTTATATAGAGGCCTCAGTACATGAGCGGGAACATATTTTTGGGAAAAATACTTTCCTCGCGTGCCAGAAATTAGTTTTAGGTCTTTGTCAAAATAACCAAAATTTTATGATGAGGAATAGAGGCATCTCATCATTTGCAGCTAGGCACTTGACCGTTTTGAAGCAAAATATTAAACAACAGTCTGGTAGAAAAGTAAAATGCTGGAGTGGAACATAAATTCCACTTGAAACTTAAAAGTAATTAACTAAAGCAAAAATTAAAAAAGGCCACTAGGGCCGACTCATGAGTTGAAAGTATTTCACTAATGAGAAGGGGTTGAAGTAGTCGCTGACACTGGTGGTGGAACATTTGCTGATGAGCTGGCGATATGGCTGGCAAACTGAGCGCATCTTTGCTGGCTGTCAACTATAGGTTCAGGCATCACTGCGAATCCTTCCACCTTGATATAGGCCTTTGTGAGGGCGTTGAAACCTGCCTCGATGGGGATCTTGTGTTTTATCAGATGAAGGAGAACAAATTCTTGACGAAGCGATGAAACAATTGTCTCAGCTTTTAACTGAGCGATTTTATTTGACAAGATGTCTGTCTGGTCTCTTTCTTCTTGGAGACATGTTTTATATTCTGTTAACGGCTGTATCATGGAAGGAGTGGTTGGGTCCTAGCAAGATGGGAGCCCAGCTATTGTGATCTCGGCCCAAACTGCATTGAACCGATCGACGTTTGCTGCCACCTGTTATAGGGCTCTCGAAGCTATAACTCGGGCCGCCTCATTTTCGATGATTTTCTAGAATTCAAAGGCCTCCATGAACCGACTTGGTATGCCATGCTTCTCCACCTCATCAGATTACAACTATTTCAAGAAAGAAATATAGCTTCTGGCATGCTGGGCTCTGCTGGACAAGTTGAGGTCTGCCTCCTGAAGTTTCCTATTGAGATAGAGTACAACAAATTTGGTTTCCCCAATCATTTTCAAGAAACCCCACTGTTCTATCACTACCGAGATGATCTCTAACCAAATTATCCTTCTCGCATCACTGAGGGTGATATTACCCTTCAGGCGGTTGTTGAGGTAATTGATGGTTTTTTGCTGGTTGACCTTTTCCTTCCTTTCCTGTTCGATTTCCTTCTGCAATGTCTCTATCTTCCTGGTATTCTCAGCCAGGGAGGTCTCCAACTTGGTGATTCTCAGCCTCGCGGTGGCAGCTTGATTTTCTAGTACAACATTCGTGGCCTTTGTTGTAGTTAGCTTCTTGGACAATGAACTAGTCTCCGGTGGAGTGGTAGTTGGCACACAACTGTGCGTGTCCCAAGTCGTTTGCAGCTCCGTCAGCTTGTCCTGAAGAATGGTTATTGTCTCTGCCATTTTTTCTTTTTCCTCTTTATCCTTCACCAGTGAATTGGCCAAGTCTGCTTTTTCTTTCTCCGTCTGTGCCAAATCAACCGTCTGAACATGGTGGGATGTCGGTATGCTAACCTTGCGTTTCGATGACGCAACCTCCTTCTGCAATTGATCTATCACATATCACTACCAATTGGAGTCTCTAGTTTCCTTTCCTTTGATCGACTCCATGAGGCCGCATATTTGATTTGCCTGGGCGCGGGAATTTTCCTGTTCATTTTTTAGGGTTGCCCTCACTTGTGCATGCTTATTCTCCAGCTTCTTCAGTGTGATCGTGAGCCTCATTACCTCATCCTTCAACATGTCACCAACCACCTGGAACAGGTTGCATTTGTCAAGGTTTGGTACCTTGGCCATGTCAATTGCATACTCAAGCACCCTGTAACTAGTGGTACCTACATTAGGATCCAAGATGGCCTCAACCATGGACAATACCAGATGTTCTGTGTCCACATTCATGGAAGCTAAAACCCTGGTATGATATTTTTCCACATAACTTTCCAGCGCGGCCTTTTACTTGTCCCTAATCGCTCTATTTTTCTGACTCCTTTCAATTAAAATTGGTGAAGCATTATTGCCAATTTCCTGTGAGACCTCAGAGTATTCAGAGGAGGTGATACTATCTCTCAGCACTTTGAGCCCCACTTTTCTTCTGTCTAGTTGGATGTATGGTACAAATGGCTCAAGCAACTATTCTTCCCCTATGACCTCTGCCTCGCTTGAGACTATTTTCTGCTTTTTGCGGAGGGGGAACTTGTTCCTGAGGGTCCCACTTCTTCTTCTTGGCCTCTTTTGTCTTCTCCTTCTTCCCCTGTGGCAAATGAATCCGTCTCCATCTGCGAAATCAAAGGCCAAGTTTCAAGATTAGCCCTCCACTCTATAAATGGTCTCGACTCATGTGTATAAGGAGTAGACTTGTTCCTCCTTCTATTAGAGATAATCCCCCAGGGATCATAGGCCCAAGTCTTCCCCTGTCTTAATTCCATGCCTTGCAATAGCTTCTCAACAACAGGAAGGGCGTGTCTTGAATTTACAATAAACAGGCCAATAGTGATAGGGAGTTTCAGGATGAAGCCCTTCTTAGCGGGGACAAAGTGGAGTTGGTCAGATTTGAGAGTTTTCCGAATATACTCCAGAGTGTAAACTCATTGAGCAGGAAACATAGGCAACTGGTAAGGGGGCGCCTCGGCTCCATAGACCCGAATTTCAGTATAATTGTCAAATAGATACTAATCCCCAGTGCTCTAGGTTTTACTGGCTTGTAGCCAGCTCTTCATTTCTGGAAAAACCCTAGGCGAGGGAGAGTCATGGATGATAGTGTAGACAATAGGCATGAACTCATTTAGAAACCTAGAATAACCCACCCCATTTGGTAATTGTTACACTGCAAAGTTCCAGTCGAAGACTGGTCAGGGTTGAGAGTTTACCTTGTATACCCTATCTAAACCCAAACCCTCGAACTTATCAGCATGCTGATATAAGAAGAGGTAGAAGACCATCGAACAAAAGCGGAAGTGACCAGTTTCTGAAATCTCTTGGAACTGGGTCTGAATGTTAGCTGCCAAGAAGCGAGGGATATCCAGAACTACTCCTTTTTGAGACATTAAACACAAGAAATAAACACATGCCATCGAAACTTCCCCCAAACCGCCTACACCTAGAATGCCTGCGATGAGGGCCAGGATGGGCTGCACTTCTTCTTTGAACAGACTCAATGGGAAAGGCTCTACAAAAAGAAGAGACATAGCCTGGTTGCTGGTTATAGAGGAAATGAATTCCTCTTGCTGCTCCCATGGAAATTTAGTGAACTGGGAGGTTAAAGTTGTTTCATTGAAACTGGTATAGATGGCGCTAGTGAGAAAGCGAAGGGCTTGCCTGATGATGTCAGGAGAAAGAGAAAAAATATTATTCCCCTGAACCGAGGTAAACATGCCTTGACACTCATTATGGAAATCTCTGAGCCAAAAAATAAAATTGACCACCGGGTAGACTGGGGGGGTAATCTGATGATATAAACCTGATACAACCACCCAATATCGATCCCTATTCTCGAAATGTCGCCTAAAAAGCTCGAGTTTTATACTGCTAATGGGAAAAGGGTATTAGGGATCACAGATTTCGACTTGCAGGTCAATGAAGGGATCGAACCCGGGAGGGTTTCTGGTTTCATGGACCTGAGGAGTCTCTAGTTCAGTTTTCTTGGGTGTGCCCCTTCCCATGATTGACATACAAAAATTTTTAAAAACGAAAGGAAAGCAGAGGGAATATGAGGGACGGAGTACCTGTGCAGTATGAATTTGCTCGAGAAAACAATGTGGGGGTATTGACAGTGACCGGGTAGATCTGGCACTAGCTCCCACTTAGTTTATATCGTAGTTGGAAGACCTGTAAATTTTACTGCAGTAAAATACAGGAGGACCGTTATCTAAGACTGAAAGTTCTGAGCTAAAAGGCGAAGAGGCGAAATAAGCAGGGTAAGTGTCGTAAGGACACTAACAATGGAGCACACGGCGTATAGGGATTGGGTGTCAGCTGGAAGCAGGTGAACACCGCGTGCCAAGTTTAATACTGGTATGGGCCTCAGTACCAACTCACCTAGAAACTTACCTTACCTTTCTGCTGCATAAGCCATCCAGTTCTTGAAAAATATTCTTCGTAACGCTGCTTAAATACACAACGTACAGGCCTCTAGGGCCTGCACTTCAATTTTCCACATCATGTTTACCTGTACTTTGCTCTGCCACATCACGCTTACCTTGGGTCCACCCTGTGCTACGTCACCATAACTCCGTGGGGGTACGGGTCTCGTCCCCCTTCCACTCCTTGACCCCCTCAAAATTTCCCATACAGGGAGTTCCCTCACGTGCATATTATGAAAGCGTCAAGCCTTTTAATAATTTCGTTTTGCGTCCTTTACCTTTTTGCTTTATACCTTTGCCTTTTTGCTTTATATTTGTACCCTTTTTGAACATATGCTTTGTTTTTAGGCACGTGACTTGTTTTATCATCTTTTCCCTTCAACCATTCTTTTAATGTTTCACCACCCATCATGCATTTGATATATGACTACTCAAGGGTTACCTTAAAAATTGACTGATGTTAATTAATGATCAACATTGGCTCCACCTAGGGATGGCACATTCATCCATGAGCATGTCGAGAACTTTGCAGACCACTTGTTTGTGTTCAGTATGGACATCACTCTTCATCCCTTTCATCCTTTTAATTTTCTTCTTCATGATTCATCAGCACACAAGCATCATTCAAACAGAGATGAAAACATAAACTAATATACAATATGATACATCAGGCTTTCTCAGCCTGAATCAGAATTGGAAGTAAGGTTTGAGGAACTGACCGTTTACAGGGGCATCAAGAAAATCTCCCTGTAAATCTTCCAACCTAAAAGTATTGTTACCCCCTTGCTTTATAATTTTAAAAGGGCCGAACCAGAGGGGGTCGAATTTACCATGTTTCCCTTTATCATCCCTTTGAATGTCCCATCTGAGCACTAAATCCCCAACCTGTAACTTTGTGTCCTGGGCATGTTGATCGAAAAGGTCCTTCATTTTCTCCTGATATTCAATTAGCCTCTGGCTTACCTAATTCCGCGTTTCTTCTAGCTCCACCAGCTGGTTGATTCTCCTGGTCACATCATCAGGTTCTTCTTGGCTTTCCTGCATGAATCGAGCTACCAGTAATGCTAAATGTACAGGGAAAACTACTACCCTCCCATATACTAATTCATATGGGGACTTCCCAGTTGCTCTCTTGCTAGTAATCTTGTTGGCCCACAGAGCAAATTTTAGCTGGGAATCCCAATTTTTCTGGTTTTCATTGATAGCCTTCTTCAGTGCTCTCACCAGCGTTTTATTTGAAGACTCTGCCAGGCCGTTTCCTTGTGGGTAATAGGTTGTAGAGTGACCTAGTGCAATATTATACTGTTGACAGAAGCTGAAAAAATTTGCAGATTTAAAGGCCTGTGCATTGTATGTCACAATCTTGGCAGGGTAGCCAAATCTGGATATGATATTTTCTTCCATGAATTTTATTACCACAGTATCTATTACATTCCTGGTGGGTATAGCTTCCACCCACTTTGTGAAATAATTTGTGGCAGTTAGTATCCACTTATGCTGACCACTTGATGGAGGATGTATTTTGCCGATAAATTCAATTCCCCACTGCTAAAATGGTTCATCTACATGAACAGGGATCACGGGCAGAGGTGCTAGCTTCTGTCATTCAGCAAATCTTTGGCATTTCTCACAAGATTTGACCCAAGCAAAGACATCTCCAGCCTTCAGGATAAACCGGCCTTCAGGATTTTATGAGTAGTATCCCTCCAACTGTAATGGCCCCCACAGATTCCTTCATGAAACTCAGCCATTATACTCTCTAGCTCTTCTTCTATGAGACACAGGAGCAGGATGCCTGAGGGATATCGCCAGTACAGATGACCGTTTGCAACCACGTACTTCTGTGACCTCAATCTCAATGTCCTGTATTTAGCTTTGTCACAGTTGGGCGGGCAACTGAGTGTTAGGAGATATTCTACTATCTCCTTGTACCAGGGCTCATGAGGTACTTCATATGTGTCTTATGGGAAGCTATCTCTACTCCTTGTGGTTCTTCTTTCCTTTCAAACTCCTCATTCACCATCATGGACAGATTTATACCCAGACCCTGACAATTTGAGTCGGACAAGATTTTGGCTAACCCTTGTCCCTTGATTAGTTTGGTAGGGTGGATGTCTAGCTCATACTCCTGTATCTTGGCGATTCATTTCCCTCTTTTTCCTTCACTATCTCCCTGGATAAGGATATCCTTAACAGCTGCTGTGGGCACAAACGCAGTGACATGGGACTGCAATACATACATATGAAAATCTTTGAGGGATTTCACCAGAGCATATGCCTACTTTTCCAATATGTTATATTTCAGCTCAAAATCACAAAGCACTTGACTGAAGAAGGCAATAGGTTGCTCATACCCTTCTTCATTTTTCTGCAATAGAACTCCTGCCACTGTATGAGGTGATGCAAAGGAAAATATCATAAAAGGTTTGGCATAATCTGGCCCAAATAGCACAGGGGCTTCAGTAAATGCATTTTTAATCCTGGCAAAGGCCTCTTGTGATTCTTGTGACCACTTTACCTCATTATTCTTCTTCAGCATGTCAGTTATATGCCTAACTATCTCAGCATAGTTAGGGATGAACCTCCTCAGAAAGTTTATTCGGCCTAGGAACACCTGAACTTCCTTTTTATTTCTGGGGATGAAAATGCCATTTATGAATTCTACACTCTTAGGGTCTATCTTTACTCCATATTTGGTTATAATATGCCCCAAAAGCTTGCCCTCTTCCAGTGCAAACAAAGACTTCTATGGGTTGAGGGAGAGGCCATACCTTCTACACTTCTCGAAGGTTCTGCGCAAGTGTTCAATGTGTTCTGCATCATCTTTGAAAACATAGTAATGTCGTCCAAATACACCACCAAAAACTTATCTTGCTCTCCGACAAAAGAAATATCCATGACTCTCTGAAAAGTGGACCCTGCGTTAATCAACCCAAAAGGCATCCTGGCATACATAAACGTCCTCCATGGAGTGGTAAAGGTAGTCTTCTTTTGATCTTCTGGTAGTACAGCCACCTGATTGTACCCAAAGAATCCATCCATCATCGACATTGGGGAGGCTCCTGTTAGCCCCCCTATAAATTTTTTGACAAGCAAATAGGGGGCTAAATTGTTTTTGAGCATTCAAGGAATGCATTTCCTCTGAAAACACAGTCTCCTTGAAGCCTCTTTGTGTATTTTATCCTTTTATCAAATCCACTCTGCTGGTTTCACTTATAAAGCCTCTCTGTTGATGAAGAAATGCCCAAAGGCCCCCTTTTTCCCTCTTATTTCATCCCCCAAAGCCTTTATTTTCTCTCCCCTTTATTTCCCCTTCTTTCCCCATTTACCCTCCAAATCCCCTAAAATCCCCTTTAATTTCTTCTACCTACCCTTTGTTGGCCTCTTCTCCCCTTTATTTCTCTATCGTTCCCCTTCCCCAGCCTTAAAAATCCATTGAAAGGGGCTAAAAACCCACTTTCCGACCTTATTATAAGGCCTGGCCCCTTTCCTCCAGCCCCTTCTAACCACTTCCCCACACATGACCTAGCGCTGGGACCAAGTGCTTAAGTCTCGAGTGCCAATCGTAATCGGAAGATCGGCGGGGGTCCTTTTCCTTTGTAAAATCAAAAGTCCCGATGCGATTTTTTTAACACATAAGTCCCGCAGGGCATTCCGCACCGTTGATCTTCCGCGGAGATCTACCGGCTGAGCGCTAATCGCAAGCCCCTGTCAATCGCAATCGCAACACTCATGGTGCACCCCCCGATTGATCGCATTGCACCCCGATCATGCTGATCCCCCGATTGCATCCCCACCGTCCGTTCCCTTCCAGATCGATGGTCTAGCGCTAATCGCACCTGCTCCTCCGATTTTTGTCCCCACCGTTGATCTCCCCGCCAGATCGGACGGCCAGCGCTCAATCGCTTCTCTCCTTCTGATCACAATCGCAAGTCTTCTCCGTGCCGCTCCAATTGCCATGCTCCGATTTCATCTTGGCCGTCCATCCTCCCGCAGATCCGACGGCCATCGCACCCCCATTTCCTCCGATTGTAGTCCTTCCATATCCCTCCCGATTAAATCCTGACCGTTCATCCTTCCGCAGATCAACGGCTATCGCACAATCGCAAGTCCCTGCCCGATCGCTGATCGCAAGCCCTTTCCACCGTGCTCCGATTGAATCCTGACTGTCCGTTTCCTCCCAGATCGACGGTCAGCGCTCAATCGCAGACCCTTCCCGATCACAATCGCAAGTCCCTCCTTCCGTCTCCCGATTAAATCCTGGCCGTCCATGTCCCCGCTGATCCAACGACTCAGCGCTGATCACATCCTCTCCCATCGTCCTTCTCTATTTTCCCTCCGATTGCATCCCCGCCGTTGATTTAGATCCAAGATCGATGGTTGTCGCTCAATCGCGTCCCCCCTCTCCAATCGCAATCGGAACTTTCGTGTTGTGCATTGCGATTGTTCCCTGCTCTGACCTCCGATTGCGATTGTGCGATTAGATCTTTGTCGTTCATTCCCCCCAAGATCTGACAGTTCTGGTTCAATTGCCCTCCGCCTCCACTGGGTCCCACATCCACCGCTTCACTCCATTGTTTTTCCATGTTTTCTTATGTAAATCGCTCCAGTGGTGGTATTTGAGTTTTCACGCTATGTGATCATTTCTCCGCCACTTTTCATTGTTTCTCCACTATCCCGCCACCATTTCACCGTCCCCACAGCATTTCTCCGCCACCACTGTCCGGGTGTTAACATATTCATCTTACTGTGCAGATGGCACAGAGAGGTCTTTCAACAGTTTCCAGCGAACCAGCAGAGAGTTTTCAAAGGGGGTTAATGATTCCTAATGATATAATTAAGGTTAACCCCGCAGTTCAGAGGCAAGGCACTATTTGAAGTCTAAGAGCGCACCAGCAATGGCATAACTGCGCTACCTAACAGCAGGACTTTTTCCTCTAGAGGTACACCTTCCCACAGCGTCCTCCATGCCTTCTCGAGCCCTGAGACAATTAAATACACTGACTGAAGCTCATTTCGGACAGTCAGGCAGCATTAAAGAAGCATGGAGGGACCTGCAGATCATTCCATCCAGTTCATTTATTTCAGAGTGGCAGCACAGAGCTCCAAGCTCCAGAAAGGACTCCAAAGAAATATCCGAGGTCAATTTCTGGCCTGACAGAGATCTCCGAACTAGATTACAGAGTACATACAGAGCCGCAGAGCCATTAAGTAGTATGGGCGTGGAAACTTCCACCGATTCTGTCTTAATGAGATTGATTAATTGTCTATCTACCTCTATCTCTTCCTCTTATCCTATAAGAAATCCCCGAGAACACATTGTAAAGGTTGTTGTTGCCTTGACATCTTGTGAAGTTACATTAAGCTGTTGAAGCAGTCTTGGAGAAATGGCATGAGTAGTTGTGTAATAAGTGGGAAGTAAGATACATGTGACCATTGGAGACATATTGCACATATTTGGTTTTGCATCCAATTAATCAAAGCACATTTCACGGGATCTGAGTCTATTCTGGCTAACGTGTGTTTCTTACTGTATTCTCCACCTTCTATGTTGTTTGTGTTCTGCAGGGCTTACATCATAATAATTGTATAGGATTCACCCTTGTTAGGTACTTCTCTTTGTCTGCTCTCCTGGCCATCAATGTTTTACCTTTAAAATGTATTTATCAAGGTAATTAATGGGTTTAGCAGATCTGAAGGCCTTGTTGTGTGCCTCACTTGTTGATATATGAGCAAGGGTTTTATGGATGCTTCTTTGTCCAAATATATCTCTGTTTCCCTTGGAGTTGCTTAAAACCCATGCGGGAGTTGAATGACCTCTGGTCTGATCGATAAGTTGCCCCTTTGTCTCTTTGAGAGCTGCCTTTGAGTATGTCCAAGCAGGTCTGGAGTTAAATGACCTCTGACCTGATCTATAGACAGAAATCTGGTTTTTCTCCTTCTTTCACTTTCCTTCCTTAATGTTCCACCCCACTCTCTAATCTAAAGATCCTTTAGTATTAGATGACATGCCCTTTGAAAGCCTTGGCTAGTGGATGCAAGTAATTCCCTTTCAGGACTCCATAGCCCAATGGATGGCATTGTCTTGGCCTATCCTCTTTGCTGAAGCATCCTGCTACCATGTTCCTTTCCTCCCATTGCTTTCTCGACCTATGATCTCCTAACCAACCCAGTAACCCTTCAACAAAATCACTTTAAACCCCCCTTTGTGCTTCATAACTAGCCTAACATCTCATTTTGAGATTCAAAGATAAATCATTCTTTGTTTATTGGAGAGATCCCTCTCCAGGTCCAGGAGGGCTAGATCCTAGGGCCCCAAAGTGGTTTGATGTTGTCTCATCTTTTGGTATTGCCAAATCTGCCAAAACATGGGAACCCCAACAGCTCCTACCACTTTCTGAAAGATGTGATCCATCTTGGGTAGTGGATAATTATCCTTTAAGGATGCTCTGTTCATATTCCTGAAATCAACACATAGCCTTATTTCTCTATTTTTCTTTCGTACAGGGACTAGGTTTTCTACCCACTCAGAATATCTCAATGGTACAATGATTTTGGCCTTCAACAATTTCTTAATTTCTTTCTCAATCGAGTATAGCAGCAGGGGATTTATCTATCTAAGCTTCTGTTTATGTGGTTTTGCATATCCCTTCAATGGAATTTTATGCTTCATGATGCTGGTATCAAAGGTTTTTAGGTCTTGATAAGACCATGCAAACACATCTTTATATGAATGGAATAATTTCTGGTAGAGCTGTTTATATTCCCCCGGGAACTTCTTGGACAACTTCACAATTTTAGGGTCAGCCTCAGTGCCAAGATTCGGATCTTCTACCAAATTCTCCTCTACAACTTTGTTCGGCTGCAATGGAACATAATTCTTATTAAACAACCTTTCTAAGGACACTACTCCTCGGGGAATGAAATTTCCTTTCAACTACAGGAATTTGTGGCCAGCCACCTTTTCTTCCCATTTATCTCTTGAAGTGTTTTCAGCCTCCTATTCTTCACAAGTATCAATATCTATGTTGGAAAATTCACTAACTGTCTCTAAGAATCTCTTCACCTGTTCTTAATCCTCAAACACTTGCCAATGTTTGATATTTTCTGGGATTGATGGCCGATAACATACCTTGATTTCGTATCTCAAGAGAGGATTCTGAGGTGGACGGAAAGTACTGGAAGCCACTTCCAGAGAGTCTGCCATCCTATTATACTCTCGGGGCATGAACTGGATATTGAATGCCAAGAAGAAGTTCTCCATCAGATCCCAAAATTCGTTCTGATAAGCCCTTAGCCTAGGATGTTTGGCTTGGCACTGATTCTTCACTTGTCTGACTACCAGTTCTGAATTTCCTAGAACCTTTAGAATTTGTATGTTCATGCTCCTGGCTGTCTGCAGCCCCAATAGAAGTGCTTCATACTCAGCCACATTATTGGTGGCTTCATACTCCAGCTTGAAAGACAAAGGGACCCATTGGCCTGCAGCAGAAATCAACAATACCCCAGCCCCATTACCTTCTCTGGAGTTTGCCCCATCAAAATGAAGTGTCTAGATTTCTGATTTAGGACTCTCTATTGACTTCTATGTCTTGATCTGGTAAAATGATGGTTCATGAACATACTCTTGATCTTCTTCCATCATTAAACATGAGAAATCTCCCTCCCTACTATAAACTGTAGAATTAACTGAGTCATCTACCTTGGTAACTCTCTTGACAAATCTGGTTTCCCGGTACAACCTCCTCTCTTGACCACCAAAAATATGGATAGTGGCATAGCTCAGGTCCAGCTTGATTGATCCACCAATTTTAGTCCCCCAAGATCTTGACAGTAGCATGCCAAAACGAGCTGGAATTTCAACCACCACTATGTCCATCACTACACTTTTTGCTGGGATCTGAGCCAAATTGACCACCAAATCCTTGATCATGCCTAGGAATTTAACTCTCTTGGAGTCAAATGAATAAAGGTCCTTGTAAGGATGGGTGATTTTTAGTCCTAGTTGTTCCATGACCGAAAGGGGCAAAAGGTTATGAGAAGCTCCCGAATCTAACATACAGTTATGCAGCAGCAGGTCATGTATTACTAAAGACACATAAAAAGGGGGAGTAGCAGCATCTAACATCTCGACATGTGGGAAAAATGCAACCATAGGTATTTCTTCTTGAAGGTTCAGACTATCTAGAATATGTATTACTTCTGGGGGTAGCATGAAGGATGTGACCTGGGACTGATATGCAGGTTGTTTTAACAATTCGGTTAAGGGAATTGGGATTTTTACCTTCTCAAGTTGCTTTTGTAAATTGAAGGCAGAGGAGGACCTATCTACTTACACTTCTTTTGATTATTTTTTTTTGGAGTCTTTGTTCTGGGGGAGAGGTTTGACTTCTTTTATGATTGGCTTGACACAAGGGAGTGTAGCTCCTTGTGAAGATGATGGAATTGGATCAGCAGAGTGCAAATATTGGTTAAGAGGCCTCTTACCTTTGTGTGGGGTCCTTTGAGCTGTTGCCTCTTTCTGCACAGGTGCTTCCTCTTGAGGTGTATCCTCCTCTTGATCCTGAGTGCAAGTTCTCTTCCTGGAAGATCCGAGGTCATATCTTCTATTGAACTGAGCTTGCATGAAATCAACGAACTGCTTGCAGTAGTCATCAATCTCAGGATCTTCGGTGTCTTTGTTAGCTTTCCCTTCTGTGTGTGCATGCACCTCCACTTCATCACTTTCATGTAGGGGGCATTCCACTTCATCACTGTTTGAGAAATCAAGGTATGCCTCCTCTTTCTCATAAGTGGTGTCTTCGGTAGGACCATCTACTTGTCCTTCCAAATACAGAGGATGTGGTACCTGGTCCTGCTACTCCTTCCTTTCCCTTTGCAGTATTTGCAAGGGTGGCTTCCTGTATTGAGGATTATAACCTCTGTTTGGAGCATTTTGGAAATTCTTGGAGGGTGAATTCTTGGCCTCCATTTCAAGCTTAACCAACTTACTTGAGAGATTCTTGATCATCTTATTCATCTCCTCAATCATGTCATTAGTTGAATCTCTATCTTGGCTCAAGGTGAATACCTCTTCTTTCCCCCTTCTCCTGGTATCTTGTTCAGGTTTTCCCTTGGATTTGCCAGTAGAGGCAAAGTTTTCCTCAAGCTCCAGTGCATTTTTCTGGGCATCATCCAGGGTGGTTGGCTTTCTTTCTCTCAGAGAGAAACCGAATTCTGAGTCAAAATATGCCGTGAAAACAACCTTGGGAGCTGTCTGATGAGGTTTCATATCTGTGAGAAGGCTCAAGTACAACTTGTTAAATCTCTTAATAAATTCAGCCACCCCTTCATTATGTCTTTTCTTGAGTGTATTAAACTCAGTAAGACAGTGTCCATGATCTTTCTTCTCTCCCCATTTTCTGAGAAATGTGTCCTCCATCCCTTCCCAAGTGGTGACAGAATGGTATCCCAGTGTCTTGGACCATTTTCTGGCTTCACCGTCAAGAGATTGCAAAAATAGTCTTAGGACTACATCGAGATGTTCCACATTAAAATTTTCTGCGAAAGAGCAGAAGAACTCAAGGTGTTTTTGAGCTTCAATCTCGTTTTCCCCATTAAAATGGGGCAGGATCTTTAGATATTCCTATGGCATATCATTCAGCACTTGAGGTAATGCCAGGGGGTCATATTTATTCAGCAAGAAGCCCAGAACATTTTCCATTTGAGGAGGAGGTGGGGGTAACAGAAGGGTTTGATGTGTAAGAGGAGGGGGAGGTGGAAGTGAGGTGTGAATGATAATGGGAATGTATTGAACAACAGCTTGGGGTGGTGATGAAAAAGGAGGAATATTAACACGAGATATTTCAGTGACTTCTTTGACCTCTTGAGCCTCTGGAGTGGGATGGAATGAATAACGAGTGGTATCTATTGATTCAGCCTCGTCCTTAATTTGGATGTTTCCTAGGGGAAGACTATCTGATTAATAACCAGTTTCTCCCATGGCAGAGTTAGAACCTTGCACTTGGGCTACTTGAGAAGACGAGGACGGGAAGTCTTCTAAAGAAAATTGTGGGATATCTATATGAATGAACTGTCTTTTCCTCCAATTTCTTCTTTGTAGGATTCTCTCTGGGTCAGACACAAAGGGTGTCTTTGGATGAGACGTATCTGACCTTAGGTGTGACTTCCGAGGATCCAAGACTACAAATAGATGTATCTGAAAAATGAATGTGGAGTCGCCAAGGTGATGGATATACAACCCTCAACTCTCCATACTCACCTAATTGAAGAGTGAATAAATATTTTGTCAAGGCCGAGGGATTCAAATTTTCTTAACTTCGTCCCTGGAAATGATGCCAAAAAGATGTTTTCGATCCTAGAGACAGCCTTGAGTTGTGAAATACCAGTGCCTAGGACATCTTATACAGTAAGGAGCTTAAGATATAATTCGAGACATTTTAACAGCATGAGGCTCTTTACTACTTCAACTTTTACAAGGGGGTGTAATATAAATGGAACTAGAATATTCTCAGAGTCAGAAAAATAACAGGATGTTGCAAAGGCAAGGTGTGAGTCCTTAATATAGATGCATCAAACAGATTAAAGACAACTTTCTTTAAGGAGGGCTGGGTTCTAAAATTCTTTACAGAAATTTAAAATTTAATGAATTTTGCTGCGTAGAAAATAAAGAAAGGATATTAACTACTAATGAGAGGGAATTCCATAAACATATCTGAACATGAGATGGGCTTAAAATGATAAGAATCCATACATGTCAATAGCTTTGAAAGAATAACATCTCACGACATTTAATATAGAGGAATAATGAGTGAAGTGATAAGTGAGACAACATACCATGCGCAAGCCATATTTAAAGCGCTCGACCAGATTAATATAAGTATCAGTGGTGATAAATTTATATCAAAACTAGTGAGCCACTCACATTCCAGAATATTATATAAAAGAAGTGGAAGTAGAAAATATGAACAGTAAAACAATATCACATAAGGAAAGGTTACACACTATAAAACATTAAGACCAGAATCCTCACTTTAAAGTAAAACTCCTTCTTGCTGAGACCCAACGGGCTCTTCGCATTTCTATTAAGATTTCAACAAAAAACATACAACAATTCTTTCACAGCAAAATTATTTTGAAAATCTAGAACCTATTTTTCTCTTCCGATATTGCTTATATAGAGGCCTCAGTACATAGAGGCATCTCATCATTTGCAGTTAGGCACTCGGCCGTTTTGAAGCAAAATATTAAACAACAGTCTGGTAGAAAAGTAAAATGCTGGAGTGGAACATAAATTCCAATTGAAACTTAAAAGTAATTAACTAAAGTAATAATTAAAAAAGGCCACTAGGGTCGAATCATGAGTCAACAGTATTTCACTGATGAGAAGGGGTTGAGGTAGTCGCTGACACTGGTGGTGGAACATTTACTGACAAGCTGGTGATCTGGCTGGTGAACTAAATGCATCTTTGATGGCTGTCTGCTGAAGGTTTAGGCATCGCTATGAATCCTTACACCTTGATATAGGCCTCTTTGAGGGAGTTGAAACCTGCCTCAATGGGGATCTTGTGTTTTATCAGATGAAGGAGAAAAAATTCTTGACAGAGCGATGAAACAATTGTCTCAGCTTTTAACTGAGCGGTTTTATCTGACAAGATGTCTGTCTGGTCTCTTTCTTCCTGTAGACGTGTTTTATATTCTATTAATGGTCGTAGCATGGAAGGATTGGTTGGGTCCAAACAAGATGGGAGCCCAGCTATTGTGATCTCGGCCCAAACTGCACCAAACCGATCCATGTTTGCTGCCACCTGTTGTAGGGCTCTCGAAGCTATAACTCAGGCTGCCTCGTTGTCGATGATTTTATGGCATTCAAAGGCCTCCATGAACCGACTTGGTATGCCATGCTTCTCCACCTCATCAGATTCCAACTCTTTCAAGAAAGAAATATAGCTTCTGGCATGCTGGGCTCTGCTGGACAAGTTGAGGTCTGCCTCCTGAAGTTTCCTATTGAGATAGTGTACAACAGATTTGGTTTCCCCAATCATTTTCAGGAAACCCCACTATTTTGTTACCGTCGAGATGATCTGTGACCAAATTATCCTTCTCACATCACAGAGGGTGATATTACCCTTCAGGCGGCTGTTGAGGTCATTGATAGTTTTCTGCTAGTCGGCCTTTTCCTTCCTTTCCTGTTCGATTTCCTTCTGCAATGTCTCTATCTTCCTGGTATTCTCAGCCAGGGAGGTCTCCAACTTGGTGATTCTCAGCCTCGCGGTGGCAGCTTTCTTTTCTAGTACAACATTCGTGGCCTTTGTTGTAGTTAGCTGCTCGGACAATGAACTAGTCTCTGGTGGAGTGGTAGTTGGCACACATCTGTGCGTGTCCCAAGTCGTTTGCAGCTCCGTCAGCTTGCCCTGAAGAATAGTTATTGTCTCTGCCATTTTTTCTTTTTCCTCTTTCTCCTTCACTAGTGAATCAGCCAAGTCTGCTTTTTCTTTCTCTTCCTGTGCCAATTCAGCCGTCTGAACATGGTGGGATGCCGGTATGCTGACCTTGCGTTTCAATGACGCAACATCCTTCTGCAATTGATCTATCACATAGCGCTGCCGGTTGGAGTCTCTAGTTTCCTTTCCTTTGATCGACTCCATGAGGCTGCGTATTTGATTCGCCTTGGCGCGGGAATATGCCTGTTCATTTTTTAGGGTCACCCTCACCTGTGCATGCTTAGTCTCCAGCTTCTTTAGTGTGATGGTGAGCCTCATTACCTCATCCTTCAGCATGTCACCAACCACCTAGAACAGGTTGCATTTGTCAAGGGCTAGTACCTTGGCCATGTCAATTGCATAAGCACCCTGTAACTAGTGGTACTTGCATTAGGATCCAAGATGGCCTCAGCCATGGACAATACCAGATATTTTTTGTCCACATTCATGGAAGCTGAAACCCTGCTATGATATTTTTCCACATAACCTTCTAGCGCGGCATTGTACTTGTCCCTGATCACTCTATTTCTCTGACTCCTTTCAATTACAATTGGTGAAGCATTATTGCCAATTGCCTGAGAGACCTTAGAGTAGTCGGAGGAGGTGATACTATCTCTCAGCACTTTGAGCCCCGCTTTTCTTCCGTCTGGTTGGCCGTATGGTACAAATGGCTTAAGCAACTGTTCTTCCCCTATGACCTCTACCTCGCTTGAGACTATTTTCTGCATTTTGCGGAGGGGGTAAATTGTTCCTGAGGGTCCCACTTCTTCTTCTTGGCCTCTTTTGGCTTCTCCTTCTTCCCCTGTGGCAGATGAATCTGTCTCCATCTGCGAAATCAAAGGCCAAGTTTCAAGATTAGCCCTCCACTCTATAAACGGTCTCGGCTCATGTGTATAAGGAGTAGACTTGTTCCTCCTTCTTCTGTTCGAGATAATCTCCCAGGGATCATAGGCCCAAGTCTTCCCCTGTCTTAAGTCCATGCCTTGCAACAACTTCTCAACAACAGGAAGGGCATGTCTTGAATTTACAATAAGTGGGCCAATAATGATAGGGAGTTTCAAGATGAATCCCATCTTAGTGGGGACAAAGTGGAGTTGGTCAGATTTGAGAGTTTGTCGAATATACTCTAGAGCATAAAATTGTCGAGCAGGAAACACAGGAAACTGGTAAGGGGGGGCCTCGGCTCCATAGACCCGAATTTCAGTATAATTATCAAATAGATACCAATCCTTAGTGCTCTGGGTTTTACTAGCTTTTAGCTAACTCTTCATTTTAGGAAAAACCCTAGGCGAGGGAGAGTCATGGATGATAGTGTAGGAAATAGGCATGAACTCATTTAGAAACCTAGAATAGCCCACCCCATTTGGTAATCGGCACACTGAAAATTTCCAGTCGAAGACTGGTTGGGGTTGAGAGTTTACCTCGTATACCCTATCGAAACCAAAACCCTCCAACTTATCAGCATGTTGATATAAGAAGAGGTATAAGACCATCGAACAAAAGTGGAAGTGACCAGTTTTCGAAAGCTCTTGGAACTAGGTCTGAATGTTAGCCGCCAAGAAGCCAGGGATATCCAGAACTACCCCTTTTTGAGACATTAACCACAAAAAATAAACACATGCCATGGAAACTTCCCCCAAACTGCCTACACCTATAAGGCCTGCGATGAGGGCCAGGATGGGCTGCACTTCTTCTTTGAACAGACTCAACAGGAAAGGCTCTACAGAAGTAGGAGACATAGCCTGGTTGCTGGTTATAGAGGAAATGAAGTCTTCTTGCTACTCCCATGGCAATTTAGTGAACTGGGAGGTTAAAGCTATTTCATTGAAACTGGTATAGATGGCACTGGTGGGAAAGTGGATGGCTTGCCTGATGATGTCGGGAGAAAAAGAAAAAATATTATTCCCCTAAACCGAGGTAAACGTGCCTCGACGTTCATCGTGGGAATCTTTGAGCCAGCGAATAAAATCAACCACCGGGTAGACTGGGGGGGTAATATGATGATATAAAACTGATATAACCACCAGATATCGATCCCTATTCTCGACATATTGCCTAAAAAGCTCGGGTTTTATACTGCTAATGGGAAAAGGGTATTGGGGATCACATATTTCGGCTTGCAGGTCAATGAAGGGCTTGAACCCGGGAGGGTTTATGGTTTCGTGGACCTGAGGAGTCTCTGGTTCAGTTTTCTTGGGTGTGCCCCTTCCCATAACTGACATACAAAACTTTTTAAAAATGAAAGGAAAGCAGATGGAATATGAGGGACGGAGTACCTGTGCAGTATGAATTTTCTCAGGAAAATGACGTGGGGGTACTGACAGTGACCGGGTAGACCTGGAACTAGCTCCTACTTAGTTTATACCATAGTTGGAAGACCTGTAAATTTTACTGCAGTAAAATACAGGAGGACCGTTATCTAAGACTGAAAGTTCTGAGGTAAAAGGTGAAGAGGTGAAATAAGCAGGGTAAGTGTCGTAAGGACACTGACAGTGGAGCATGTGGCGTATAGGGATTGGGGTTCAGCTGGAAGCACGTGAACACCGTGTGCTGGGTTTAATACTGGTACGGGCCTCGGTACCATCTCACCTAGAAACTTACCTTACCTTTTTGCTGCAAAGCCATCCGGTTCTTGAAAAATATTCTTAGTAAGGCTAGTTAAATACATAGCGTACATGCCTCTAGGGCCCGCACTTCACTCTGCCACATCACGCTTACCCGTACTTCGCTCTGCCACATCATGCTTACTTTGGGTCCACCCCATGCTACGTAACCATAACTCCGCGGGGTTACGGGTCTCGTCCCCCTTCCACTCCTTGACCCCCTCGAAATTTCCCATATGGGGAGTTCCCTCACATGCATATTATGAAAGAGGCAAGCCTTTTAATAATTTCATTTTGCGTCCTTTACCTTTTTGATTTATACCTTTTCCTTTTTTCCTTATATTTGTACCCTTTCCGAACATATGCTTCGTTTTTAGGCACGTGACTTGTTTTATCATATTTTCCCTTCAACCATTCTTTTAATGTTTCACCACCCGTCATGCATTTGATATATGACTACTCAAGGGTTACCTTAAAAATTGACTGATGTTAACTAATGATCAACATCGTCTCTGCGTGACGTTCTTCCCATTCTTTGGAAAGTGTCATAGGTTTTTCAATAATCATGAGATTCACTATGTAGTGTGGGCCAACATAGCCCGACTCTGAGGATCTTCTGCACTTCACCTTCCCTGCGTAGTGACCTCCTGCTATGCCCGCGTGGGATTTTTCTAAGATGACGTGTCTTTCATGCTTCAACTCATATCTTCAAAGCACCTCATCAGCTCCTAGCTTATACAGGTGGCTTGGTATAATGGTAAAATCCACTGCGCGGGCGACCAAATCTTTCTTTTGTTGTACCGAATATTCTACAGACGCCATCCCTGTAGTTAAGAAGTGAATGATGTCAGCGAAGTGTGCATCAACTACCTTAATAGCAGATAGTTTCACATCTCACAAGCCTTCTTCTAGGTTAGTCGGCTCTTCACCACTTACGATTCGGGATAAGTGGTTTGGTCCAACATTCAGTTTTCCTGGCTTGAAGACAATCTCAAAGTTAAACTCTTGAAATAGAAACAACCATAAGAAAATCTCCTCCCCCCAAACACAGGTTTATTCAATAGGTACTTCAAAGTTGAGTGATCTGTAAACATCTTGAAGTTCCCTCCTAACAGAAAATGCTATTATTTTTGCAGGGTGTATACCATGGCCAACCCCTTGTGCTCAATAGTGGAGTAGTTGCGCTTCGCACCAGAGAGTCTCCTACTAGAAAATGCAAATGGATGTTCAATATCTTTGTCTCCAGGTTGCATAAGGAAAAATCCCAGGGAAATCCCTGACGCATCTACGTGAACCTAGAATACCTTCGCCCAGTCAGGAAATACAAGGATAGGCGCAAAGACCATATTATCCTTGAGTAGTTCGAAGCTCTTCTGACACTCCTAGTCCCAAAAAAATGAAACATCCTTCTTTAGCAAATTTTTCATCGAAGCTATGATCAACACGCACCCTTGATTGAACTTCCTATAGTAGCCTGTATGTCCGAGGATAGAGAACAGATGTTTCTCAGTCATACTTACTGCCAGGTTGATGGTAACTGCTATCTTGGCCTAGTCAACCATCAATCCTTGTCACAGAATATGTGACATAGCAAGATCCAAAAGGGTACGCAAAATATTCATTTATTGATTTTTAGGGAAATATGGTGCTTTCTGCATGAATCCAACATCATGTGCAAGTTTGAGACATGCTTATTTACCAACCTGAATGCGATCCAGTCATCAAAATATACCTCCAAAAACTTGTGGATGAACTCCTTGAATACTGTGACCACCACCTGCAAAGATATGGCAGGGGCATTCTTGAGCCCAAGCGACATGACAATGTAATGGAAAGAGCCCCATTCAGCGGCAAATGTAGTTTTGTTGCAATCTTCAGGTGCGATCCTGATCTGATGTTAGCTTGAGAACCCATCCATGAATGAGTACGCTTCCTACCCCCCCATGCTATCAAGGATTTCATCTGAGAATGGCTTAGGAAAGAGATCATGTAAGCAGGCATCATTCAATTTGTGCAAGTCAACATAGATCCACATCTCTCCTTTAGTATTTTTCTCTTGAACCACCATAGGGCTTACCCAATCTGACTGTTCGACCCGTTCGATGATACCTACAACTATCATTTTTTCAAGTTCTTCCCTAAATTTCTGCTTATACTTGGGGTTCAACCGATAAGGGTGCTACTTCACAGGGCACGCAACTGGTTTTAGAATGATGCACATGACCCCTAGGTCGCCTATAATTCCTTTGAGTTCTGATAATTTCATCATAAATAGGTCCTGGTATTCGATGAGGAGCTCTGTGACTCTTCCAACAGTGTCATCATCCCAGTAATCTGCTATATTAGCTACCTTAGGTTGCTCCTCCGTCCTAATTTTGAATTCTCGTAGCCTCAGAGGCTTAGTGACATTAAAGGTCTACAGTGGGGACCAGCAACTGCATGCTCTCCCTTTGACTCCTGGATATAGATATTTTGCAGGTCTTCATCACATTCCTCTATTGAAAGATTGTGACAGTTGACAATATCCTACATCTGTGTCTCCCACATTGGTGCCCCATGTGCTGCAGAAGGGCATGATTCATCAAATACTAAGGCATATATATCCTGCAGAGCTTCGTTGAGTGCCTCTGTTCCACCTATGAAACCGAATGTCCCTACAAACTCGTCCTTCAGGGTTTCCTAGTGGTGGGTGCCCTGGTGTAGTTCTGCATCTAAATACCATGCAGTGGGGATTGGCCCCAAGGCATGAAAGAACAGGTGGACCCATTCATCCATAGTTCTTCCACACCATTCCTCCATCCTTGTGGACAAGTGCTCACGTGGGTCCCCTGGGCCAAGGAAAGTCTTTACGTGCAGGTGAAATGAGGGTTCAAACCACAGGACCATCATCTCACAACACTCTTCCCAATCCTAGAATGTTCCCTTATGCGTGTCCCACCAACTCGTAGGGGTTGCACACATGGCTAGATTAAGGGACCACATCCCTTGCTCCCTTGGGACTTCAGCTTCAAATGTTCGCAAAAAATTCCTAATACCACTAGAACCATCAAAGTAGGGAAGTTCGCTTACCTCTGAGGGGATACACCGGAATTTCTTTGTGATTTGAAGACATCGCAGTGTAGATACATCATGTAACCGATTCTACCAATTTTCTATCTCCCCATCAGTGTTATAGAAGAATTTGCTGTCCTTATCCAAAAAAATCACACCATCAGCCATATGATTGATCCAATCCTCATCCCGAGTGGTTAATTTATAGATGTGATCCACATCCTCTTCTTTGTGCACCCGTTCTATATACCGCTCTCCTTTTGCAGGGTCTAGTGGGACTATCACCCTCATAACCTCATTCTCAAAGACCATGCTATTTTATTTATGTCGATAATGCCTCCCATATATATAGCCCAATATGGTCCTAGAAGCACAGGATAAGGGTCCGCATCTTCCACACTCTGAATTAATTCAAATTCGGCGCATAACTTAACTCCTGCGATATCTACCATAATCTTTGACAACCTCCCTAATGGTATCATCTTCTGTTGGCTATCCATGTGAAGCTATATAGTAGACAATTCTAGCTTAGGCTCTCCCATCCACTGCCAAATTTGCTTGGGCATCATGTTCGTATCTGACCCCAAGTCCAAGATAACCTGATCCATTTCATAGTCGCCAATTTGCGTTGTTAGCCACATTTCCTGACCAGTGTGTTTCTTATTCTTGTAAAGTTTGTGCACATCCTTAACTTCCATGAGAGGTTTAGTTCTTTCTGTGCAGGGTTAGTTCTTTTCTACTGCCTTCTGGTTGCATAGCAGCCTCATACATGCCTGTAGAAATGTTTTAACTTCATCGTTCATTCTTAGGTTTGCTGGAGCCTTGGAAGTAGATGTCTCATCCTTAGTAAAGTCTTTGTGAGCTACCACGAAAGTTTCCTTTTCCTTCTGTAGGTCCAAGATTTCTTGATTGACAGCTGCTTTTCGGATAAGATATTTAGCTGTGACTTTCTCCTCAGCTCCCCTAATAGCCATGCTGCCGCACGTTATGACTTTAATACTTGGTCCTTCATCATGAGGTTCTGCCTTAAGCCTATGCACATTCTATGTAGGTGTCTGCTATTTTTCCTACATTTTTTCTATCAATATTGGATAGTCTTCAATCACATGGTCCAATTGTCAACAATATCGGCAATATTGTCTTGCAGGGTTTGGAAAATCCATCACAAAGTGCCCTATTTATCCACAATTGTAACATATCAATTGTCCTCTTCCCCAACCTATGCCTCCACCCCTTCCCCCTCCCCTCCCCCTTGCTAGGGAGCCTCCTATACTTGAGGGAGATATTGGTGAAGAAGGGTCAGCCTATACCCTGTATAGGTTTCCTTGATCTATCATCAAGTCATAGGTCTGATAGTTATGCTCGTCATGTCCCACAGAGGAGAAAAATCGACAACATTGATGCTTCAATTCTAGAACATAATCACCAAGACGAGGATAGTGGTTAGTTTCATGTAGCCTAGAAACACGATAATCAGTGCACCATAACGTTGGACCACTTGGCTCCGCAGCCTCCCTAGGGCGCAATGGGCTGGGTCCCCCATCTTGCATGTAATATTTCGAACGAGGACACTGATCCTTGGTATGGTCGGAGACCCTGATTCTTATGCACCATATTTATAGGTTAGCTTCTTTCCCCCATCCTTTTCAAAGATTCTATATTTCAAGGTGCATTCCTTCTAGTTGTCCTTGGATCTGCTACACCCAAAACTGGGCATCGTTTCTTGGCGCAACCTCTAGTTTCATATTAATCTCCAAGGCTTTCTCTTGCGTTGCAATCGTCCGCTGACCCATAGGTCCATGCAGGTGAGGCAACAACATAGAGATAAACCATTCCTTCTAGTGCCAATCATCATACTCAAATTCCCAACCTCTGGTAACCTTCTTTAACCGCTGATCAGCTTCCCATACCGATTCAGTGGGTCCCTACTTAAAGTCTTTCAAGTCAACCACTATTTTAGAGTAGGAATTAGGCCTCCAAAAATGTTGTTTTAAAGTTTTCCTAATATCTTGAATTGATGGATTTGCGTGCTATCTTATGTACCCCATATACCAGTCCGAGGCCCTTCCTTCAAAGACGAGTGATAATTGTGCTCTCTTTTTAGCGTCGGTAGCCACATTTTGCACAGTCCATATTGATTCTGCTACAAAAAAAAATCAGTCAATATCTTCATATCCTACACCCTTGAAGGTGGGTAGCTTCATCTGTGTGGCCATATCTCCTTCTGGTGGTGGTGGAGGTGTGGGTGAGTTCTTACCTTTATGCTAACTTGAAGGTGGTGTAGCTGGAGGACTATCTCCTGTGTGTGCAACTAAATCTCTTAGTGGACTGTAGATGGATCTATCCCCTTCTCGATTGGTTTAATAGTACTTACCACTTCGTGTGGCACTCTCGCTCTGATTAGAGGTCATTCATTTGGTGTGGCTACATAGAACACCCTTTTCGCATAGTAATATTTTGATTAACAATGAAAATGTTTTCAAGAACTTACCTTGGAAACCTTTGAAGAACCTCTGCTCTGCTTTAGAATAGGATACAAACTGACCGACTTTGAATTTTGTCATAAATCCTCCCAGCACACTATCCACCTAGTGATCTACCATATGGGTGATAGTATTGTGAGTCCTCTCCAAATTTTGAATCAATTTTGGTGTCCATTGCATAACTTGATCGTCCTTCCAACATGTCTGGAATTCAAAAAGCCTTGCCAACCACTCTTGAAGCTTGTGTGCGAATTTTACAAAGAAAATCTCATAAACTTTAGTGAATATGTACTTGTTCTTCCACTTATTAGCTGTCAGCTTTGTGCTGCAATTCTCCTTTACAGAAAATTCCTAAATCTGCCTGTCAAACCATTCTTCAATTTCCACCCTCTCAGGTCTCTAGTGACCTCATGGCATTACTCAATATCTCTCTCAAAATTCTCCCAGTCCCAACAACAGAACCATTTGTTAGGTTGAGGGATCCTGACCTAGGTTCAGAGGTTAAGGTTTGCTAACAAACCCCTATACTACTAGCCCTTTCAGCAATGACCTACTTGCACATGCCAAAGTCTCACCCGCAGTAGTGTTGGAGGGTGCTAAAACCAGGTTTCTGCACCCTGGGAGAGAGTAGGTAATCTGAGGCAGATCTATATTATATTTTACTAGGTTTGCACAGAATGAGTCTATTCGCAACTCTTTTAACAATGTAAGAAGCATATAATCATAACACATATATTATCATCAATAGATCTAATTAGTGCATTCACATCCACGTGCACATTACAAAATACCATTACAGAGTATTCTAATCACAGCTACTTTTAGATCACATATATAAATGTGCCAATCACAGATACGTTCAAAACTTAACTAAATATCACAGATGCGCTTCAACAGCAAAAATAATCAATACATATGACACACAGATAATTCAACTATACTTCACATTGATTAACATCAAGATCTACTTACAACCAAAACACAGCCTGCTCACTTAGCCTAGCAGGGTCCGCACACAATAGGATTGAGGATCTCCGTGCACACATCCAGCATGATTCCTTACCCAAAACAACCCAAATAGATCTTAACAATTCACATGTAGCATCAATCTTCTTACTTATTTACTAGACCCAACTATCTATCTATTTATAATATCATAGCCTTCGCTATCCTATGGTCCATAAACCATGGTTTTCATACCCTAGAGCTACCCTTTAACCCATTACAACACGGGAGGGGCTTTGACCCACCCCAAAACACCTATGCAGGACCGAATTTTACAAAATTGTACCAAAAACGCAGGTTAGGGAACCCCGTTCCAACATATGTTGTTTGGGCACCTTAAATATGTCTATTATTATTATCTTTATGTTTTCATCTGTAAATCTTAGCTAAATAATTCAGGGTTGTCCTGCTCTTTATTTTCTCTTAACTGTTACCTTGAGGTTTTCTTAGTAAATTTTAGCTAAATAATTTAGGGGTGTCCTGCTCTTTAGTTTCTCCCAAACTATTTATCTTAAAGGCCTTCTTGAAGTTCAGTTAAAGAATTTAGAGGTGTTATGCTCTTTATTTTCTCTTGAAACTATTACCTTAAAGACATGTCTTGTTGAAGAATAGTTAAAGGATTCTTAATTTCCCTTTAGTTTTACTGAATTCACAAACTTGTTGTCATTTCATATTCATCTTACTTAAGAAGATCCATTTGATATAGTGAGATTGCCCTATGAAAACCCTTGAAGATTTGATGTACAATTTAAAACCTTATATGACTCCATATCCAAATGGATTAAGATTCCCACATTCTATCTATAAAACCTACAATCAATCAATCAATTGATCAAAACAAACAACCCCAAAACTTCATAACTAGACTAAAATCAGAAAACATTAGCATAAAGATAAATAAGTCAATCGTAAACATAGAGAGAGCCCTACCTGAGCCTAGGAAGGCTAGTTCCTTACACTCCAAAGTGGTTTGATGTCGTTTCCTGCTACTTTTTCTTGCCAATATTGCAAATTACAGGGAGGAAACAAGAGAAAAGGTAGTTTTTGCTGGGGCTTTTGAAGCTAATTTTAGCTTTACATTGAGAGAGAGAGGAGTCCCTACTCTTCAGAAGATACAGATAGATGCTTTAGATATTGAAGCTAATATGACTGTTGTTGGAAATGTGAAAGGGAAATAGCGAGTCCAAGAGAAGCAAAAGAAAAAATAAGAATCATAACAAGATCTAAGAATTGAAGATATGACAAAGTGATAAAAAATATGATAAATAAGCTAGCTAAGATGGAGTTGGAAAATAAAAACTCCCAAATACAAGTACAAAAAAAATTATGGGAGTTTAACCCCTAATTCATAAGACATCCCCAACAAATATTGAAGAGGGAAAGAAGAGATCAAGACCAGGCTCAAGCTCCATTGTATATAGAAGCAGCACCCAGAGAGCCAGCAGAATATGACCAAAGGGAGGCCAAGGATCAGGTATCTACTATGTGTGGAATAAAAGAGGATGAAGAGGAAGATTGAGAGGAAGAATATATTGAAGATGAAGTTTAATTTGCTCAAGATGAAATGGATGAATATTGTAGGAAATTCACAGATTTCATGCAAGCTGAGTTACGTAAGAAGTATGATTTGAGGTATAGAAAGAGATATAGAGTACAAGATAATGAAGGTGAAAAAAAAGGTTCCATTCCTCCTCCAATGGCGACTCCACTACAAAAGGGCACTACGAAATAGGTCAGTAATAAGAAAAAACCTATAAATTCACTTAATAGAACAAATGTGCAGCAGGGTGAATCTTCCCAGAACAAATCAGTTGACACTAATACCTTGGAGAGAGTTGTTCCTGTACCCAAACAAGAAAAAATTTCTAGAAAGAGTGAAGAAAAACTTGAAAAGAATGTTAGGAAAACTCATGCTTTCAATTTTACAAAAGAGTTGGAGAAGGTCAAAATTCAGGTGCCTCTTCTAGAATTATCCAAAATACCATCTTACAAGAAAGAAATTTCAGAATTTATTAATCTCACACGGGTGGAAGACATAAGTGACACAGTGAACTTACAAGAATAAAAGCCAGTGGTCACCTTTGGTCCTCATGTAGAAGAAATATATCCCTCTGTTCCACCCTTCTATATTTCTCTGTTGATTCATGATTATACTCTACATAATTGCATGTTGGATGTAGTGGTTGTTGACATCCCAACTAGGTTTGGAATGCTTCTTTCAAGATCTTGGGGAGAAAATTTGGGAGGTGTACTAAAATTATATTTCACTTATGCTATTGTTTCATTTTTTAATGGGGAAGAAAGGAGTTTGTACAGGGAAATAAGGTTTTTGAAGACTACCTCTAATAAAGATGTAGGAAATCCCCTATTTATAGTCAAGAAACATAAGACCTTTCATGTTTCATGCTGCATGAAGATGCAATTTGCTGAAGACATAGGGAAGCAGATCTCTTCAGTAGTTGTAAATAATGAGATGCACTCAAACAAAATTTGGAAGTTCTACTTTGATGGTGCCTACTCCAAGGAGGGTGTAGGTGCTATATTTTTTCTGATATCACCAGAAGGTAACCTCATGCCTTTCTCTTTTAAACTAGAATTTGATTCAACAAACAATGTGGCTAAGTACGAGGCCTTAATATCAAGCCTTCAAGTTGCTAAGTAGATGGGAAGTCAATGTATTTCAATTTTTGGTGACTCTGAATTGATAATAAGGAAGATTAAAAATCATTGTGAAACCAAGCATCCGAGATTGAGATCATATAGGAATGAAGTCTGGAATCTAGTAGAAAACTATTTTTAAGCATTTAATCTTCAGCATATTCTGAGGGAGGAGAATAGACTGGCTGATTCTTTAGTAGTTGCAGCCAACACCTTCAAACCTCTAATAAATCCAAGTTTAAGGTATGATATTGAAATTAGGCGTAGACCTTCTATCCCCGATAATGTAAAAAAATGGCATGTGTTTAACGATGATGAAAAAATAAGTCAGTTCCTAACCATGATTGGAAACTTTGAAGATTCTGAGATAGACCAAGAGGAAGAACTAACAGAGTAGAAAGCATAAATAAAAAATCTTAAGCAGTCAATAGGTGAACATAATATTATCCATTTGAAAGATTATGTGTTCCCCAAAGGGTTGGTTCCCCTTGAAATATTTTTTGATGCTAATGATGTTGCTGCTGATTCAAAGAAGAAAAATCAAGAATAAGAGATGGAATATTGTAATTTGGGAACTCAACAGGAACCCAAAATATTGAAATTGTTCAAAGGTGTTCCCAAAAAATATACAAAGAAAGATACATTGATTTTTTTAAGAAATATATTGATGTGTTTTCCTGGTCGTATGAAGACTTCAAAACATATGAAAATAGCATTATTCAGAATAATATTCCATTGAAGGAAGGAATAAAACCAAACAAACAAAAGCTCATATAGATAAATCCATTGGTGTTAGCTCCAATCGAAAAATAAGTGAAGAAACTATTACAGGTGAAAATTATAGTCCCTCTCAGATATTCAGACTGGGTTTCTAATCTAGTCCCTGTAAGAAAGAAGAATGGAGAGATAAGACTATGTGTAGACTTCAGGAACTTGAGCCCAGCATCTCTAAAAGATAATTATCCTTTGTTGAAAATGAATTATGTCTTACAGAAGGTGACAGGAGCTCACAGGTTGTCTATGGTTGACAAATTTTCTGGGTATAATCAGATAACAGTAGAAAAATAAGATCAGAAGAAGACTTCTTTTGGTATGCCCTATGGCACCTTCATGTACACAAAGATGCCATTTGGCCTTATGAACATAGGTAAAAAATTTCAGAGGGCCATGGGCATAGCCTTCATTGGTGACAAGTTAGTAGTTATATATTTGGATGGTGTAACTATTTTCTTAGGGTCAAATGATGAACACTTGGAGGATTTGCAAAAAAAATTCAAAAGTTCAGAAAGTTTGGTATGTCATTAAATCCCAAGAAATCTTTATTTGCCTTAGAAGAAGGTAAATTATTGGGTCACATATTTTCTAAACAAGGAGTAAAGATTGACTTAGCAGGGGTGGAAGCCATTCGGACTATTCATTTACCAAGAAACAAGAAGGATATCCAGAGATTCCTGGGAAAAATAAAATTTCTGAGGAGGTTTGTGCCCAATTATGGTGAGAACATGAGAAGTATAACATATATGTTGAAAAAAAATGCAGAAGTGAAATGGGATAAGGAATAAAGAGATGCATTTTCTACAATAAAGGAAGCACTGTAGGAAGCCCCAGTTTTGATTAGCCCATACTATCAAAAAGCCTTTCAAGTATTCTCATTTGCATCCCCCACTACTATTGCTGATGTGTTGTTGCAGAAAAATGAAAACAATAAGGAGCATCCAGTTTCATTTTTCAGCAAATTTATTAGAGATGCTATGCTCAAATACAATATTCTGGAGAAGCAAGTATATGCTTTGGTCAAAGAACTCAAAACCTTCAGGACTTATGTGTTGCAGTCCCAAATAACTGCTTATGTTCCTAATTCTGTTGTGAAGGACGTGATGGTCCAAAGTGACGTTGAAGGAAAAAGGGGGAAGTGGACAGCAAAAATCCAAGAGTATGATTTGGACATCAAACCCACCAAGCTGGTCAAGGGACAAGGGTTAGCAAAGTTGTTGATAAAGACAAATTTTCAAGCCTTGGGAATTAATTTTTTGGCACTAGTGGATTGAGTTGTAAATGAAGAGAGTCAAATCAAGTTCAAAACATGTATCCAATACAAAATGTTTTGCTCTGATTGGTATAAATATATTTTCATTACCTGTGTTTCTTTTCCTGAACAAATTCACTGAATTGGAAAAAATGTAGAGCTCTCAAGCTCAAGTCTCAACCATATGTTATCATAGAAGCGAAGCTATACTCGAAAGATCTTGCTAATATTTTGCTGTTATGTTTGACCAAAGGAGAATATATTGAAGTCACCAAACAATATCATGAAAGTCTATGTGGAGGACATTATAGCTGGAAGGTCACTCTCATAAAATTCTTAAGTCAGGATTCTATTGGCCAACCTTGTTTGCAGATGTTGATAGACTGGTCAGAAGTTGTCAGAAGTGTCAGCTGTTTGCTGAAGCGAAAAAAATTTCTCCATTACCTCTCATCATGATCCAGATTTATGCAGGAACGCAACATAATACACATATAACCATAAATACAAACATGCAGTGGAAATAACACTTCATTTCATTAATATCAAAGAACTGAAATTTTCTTACATACAGAATGGAAATAAACAAGCTAGGGTGCTAGTAGCAAATCTCTGAGAAGCGATGTGGTAGCTACATACCTATGAGCTGTGCTACAACGAGGCTCTAGGGCCTATTTATTAATGAGAAACAATGGAGAACTCTAAACATCCAAAAATCTAACCCAAAGAGATGAAGCACCAAAACTATGGGCCCCATTTGGGTAAATTGGTGTTTCAACTTCCCAGGGAAGTAACTTTGGCATATGATCTCTGCTTTACGCGTATGATACATAGTTAGAAAGATATATCCAAGGAATACAACTGTTGCCTCAAATATCAATTTTGAAATGGAATCATATTAGCCGCACAAACGATGCCCAAAAAACGTCGTTTAGGGCCTCAAAACGGCTCCAAAAGTTCAGGACCCCAAAAACTGCTAAAGATAGTAAGTTTTGCCAAAACTGAAAAACTGGAAGAGATAATGATGGGGCCTAAGTGGAATAGGCAGGTGGCCACTAATGAGGGGGAAATATATTATCTCTAAGGGGAAAATATTTAGAGATAAGATCAAGGGAAAAAAATGGGATTATTCAACTATATACTCAACCAACAAGTACCAAAAATCGGTTCTCAAAAATTCTAGAGGCCGAAGCTTCTGCTTTATTTTTTGAGAACCTGCCTGAAGAGGACCAACACGAATTTACTGTTGAATTCCCACTGTAATATCCTGTGTGCGAGTAGGGCCTGCAGCCACTAGGTTGGCTAAACATACCTCCCAGCAATTATGAACACAAACTCTCCCAATGATCTCCTCAAAGGAAAGAGGTGGGATTCCCACCCGGGAAGACCCAGTGCTAAACAACACTGCAACTTTGCTAAGCAGCAAAGCAACAACAATTATTGGCGAGCAAGAATAATAATCTACAACATGATGAACAATGCTTCCATCCTCTTCCTTATATAAGATGTTAGTTTTCTTTCCCTTGGCCCCACTCACTTAGGTTGCTTCTAACCCAAGCTACCTTTCCCTCCAAAATTGTGTTTTCCAACCTAGGATTCCTCCTCCACTAAAACTGTGCTATTAACTTAGTCAAAGCAGCTTCAATTTAACCTTTTTCACACATGGAGGTGTTTTATTTGGCTAGAAAGAGTGCCTAATTTCAAATTTGGAGTATTCTTATCCTGCTTAAGAGACTTATGGGCTTTTCTACCCATTTATTTACCAGCTACAGCTGCTACTAACTCTAATGTTCCATGTAGCTTGGAAGCTAAAATTTTGGAGCATTACAGTCCCCCCCTCCAAAATATTTTCTTTTCCTCAAGAAAATTAATAAGGAGAGAAAAATATCTCCCCTTCTCCTCATGTGGCCTCCATCAATAGCCTCCATCACTGCATCAAGAGAATCTGCAAATAAACTGTCATCCAATGCTCCCTCCCAAGTGTGCATAACCAAAGTGTCTACATCAATAAAAGGCGGAAAGTGTGAATGGAAACATGCTATATGTCTTATGGCCTCCACAAAGTAGGAGTGATTATCAACATGGTGAATTATTGCCTCCCTCATCCATGTAATCATCCAAATGAAGTGAGTCACCCTCCAACATGGTAACTCTTGAAAAGCCTCTTCCACCTTGTGCTCCTGAAATGTAGGTGGATTGAATAAGTGAAAATGATAGGCAAGAGGGCATATCCCACATTTTCCTCTCCTCCACTTATGATAAGTGTAGGAGGTATGCTGATCTTGGGCTGCAACATGATTTCCCTCCAATGGCAAGAAGAAGATTGAGCCTCCAAAGGCTCTTCCTCCAGAATCATGAGTCATGCCAACCCAAACCATTTCATTCAAGATGAATGGCACATCATCATCACATGGCATACAAATCAGAAGATGGCTTAATATTATGTGAAAATTTGGATGATACATATGGTCTCTCTGGTCGATACAACGCAGTTCTCCCAACTACTGCTTGAGATTTTCATATGGCAAGTGCTCCTGCAACAAGTTACAAGATGGATATTTATGTTCTCCCAACATGTGGAAGTAAGCATAAATGTACATCAGTTGTAAATATACAAAATAAAAATACACCTACCAAATTTCATGTATATATGGGCTACTATCATCATAAACATTGACCCTAGATTGACCATGAAACCCAAAAATACTCTTGCTCTTTTGGGGAGCAATGCATTGTGAAAACATGGTGAGAAGGTAAAAATACTCAATAGAGTAATAAAAAAGTATATAAATGCATTCTCTATCATACATAGTGAGTGGGATGAAAGTGATATCCTCCAATGAGTCCTCCCATGAGAATATAATCATAAAAATCTGCAAGAAGAAGGGATACCTCCTCCCTTTGGAATATCTCATCCATAAGAACATGCTCCTATGTGACAGTGCTGTAGGCCTTTGTAATAAGGCTCCATGACTTCTCCCTTTGACATTAAACATGCCAAATCCATCCACCATCATGCTGCTATGTGAGAATATCTCTTTCCAACATGGAAGTCTCTCATGATCCTTCAATGCTGAAGGGTAGCCTCCTTGCACCATGAATGTGCCTTTCTTCTCTTCAAAAATATCATGAAAATTATGGGAAGAATTTTTCCCATACTCCCCCAAGTGCAACCATAGCAACAATTTTTTTTTTTTTCTGCCTCATCTGTCCCTCATAAAAGGTCCCTTCAAACAAAAAAAAATAAGCAATACATGGAAGCATGATACAATAAAAACTAGTTGCCAAATGACAACTGGAGAGTGAATCTTGGTCCCTCTCATGGAACCAATGTAGTGCATCCTTGGCCTACATAAAAATAAGAAATAACAAGTGCTTTTATAGCCACTTGTTTTCTGCCATAGTCATCTCATGAGATGGAAACATGAAGTTACAATATGGTGTCATTGGTGCACACCGAGAGACATATGGCTTCCCCCACAGCTCATCAAAAGGATAGCCAAAATCAATGCTACAAGTAGCTACAAGTACATCATCATATAATATGCAAGAATAAGAATTTTTTCTTGATACATCATGCTGCTCAAATAATGAAAAGAAGTACAATACAAACTGTGAAATTATACCTCCTCCATCATGTACTTGAGGTCTTGAGCTGAAATGGCTCAACTGGAAATTCTCCCTCATTCCCAATGAGTAGGAAGGTAGATATGAAATCCTCTCTATCACCATCCAAGCTATGCATCTCTCCATATGCTGATATATGTCATGTTGGATGCCCTCCCAAGTGAACTCCTCCATCAACTGGAAATATGCATCAAAGTGCATAGAAGAGAAGTCCTCATGTGGTGCATGTAGCAGCTTCTCCTTAAGACTAGAAGATCTATTCAAGAAGATCCTACCATAGGAATAGATGACCACATCATCCAAAATGTATCTGTCATCTCCATCTGGGTCATCAAAGATCATGCATGCACCAATATCCTTGGAGTACTCTACCAAAACCTAAGATCTCCAATAAGGATCAATCCTCCTTAGTGACAACGTTGGTGATCTGGCATGTGAAGTTCCACTCATGCTTCTACCTGCTACTTTGACATCCCCCATGCCAAAGCCTTCCTCCAAACTCTTCACCTCTCCAAAATCAAAGAGTGGTGAATCCAAAGACAAGATGTCTTCCATCAGATACAAATCAGGTGGCCTCCCAAGTGGAATGCCTCCATGTAGTGAGACATCAATGTCAAGAGTAGACTGCATATATGATTGGGAAACTTTTCCCTTGAACTCACTGTCCAAATTAGTTTTCCTCTTCCTTGCATTAGCCTTCTGAAACAGAGAAGGGTGTGTTCTCCTCATTAACTAATGTTTCTCTTCTTCCTTTCCTCCTCCTTCCAACTGCAATGTTGCACAACCATGCTGCTCACTGATTGTTCTTGGACCTCCATGTATGAGATCCTGGGGAACTTCTTGTAAAGGCACAAGAATCCCTCCTATTGGAGCATGTGATCCTCCTTCCTCTGCATGAGGCGCTGGATGTGCTCTAGGTGTGAAAGTGATATTTCCCTCTTCTTCATCAATGTGTGTGGACAACATCTCAACCAATGGATCCCTTTGTGAAAAAGTGATCCCCGTGCCCTCTTGTTCAAGAATATGAACTGGAAGTGTTGCTTCCAGAAATGTGTAATGCAAGACATCATCTCCTCCCATGGTTTTCTGAAATGGAGTTTCCCCCATCACATGCAAGGGTTTTGTTTTCTCAAGTTTTCCTTGCTCATGTGTCTTAGGAATTTTTTCACCAAACCTCTCCATCAATGTTCTTATGAATCTTGTAAAAGAGAAAGTATTGGCATTCTTTAAGGAACAAGATTCAAAAATCCACCATGCATGAGCCTTACCTCTGAAATGCAGTGCTGCAACTCTGATCGCTTCATCTCCGGAAATATGGTGCAGCTCCAGATAGGAGTTTAGCTCCTTCACCCAAGCTCCAACTAAACATGTAGGTGATCCGAAAAAAATAGATAGAAAAAATATATCTACATCCTGCTACTGGCTCTTCTCCCTCTGGATCTTTCAAAACTCTTGGAAATTAGTATGATCTCTAAACCTCTCAGTTTTAGATTCATACTCCCGCAACAAATCACTAAGAGTCATTCTCTTAGGAATTCTTCCTCCTCCCATCCATCTTAGGATAGCTCTGGGCATTTGACTGCATTGTGCATCATGGAGTGCAGCTGCATGCTCACACTCACCATGTGAAAATCTAGATTCAGCTCTAGAATCAGTCTCCTTTGGAGATCCCATCTCCAATCTCCACTTTTTCAGCTCTCCTTGAAAGCTCTTCATAGATTTTGGAAGAAGCTTTGTGAGATTTTCTTCCTTTATTTCTGCACATACTGAAGATTTTTTTCTTCTATCCATCTCTCCTTCTTCTAATAGCACTAGAAAGTTTCCCTTCTAAGGAATATCGAAATTCTATTCCAGAGATTGACTGCAGGGGCATTTACTGGATATGTCACCTTTGAAAATAGGATGAGATCCAGAGGCTACCTGGCCATCTACAGAATCTATCTATAGAGCTCGAAAAATTCCCCTTTAGGGATTCAGTACTTTGGCTTGAAGCCACAAGCTAAGCCAAAGATCATGCTCTGATACCACTGTAATGTTCCTTTTTCAGGATTTCTCATGAATCATGTATCAAAAACGCATTTCCAACAAAAAATGAAATTAAATAGTAAAATGGACTCTTGGATCCCATATATTAGTCAATATAAATTCTAAATCAAAGAATAGAGCTGAAACAAATCAAACTAGGTTGGCTAAACATACCTCCCCCACTAGTCTAGCTAAAACTAGTGAAAAACCCCAAGACTGTAAAATGCCGAAGCAACTGCTCAAGCGACTGCACAATATAAGAGACAGTTTACACATAAAATTATTAGAGAACCATATATATACTCATGTATTTATAAAAAATTCTTTATAACAGAGATCTAAGCTCCCTTTACAAAATAGAAAAGAAACCGACAAGGGTTTCTTGTTAAACACTCTCTACATAAAATGTGATATTCAGAAAATGATTGAATAATCACTACAAAACTGAAGTACATGAGTGAAATAGGCTGAAATATGTCTGATTTTTTGTAAAAACCTCAAGGGATTCCTCCCATGAAAGGATGAACCTCTCAATCACAAGGAAAATCAGCAATGGAACCACCAAACCATGCAATAAACTCTGCCTCTTGAAAAATGCACTCCCTAGCAGAAACAACGCTGAGAGGGTAAGAGAAATGTGTGGTATGATACCAAAGACCTGAAATAAGCTTTGGATCTCTCCAAACCGGACTCTTAAGTGGAGGAAACCTTCCTCCAATGAGAAACTAGCTCAGAAGCTGGGATTCCAATCCCTTCCACTATTGCATCTAGCAACACTGCACAATTTCTGGCAAAGCTGTGCTGATGAAGATGGATGAAGCTTGGCCTGAAAACATGATGTGGAATGATGAATAAAAAATATTAGACGATCCAAAAATAATTTTTATCATAGGTTATAGTATTTGAATAAAATAATTAATAATTTAAGATATTAAATTAATATTTATTATTCTAGAATATTTAGAATTAGAAATTTGTTAATAAAAATTAGGACTCTAGAAAAGAGTCGTTTCCTAGGCTCTAAGTTAGGAGTGAAGTTGGTATTTTGGTTAGAAGCTCATTTATTGTAAATGGACACTTGTTTATTTTCCAAGTGATCCATAACTAGATTAAGTTAGAGCATAGTGCATATAAATAGGTTAGTTTCCTATTTTGAATGTAATGTGTAATGAGAGAATGTGAGAATGAGTTTACGTGTGTAAACTCCTATTATTTGCCCTGTAATATTTTTGCTTGATCAATAAAGTTGTGTGTCTGAGGACACTTCTGCTCTTTCATGTGGTATCAAAGCCACGGTGATGCAGTGAGGAGGAGATTCCAGCTCTATCAGGTCGTGGAAAACTCAACTCCGTTGAAGAGATCAGCAAAATATTGGTATGAAATTTGCAAAAAAAAAAATTGATTTTAGATCTGCAAATTCTAAAATCATTTTTTTAAAAAGGCCAAGGCAAAATCTATGAGAAGTTTCAGTTTCAAATTGTTTGAGTAAAAAAAAAAAAAGAGAAAGTGCTATTGAACATTGATTCTGCATTCACATTTAAAAAAAAAAGCATTTTCATAAAAATCGATTCTGAACAATCGATTCTGCAATTCTGAACATTGTAAAAGCTTACATAAAAATTGATTCTGAAAAATCGACTCTGCAATTCTGAACATTGTAAAAGTTACATATAAATCGATTTTGAACAATCGATTCTGCATTTCATTTAATATAGTGTGCCAACGATTCTGCACTTGTAAGTGGATTCTGAATTAAGTTAGACAACATATTGAAACAACCTTTTAAAAATATATATATATAATTTTCCAGTGCTAAAACCAACGTTTCAATCTGTAATTGAAGCGTTATGCACAAATTGGAATAACTGCCAGCATTTTTGTAACTTCACTCCAGCAATAACCAAAATCGATTTAGAGGATTCTGCAAATCGATTTAAAATATTTTGAAGCGTTGAGCATTCCAGCATTTGATTCTGCATCAATCAGTGTTTTTTTTGTGGCAGCAAATTTGATTAAACCTATGTTCAAACAAAATTTTATATTCAGCCCATAACCAACGTTCCATAGCTAGCGTTCTGCCCAAAATCGATTCAACCAAATCGTATCTGCCAGCGTTTAGCATTTATTAAAAGGTTTGCCAGCATTTTTTACATTTTTGCCAGCGTTTTCTGCATATTGAAACAACGTTTTGAACCTGTTTTGAACCAGCGTTTAGATGCAGCGTTAAATCCAGCATTTGGCAGCGCTGAACTAGCGTTAAATCCAGCATTTTGACAGCGTTGAACAGTACAAACCAACTTTTTGAACGGATGTGGCTCCAGTTTTGAATGGTATGAACTAGTGTTTGAATTGAGCCAACAGAAAATTGCAACAGTGTTTTTGGGAGCGTTCAATCCAGTTTTTTTGTGGCTTCTGCATTTATTAAAAGATCTGCCAACGTTCATTTAGAATCTGCCAGCGTTCTGCATTTTTTTTAAGGTTTCTGCATTTTGAAGTTGAGATCCAGCATTAAAGAACAATGTTTCTTTCATGGAGACATCACTTTCTGCAAAGAGTTGAGATCCAGCATTTGAAGTGGTATTGTCTGCACTTTCTTGCACTTTCTGAAGCATCGAATTCTGATTTAATTGGCATCGAATTTCATTCCAACGTTTGAAAGGCGTTGAACTCCAACATTTTAATTGGCATCAATTGGAGTTTTTTTTTTTTAATTTGTAATTGTGCTTTGCAATTAAAAGCATATTTTATTTGGAGGAATAAGTTGAATAAGTAGAAATATTTTTTTAAGCATTGTAATTGGAGTAATAAGGGTATCGTTTTTTTTTGGAGTAATAAGGAGATTTGTGTTTTGTAAATTTTCTTATGGAGTAAAAGTGTGACTCAAAGTAACTTTACTTTGAGGGGGGGTAATTGTTTTTACCAGATTGTGCAAAAGCACCATTGTAAAAAGTAAAATTTTGAAAGTTACTTTGTAAAAATTTGAGAACTTGACTAGAGCCAAGTGCAAAGCTCAGTCAATTTTCTCCTATTTTGACAACTATTCGAGGGTCAAGGCCAAGCCCTGATAGTTTGTTTTTTTTTGTCGTGTGTTGGTGTTGTGTTGCGCATCTTGATTTATTTTGGAGCTTGATTCATGGTGTGAAGTCTTAACACTACAATGTCTAAGTTGATAAATTTCTTTTCTGATTCCAACAAACTTGAAGGCTCAAAATCTTACAAAACATGGCAACGCCTCATCGAAAGCACTCTTGTTTATAATGAACTATGGCATGATATTTGTGATGGAGATGTAAAGCCAAATAAACCTATAGATGCAATTGCACTAGCAAAATGGGAAGTTAAAAACGCCAAAGCATTAGCACTCATTAAATCCTCTGTCAATGACGAAATGTATGTCCATATCGAAAATGCAAAATATGATTGGTCTGCTTTAAGAACTTTTAAAGAGTTGTTTGATACTCAGCCCCAATCAAAAAGAGTTGATCTACAATTAAAATTTTTGCATCCAAAATTGGCTGAAGACGAAGATATTCTTGAATACATCTCTAGACTTAAGAATATTAAGTAGGAAATTGTTAATGCTGGTTTTGAAGCAGTTGATGATAGTTTTATGGTCACAATTTTAATTGCTGGGATTCCTTCTTCCTACACATATTTTTAGAAACTTTACAGCTCACTGGAAAGTTAGAAAAGCTAAATTTTGATGAGCTCTGCGAAATTTTGACTCAACATGATAAAACTTTTGAGAAGAAAAAGAAAGTGGGTGAAGATGTTTTTATTACAGAAGCCAGTACAAGCAACTCCCCAGCTGAAAATTCCAAAAACAAAGGCAAAGGTAATTTTAATCAAAATCAAGGTCGTGGTCACAGTCAACAAAGAGGAAACAACTCCAACAAAGGCTCCAATTCAGGCAGAAACAATTCTCAAGGCGAATGCAACAATCAATACAGAGGATCTCAGCAAGGCACAAGACAGAATCCAGGAAGAGGACAATCTCAAAACAGAGGAAAAAGTAGAGGTCAAGGACAGTCTCAAGCCAGAGGACAATCTCAAGGAAGAGGCACTGATTTGAGTCAAGTTGTTTGCAAGTGATGTAACAGAGTTGGTCACTATGCTTCAGATTGTTGCACATCTATCAATAATATTTCTAAGTTTCAACAGCCTTCAGCAAAGTTTTCAAATGAGCAAGATCAAGATGATAATGACTCAGAATATGTCTTCACTTCTTCACCAGCAATCCAAATTTCCTCTTATGTTAAGAGTGATTATGAAGATGCTTGGATTTTGGATTCAGGAGCAACTCAGCACATGACATGTAGATGAGATTTATTTTGGAATTTTCAAGAGTGCCATCTTAAATCCATCTTTCTAGCAGATAATAAAAAACATATGCCTTATGGAAAAGGCACAAAGAAAGTTTTTCTCCCTGACATTGGAGAAAAATTGATTTCCAATGTGTGGTATGTTCCCACCTTTGAGAATAATTTGTTGTCTTTGGTCATGATTTGACAAGATGGACATCAAATAATTATGGAAGATGGCTTAGTTAAGATTAATTTAGTTAAACATAACTTCCAAACAGTGATGATAGGATATGAAGAAGGAAAAATGTTAAGGATGAAAGGAACAATTATTCCAAGGCATTCTATTTTTGCAGGGGCAGTTACTACAGGAATTTCACCTATAAGACTATGGAATGTAAGATATGGACACTTGAATTTTGATACTCTTTCTCAATTGCAGAAAAATGGGATGGTTAAAGGAATTCTGACTTTTAACAAAGAAAATGCAAAATGTGAAGCTTGCATTTATGGCAAACACAGTCGAGAAAGTTTTCCAACAAGTAAATGGCGTGCAAACAGGCTGCTGCAACTAGTTCACAGTGATGTGTGTGGTCAAATTCAACCCTCATTAGGTGGTTGCAAATATTTCTTGCTATTTATTGATGATTTCAGTAGAATGACCTGGGTTTACTTTTTAAAAAACAAGTTTGAAGCATTTGATAAATTTAAAATTTTTCGACAACTTGTTGAAAATGAAGTCAAAGAAAAGATAGGTACTCTCAGGACAGATAATGGGGGAGAATTCAACTGAAATGAATTCAAAACTTATTGCAGTGAAAATGGCATCATAAGGCATCTTACAAATGTTTACACTCCACAACAAAATGGAGTCGTAGAAAGGATGAATCGCACATTGTTAGGCATGGCGAGATCAATGTTAATTTTAAAAGGGTTAAGTCCAACATATTGGGCAGAAGCAATCCATACAGATGTCTATCTCAGAAACAGATCTCCAACTGCTTCGTTAGAAGGAATCACCCCTCATGAAGCTCGGTTTGGTTTCAAACCTAAAGTTAAACATCTTCGAGTTTTTGGATCCATCTGTTATGCCTTAGTTCCTAAAGAAAAGAGAACTAAGCTTGATTCAAGAAGTTTAAAATGCACCATGATTGGCTATTTAGATGAAAAGAAAGGGTATCGTATTTTGAAAAATGGAAAATTTATTGTGAGCAGGGATGTCATTTTTGATGAAACAGAGAGTAAGAGTGCTGAAGAAATCGAAAGTCTTCTTCACAAGTTAGAAACTAAAGGCTAAAGGAAAGGAAATATGCAAAGTCAACCAACTTCACCAAATTGGTATGAACTTGATTTTCCTTCCTCTGAAGATGAGTCATCCAGTCCATCTATTTCAACACAATCATCTGGGTCTTCTAGCAGTTCATAAGTGTCTCCAACCAACAGTAGTTCTTCTGACAGTGATTCTCCAGATTCACCACCTAAATGACCAACATCAGTTTACATTAATCCCCTCTACAATGACAAAGAATTATCAGAACCTCAAACAAGTGAGCAACAACTTCCAAAATGGGCAGTTCAACTCTTGAAATATGTAAGGCCTAATGAAAAAAACAAAACAGGAACAAGGGGATCAAAATGAAATGAAGGAAATTTTGCTTTGATAGCAAATGATTTTACTGAACCTTCTTATTTTCAAGAGGCAGTAAAACATAAAGCATGGCAACAAGAAATGGTTGATGAATATCAGGCAGTTCAAGACAACAACACTTGGCAACTTGTTGATTGTCCTCAGCATGTTAAACCTATTGGATGCAAATGGGTTTATCGAATTAAGTACAAACAAAATGGTGATATTGACAAGTATAAAGCACACCTTGTTGCTAAAGGTTTTGCGCAGCAGGAAGGGATCGATTATGAGGAGACCTTTGCTCCCACAACCAAATGGAACACCATCCGCCTCACACTTGCCTTAGTAGCTCAGAAAGGGTGGAAAGTTCATTAAATGGATGTCAAAAGCACTTTTCTCAACGGGGACTTACAGGAAGATGTATACATGACACAACCACTAGGGTTTGAAGTTAAAGGGAAAGAACATAAAGTCTGCAAATTAATCAAGGATTTATATGGATTAAAACAAGCTCCCCGCGCCTAGTATGCCAAAATGGATGAATACCTTCACAAAGTTGGTTTTCATCGCAGTGAATCTGATGATACTTTGTATGTGCACCAACAGGGAAAATATTTGGTCATTCTCATTATTTATGTTGATGATTTGATTATTACAGGCAACAAAATTTGTAGCCCTTGGATAGATATTTCTAACGAGGTATGCTACGCATCAAACGGAGATCGTATGCCAAAGTTACGCCCCTGGGAAGTTGAAACACAAATTTACCCAAACGGGGCCCATAGTTTTGGCGCTTCATCTCCTAGGGTTAGGGTTTTGGCTGTTTAGGATTTCCCATTATTTCTAAATAATAAATAGGCCCTCGAGCCTCATTGTAACTCAGTTCAGAGGTCTGTATCCATCACATCTCTTCTCAAAGATTTGCTACCAGCACCCTAGCTATTTTATTTCCATTATGCCTGTTAGCATATTTATGTTATTTGATATTAATGAAATGAAGCATTATTTCCACTGGATCTCTATGTTCATGGTTATTTCTGTATTCTTTTGTGTTCCTGCATAAAATTCGGATCAGTGGTATCATAACGGGTCTGCTCTTTCTTTGTTTTTCTTCGCATGTCCCCAATGCGGTCAGGGTATAAGGAGTTAGGGCTCGATCTGGTTGAACCCTTGCAAGATCAGCCTCGCAAACCATGATGACCTCCCATGGCAGAAGAAAAGAAAGATGAGGGAGCAGGAGATCCTATCAAAATACTACTCGAGGAGGCCCTCAAGAAAAAGGAACGGGATGATGGATAAATTTGCTCAAATCCTTCAACGACTGCCCACATATGGTGCATTTGCATCCAACAGCGACTTTGGAGGCGCCACTCCCTTCAAGGTACAAGTAAAATTTGACATTCCTATATTTGAAGGAAAAATAGATGCAGACGTCGTAGACAGATGGTTAAATTTGCTGGAAGGGTATTTCTCGGTCCATGACTTCTCTGACCGAGAAAATATTATTTTTTCACTCCCCAAAATTGCCCCCCATGTCAAAGACTAGTGGGAAACCTACTGTGAGCAAGAGGGCGAAGGGGATCCCTCTTTATTCTCGGCCACGCCCACTTGGAATTTTTTCCGAAAGGGCATCAAGGAAAAATATTACCCCGTGGGGAGCTATGAGGACAAATACATCCAATGGACCACACTACGGCAATAAAAGTATCAAGATGTGCACAAACTAATGAATCTGTTCCATACCCTGTGCACAAAGTTGGGTATTAAAGATTCAAAGAGACATTTGGTGCTCAAGTACTGCGACTGTCTGCACAAACACATTCAGGAGGAAATGGATTTCCTCAACATTACATCACTTGGCACAGCATATCACTATGTCGCCAACATCGAGTAGAAATTTAATCAGAAGAAGTGAGACTTTGGATCTGCGAATCCGAAAGGTGCCCCCAAACCGAACAACAAGGGGCAAGGCCAAAGAAACTCAGAAAAAAACCACAAATCCAAAGAAGGATACATGGAAGTGGTGTGAATTTCATAACAGCCCCACTCACATCACAAACGAGTGTCGGGCCAAACAGTCTTTGGTGGCCGAACTAAAGGCACCCGAATCAGATGCATTTTCTGATCCTAAGTTAGAACCAGACAAAGGCAATGAAAAAGGGAATCAGATCATTGATGTAGATCCAAATTCCATTGTTTCCACCACCAAGATCCAGAGGTAGGGTCCAAAGGATCCAGAGTAGGGGGAGCGCCTCTTCCAGTCGCAGATGTGGGTGAAGGGTTCTCCGCTGCAATTTCTCGTCGATAGCGGAAGCCAAAAGAACCTCATTTCAGCAGAGGTCATGAAGCGTCTCAGCTTACCAACCATAGCACACCTATAGTTGTATACCATCGGGTGGCTCCACCCAGGGAGAGATCTCCGCATCCGCCGGCAGTGCCACCTTCCATACAGTATCAAGCCATTCACGGATGAGGTATTGTGTGATGTTTCTTCTCTTGATGTAGTTGATGTATTATTGGGCCAACCATACTTGTGGAGGTGACATACTGTGTATGAGTCTAGGCCTCGTGCTATTATTATTACTTTGGGAAATAACTTGTACATGATACCGGAGCTAGTACCACCTCCTGTCATCTCTTTGACTACTACAAAACAACGCAGTAAGATTGTTTCCCAAACTAGGAAATTCATTTTCCTTACAACTCACTCACAGGGAAAGAAGAATATTGTGGCCACAACCTCAAAATAAGGCTCCCTTGCATGGCTACAGCATATGGACAAAGTCATGGAGGAATATGAGGACATGTTCTCCTCACTCATAGATGTTCCTCTACACTATCAGGACAAGCACTCCATTGATATGACTCCCAATGTACCACCGCTTGATGTTGCCATAAATCATACAACTACACATACAAAATCCAAACATGTAATATCTGAGGCTGATAAAGAAACTAAATTTACTAAACGCTTCTAGCATGTCCACTCGCAGGTCCATGACATCTTCAACACATCTAATATTCAGTTCAACAGAATTTTCCTCATCTCATGGAGGATCTCAATGCAATGGGGACCATTTATTTGTAAGGATGGAGGAATGATCCAAGTGGATATCATTGGCCACCCACCTATTCCATTTGGACCAGTACCATCAATTCTTGCAGCTTTTCACATTCAGCACAACTTACTATTTTTAGCAGGTTTTCGGGTCTTCCACTCCCGGAGTCGTTTTGGGGCCCTAATGATCCAGGTGGATATTGGTGGCCACCCACCTATTCCATTTGAACCCCCACCATTAGTTTTTTAGGTTTTCAAGTTGCAACAAAACTTACTATTTTTAGCAGTTTTTCGGGTCCTAAACTTCCAGAGCCGTTTTGAGGCCCTAAATGACATTTTTTGGGAAAACAGAGAGCAGCATGGGTATGTGGACCGATTTTTCTCGTTTAAATTTTGTATTCCTTAGATAGATATTTATAATGAGGTATGGTATGCATCAAACATATATCGTATGCCAAAGTTACACCCCTGGGAATTTGAAACACCAATTTACCCAAACGAGGCCCATAGTTTTGGTGCTTCATCTCCTAGTGTTAGGGTTTTGGATGTTTAGGATTTCCCATTGTTTCTAAATAATAAATAGGCCCTTTAGCCTCATTTTAACTCAGTTCAGAGGTCTTTAGCCATCACATCTCTTCTCAAATATTCGCTACCAGCACCCTAGCTATTTTATTTCCATTATGCCTATAAGCATATTTCTGTTATTTGATATTAATGAAATGAAGCATTATTTCCGTTGCATATCTATGTTCATGGTTATTTCTGTATTATTTTGCATTTCTGCATAAAATCTGGATCACCTAGAGCAAATGAGGGCATCCCGTGAAACTAGAAGCCCATATGAACAGGCTTAAGAGAAAGAGGAACCGTTAAACCAATCTGCCACCACTAGAAGCTCTGGCTGCACTGAGATATTACCCCACCAAGATGAATCACATGATTTTCTGGCCTTGTCTCCTCTCAAGAGTGATGGGGTGAATAGGGAAGAGTAGGAAAATTGGGTAGTCGAATTTGAAAGCCAGTCAGGAGACACCATCCCCTTAGAACAAAATGCAAGCATGGAAATGGTCCCTGTAATGCCTGAAGGGAATAATATCTCACCCAGCTGGGAAATTAATGCAGAAGTAAATTCTATAGTACAGGTATAAAATATCCTCACCGAAAACCTTGAAACTAGCACCACCATTCATGGAAATGAGGTTACTGCTCTCCCATCCCTTTCTAAAACTAGGCCAGAAGATAATTTAGTTGAAAATAAGTTAAATAAAATGAGCAAGGCCTGTAAAAGGTTAAGGAAAATGATAAAAAATTTGAGGAAGAGGTTGAAGGAAGTAAGAAAGGCTCTAAAGCCTAAGAAAGAATTGGTCACCACAGAAACCCAAACAGAGTTTGTCACCAATTTGACAGACACTGTTGAGGTTGAGGTACAGACTGACATCACAAACATTGCTGAGGTTAAGGTACAAAATGACTTAGAAAAAAGTGTTGAGATTGAGGTACATACAGACCTAGTGGACACTACTAAAGCCTCTGTGCAGACTAGGCTGAAATTTACAGAAGAAAAGGAAACCCAAATGGAGGAAGCCCCTGCCTACACTCCTCTGGTAGAAAAGGCTGCCAATCAAAAATTGCATAATGAATTAATTGGAACATAGCATGAGTTAGCACAATGCAGAAAGGAAGTAGTGCCCACACAAGGCTATCAGGCACCATTAAATAAATTCACAAACCATTCTGCAATAGAGGATGAGACATTTGCTCAACTCAGAGAAGAACAGGAGAAGGTAAAGAAATCACAGGATCAAGTGGAACAAGCCAAGAAGAAAACCACTATGGTTTTCTCTTTGTACTCTGATGTGCTAACATGCAGGGCACCAGCCACCAACTATGCCCTATTTCTAGTAGAATAGTATCTATTACTGAAGATCAAGGCAGTTAGGGAAGGGAATCCAAGGACTTTTAAAACCATAGAGGAATTCTTCCATTGTTGCAATGATCAAAATGAGCAGTTCCAATACCTTTTGTGTGAACTATACGTGCACAAATTCTTCCTAGAGGAGGATAGGGACAATAATTCCAACCCATTTATAGTAGATATTGAGTTCCAGGCTTTCCTCTCTTTTGCTAAAAACTAGATTCGGTGGGCTAAATCCTACAATATTTTCTAGAAGAGGGTACATGGCCTAGACTTGTGGGTTAGAGGGGAGCCTACTAGACCCCTGCATATATTCACCCAACATAATAATTTCATGTAGAGAAAGGGAGTAAGGACTAAATGGGTGCCTATACATAAGGACATTATACAACATGGGTGGGAGTATTTCGATGAAATTTAGGAAGAAGCTATGACAACAACCAAACAGAGGTGGATGGCCTCCATGAATAATTTGAAAAACAGGGAGCCATTTGGCTACATAAACTTCAAAGCGGCTACCTCCAGATTCCCTTTATACAAAAGTATGATCTTCAACATGGGCCCTACATGGATAAGATGTAGGTACAAATTCCCTCTCATCTAGTACCCCCCTGAGGGTTATGATCATGATTATGAACTGCCAGAAGGGCATACAAATGCTACGTTTTCAAAAATCAGACAGAGACATCACTTCGGGGCCTATAAAGAAGAAGTCTACTTGGCCTATTCCCTAACCCAAATATACCTCAATAATTTTTTTGCACGAGGACTTGCATATAGGTAAGTGGGGACGTATGTTGGGCCAAGAATGACGTACGTTTTCACCATACCTTTACCATGAATTGTTATGTACCTCTATGAATTTTTCCTCATCTTAACAATAAACGAAAGGAAGATTAATGTAAAATCAAGACAAAACAAACTAATGGTAAAAGGGATGTTTTAAAATGGGAAATTGACTTGTTATATCGTTAGTTACAGGGAAATAAGCAGTTGAAGTGATGATGGCCAGAATCCAGCTAACAGATAGAGACTAATGGAATCATGATGACTCCCATGGACCAGTGGAATATGGAAAGGCACGTTCATGTCTGAAGAAGTCAAACGACATCTACAAGCAGTAGAATCCCATATGGAAAATATCGTTACCACTATTATAATTGCCTTTAAAAGGCCGAAAATGAACAAGATAGCGAGATAGAGAGAATTTTTTATGTAATAGATGTATTGAGACATGATTGTCCAGTTATATGAATGTATTAATTTTTTTTTTTTTTTTTTTTTTTTCTGTAAATTTCATAGGACTTGTCTATTTTCTATTTTGTAAAGAGCAAGTTTCTATACAAAATATGCAATGTTTGGTAGCCTCAACCTACCCGAAGGAAACCAGGTCTGTTGGCCACCTCAAAGAGTTATAAGCCAACCAAAATTGATATTGTTTCTTCCTTCTAATTACTGCTAGTAATCCTTTACTATGTCCATAAAAACTGCATATAAAACATATAGTAAGCCTAATAGCATCAAAACACATACAATATATATCTTAAAAAAAAAGTTAACCATCTGATGAATTAACCGGTATAGGGTCTTTTGTAGTTGACCTTGGCATCTTAGCTTGTTGCAAGTTTTGCAGTTGTTGCTCCATTCGTGCTAATCTCGCATTGGCTTGGATCTGCACCTTTGTCATTTCCCTCATGTCTTGTTTCATCTGCTGAAGCTCAAACAGTAGGGAAGAATTGATTTGTTTTTCCTATGTACTCATCAGTGCTTTTGCAAGCACACATTTGATCTTCCAATATGTTTTAACAGATTGTTGAAAGAGAGATACTCTCCATCATGTACTGCTTGGGTCTGAGAGGAAGTCTATTCCTACCTGGGTATCATCCTCTTCATCAACAATATCTCTCTCCCATCCCTGGATTGTTGTCCGGATATCTACCGGAATTCCAGTTTCATAGATGTTTGCTAAACTTTCAAGGGTCTGTTGGTTGGTTTTCCTTCCTCTTTTGCTTGTTTCTGCAACTTGGTTTGAGTGGATTTTTCTTCCCTTTCCTTTTGTCATTGTAACATGAATATCCCTGTTCCTGCTTTGGATTGAAATATACCCTGTATATGGAATAGTAGTGGTTAATTAAAACTTAGAATCGTGATGCTAGACCATCCCTTCTTGATTCATTCGTAAAAAATGAGGCTGAGCAGATATGCCATTCACAGACGCACAGAGAGCTAGATGAGACTGAGCAGACTTGTTGAAACTATGAATGATACTTCAGAATAAAACTGAGTTGAAATTTTTACAAAAATTAAAATAAAACTCAATCTCATATAGACTCTTGGTAAGTTTTAGTGAGACAAGATTTCTCAGACCGTAACTATTACCCTGAAATAAGACAGAATCATAAATCTTACAATTGACGAATTGTCCAAGTAAATGTTGTGTAACCAGCTCCAAAAATAGAAGAAAAGAGATATAAACGCCTTAGAAATGAGCCACTTCGAGGGGGCAACCTCCAATACATTACATAAATGAACAATTATTGGATGATACAATTCACAAAACCTCCTTTCTATATATAGGAGTCCATGGGGCCATAATGTAATTCTAGTGGGCCACAATGTAATCCTAGCCGACCTAACAATAATAATTTAAGGGCACAATAATAACAAAATGGGGGTTACAAGGGTACAATAATAACAATAAGGGGTTTACACTAACGATAATAAGGGGCTATACTAGTGATATAGGGACCTAACATGCCCCTCTCCTTCAAAAAAAGTGTTGTCCTCAACACTTGAGTAGCTCTGGGTGCTTCTGTATAAAATTCTCATCCTCCCATGTAGAATCTTCGGTGGGTAAGTTCTTCCACTTGATGAGATACTCTGAAATTGATCGATTCCGTAGTTGTCGAGTTCTTTTTTCCATGACTGCTTCAGGTTCCAATATGATTTTCCCTTCCCCATCGAGTTCTGGCAATACTGTTTGAACTGGAAGATTTTCACCTATAACCTTCTTTAAGCATGAAACATGGAAAACTGGATGTACTCGCGAAGAAGCAGGAAGCTCCAATTTGTATGCCATAGTACCAATCTTTTTCAACACCTTGTAAGGACCATAGTACTTTGGCGATAATTTATTATCCTTCTTAGCTTGCTTGAGGGACATTTGTTTATATGGTTGTAGCCGTAAAAATACCCAATCTCCTACATCAAAACTTCTCTCGCTGCGATGTTGATCTGCTGTTGTTTCATTCGATTTTGTGCCAAATTCAGGTTATCCTTTAAGAGTTGGAGAACTTCTTGCTGATGCTCGATGTGATCTTCCACTGCTTGAACCTTCGAATTTTCCCTTAAATATGATGTGATGGATGGTGGATGATATCCATAAAGTGCCATAAATGGGGTCATTTTCGCTGCAGTATGGAAGGAAGTGTTATACCACCATTCAGCGAGAGGTAACCACTTGACCCATTGTGTTTGTTTATCAGATACAAAACAACGAAGATATCCTTCCGAACATTTATTTACTATCTCAGTTTGACCATCAGATTGAGGATGATAAGATGAGCTATGAGCTAATTGAGTACCCAAACAAGAAAATAACTCCGTCCAAAAAATTTCAGTAAAAATGGGATCTCTGTCGCTCACAATAACCCTTGGGCTTCCATGTAGCTTTTGAATTCTGTCCATAAATGTAGTAGCAACTGTACTTCCTTTAAATGGATGAGATAATGCACAAAAGTGTGCATACTTGGTAAGTCTATCAACTACCACCATGATGACACTCTTTCCTTCGGACTTAGGTAAACCTGTGATAAAATCCATTGAAATCTCCTCCCAACTTTGACTTGGAATGGATAAAGGTTGTAGAAGTTCCAGGGTCTTAATTGTCTCAACGTTATTCTGCTGGCAAACCAAACATTCCACCACAAAATTTTGAATATCAGATTTAAGGCCATCCCAAAAAAATTCTTTCTTCACCCTGTGGTAAGTTTTTAAAAATCCTGAGTGTCCTCCTAAAGGAGAAGTGTGCAATCCCAGAAGAATCTTTTGTTTTAGTTGGGAATTCTTACAAAGATATAAGCGATCTTTGTACCATAAGGAATCATTTTTCCAACTAAATGTATCAGATGTACTAGGATCTTGCTGCAACTTTTGAATGAGTATCCATACATATTTTTCCTTCTTCTATTCATCTCTTGCTTCAGTTATCCAATCTTGTTGGATAATAGAAATGGCACAAAGCAATGCTTCCACCTCTTCATTCTTTCTTGAGAGTGCATCTGCAACAATATTCATCTTTCCTTTTTTGTAGATTATTTCAAGGTCATAACCCAACATCTTTGTGACCCATTTTTGTTGTTCTTCTGACGATAGTCTTTGTTCCAAAAAGTGTTTAAGACTATCATGATCAGTTTTTACCTTGAAGTGTCTTCCCATTAGGTAAGTTCGCCATTTCTTTAGTGCATGCAATATTGCTAACATTTCCTTCTCATATATAGGTTTCTGTAAATACTTTCCTTTGATTGGACGACTTTCAAAAGCAATGGGTCTTCCTTCCTGCATTAAAACTACACCAATTCCATTTCCTGAGGCATCACATTCCACAATAAAGGTTTTTGTGAAGTCTGGTGTAGCTAAGACCGGTTCTAGGCACATTGCCTCTTTAAGACGTTCAAAGGCCTTAGTTGCTTCAGGAGTCCATGAAAATGCATCTTTCTTAAATAATGTTGTTAGAGGTGCTGCTATTCTCCCATAATTCTTAACAAACTTGCGATAATACCCTGTTAACCCGAGAAATCCTCGCAACTGCTTTATGGTTGTGGGAACATTCCATTCCTTAATGGCTTTAATTTTGTTAGGGTCTACTTTAACACCCTCGTGAGATACAATATGACCCAGATATTCCACCTCTTGTACTCCAAAGAAACATTTTGACTTTTTTGCATATAATTGTTTCTCCTGCAATAGTTTGAGCACCCTGTCAACATGTTCAACATGATCCTTCCAAGACCTGTTGTAGATTAGTATATCATCAAAAAATACTGGCACAAATTTTCTAAGGAAGGGTTTGAAAATGGAATTCATCAACCCTTGAAATGTAGAAGGTGCATTGGTAAGGCCAAAAGGCATGACCAAAAATTCATAATGACCTTCATGAGTTCGAAATGCTGTTTTTGGAATATCTTCGGTCTTCATTCTAATTTGATGATATCCTGAACGAAGATCCAACTTAGTAAAATAAATTGCTCCATGTAATTCATCCAATAATTCATCAATCACAGGAATGGGAAATTTATCTTTAATGGTGAGCTTATTGAGCTCCCTATAATCTGGACACATTCGGCATGATCCATCCTTCTTGTGTACCAATACTACAGAAGCAGAGAAAGAACTTTGACTAGGTTGAATTATACCCGCCTCTAACATTTCTGCAATCATACGTTCAATTTCGCTCTTTTGGAAGTAAGGATATCTATAAGGCCTGATGTTTGGAGGAACACTTCATGGAATCAAATGAATAGCATGATCATGATCATGAATAGGTGGGAGTCCTTTGGGAGTTTCAAACACCTTGGAATGATTGTCCAAGACTTGTTGGAGATCTGCAGAAATAGATGATTTTGATGTTGGAACTTCTAGTGAGCATAATTGTGCAATTATGCCTCGCTGTTCTTTCTTTAGAAGCTTTGTCATGACATTAGATTATCCTTCCTGGCTTCCCCGAAATACCTCATAATTCGACTTCCTTTCCTTCTGAAAAAAATTTCAAGAAAAGTTCTTGAAAATTAAAGGCTACCGTCCCCAAAGATTGTAACCATTGTACTCCTAGTACAACATCAGCACCTCCCATAGGAATGGCAAGCATTGGACTAGTCAATACATATTCCCCCATGGTTAGCTTGATATTATGGCATTTTCCAGAGCAATTTATAGTTCCTTCATTTGCAACCATCACTTGACATTCTGGTGCTGGGTATAGGAAACAATTTAATTCCTTGGCTACCTTATAATGAATAAAATTATGGGTGCTACCTGAATCAATCAGCACTATTACCCTTTTCTTCTTTATATGTCCTTCTATCTTGAGAGTTTGAGGAGTGGTAATTCCTGCCAGTGCATTACACGATATGGTCGGATTCATTTCTTCCTCCTCTAGGGGTGGTTCCTGGTGTATATCCTCTTCTTGTTCATTTTCTTCTTCTTCTTCACAATCTATGTAAAATAATTTCTTCTCAGCACACTTATGACCTTTAGTGTGTTTTCTATCACAACTGTAGCAAAGCCCTTTTGCTCTTTTTTCTTCCAATTGTTGTGGTGTCAACCTTGTAGGTTGTGGAAATCTAGACGTAGCAACACTTCCTTCTTTATAGAATTGAGTGGTAGGCTTCCTTGTCGCCATAATTTTACATTCAACTTTTCTTGCCAACATGAATGCCTTCTCCAATGAATCAGGTTCCAAAACGCGAACTTCATGTTGGATGTTATCCTTTAAAGTGCCTAGGAAGAGATCAATCCTGTGTTCCTCTGTAAGATCAGTTACCCTTATATTCAATTTTTGGAAGTCCTCAATGTGCTGCCCCACTAAACCCTTTTGTTTGAGATTTATCAATTGGGTAAATAAGGTGTTGCTCTTTGTATCCTCATAATGTGCTATCATTTCCTCCGTAAAAATTGACCAAGTGACAATTTTTTACGGGAGCAAAGCCATTGATACCATACAAATGTATTTTGTTCTAAATGTAAAGTTGCAATGCGTACCTTTTGTGTGTTTTGCACGTTATGGAGATCAAAATATTGCTCCATCTGTAGTATCCATGTTACAGGATCCTTTCCATCAAACTTCCATGTCTTTCTTCAAAACTTCCATTTCATTTTTTGTTGCTCTTTGCGAGAGTGAAAACTGTTGCATTTGCTCTTGTAATTTTGACATGTCATGTTGCCATTCTTCATCTTCATGAGTAATAGTAGAGCCTTCTAAAGGCTTAATGGGTGTTGAATTCTTTTTAGGGGCCATTTCAGACTCCAATATTGATATCTATTCTACAATAGGCCCTTGCAATCAATTCAACTTGATTCTTCAAACAAGACTTATGCGATTCGGAAAAAAAATACACACCTTTTACTAGCTTTGAGGAGCTCGATATTGAAATTGTATTATCTCCGTGCTTGAAAATCAAGATATCTAAAAACTCAGCCAAACATGTTAGCCCTCGACATGTTGGAATGCCATGGAGTATGACCTCATTTTTATTCTCCAAAACTGAAAGTTGTCTCCAATCTCTGACCCTGGTACGAATTTGGTTCGGTAGAGCGTACTGACACGACTTGCCCTTTTTGTCTCCTTTATTTTTGTCCTGTGTCTGCGAGTAAGTATCCGGCTTTACAAGCGTGTAATTGCGACCACTTTTTATGGCACTCAAATCCACTGCCCAGAGAGAGAGTTATTGAAATTTTCCCACGATCACCTCTTTGAGATGCAATTCAGGAGCCTGAAAAAGCACTACCTTCCACAGATCATATCTCCAAAAATATTGCGAACCAAGCTCTAAAATTTTTTGACAAATGTTTTCAGGATTTCAGCTTCACACCATATGAATTTCAGATTCTAAACCTTCGTAGAAAAACATTTATAGTGTAAATGCCACAATGACCTGTTTAGGAGCGGCGAAACTCTAGAATCCGAAGCCTGCGATACGGAAATGTTGTGTAACTAGCTCAAAAAATAGAAGAAAAGAGATATAAACGCCTTAGAAATAAGCCACTTCGAGGGGGCAACCTCCAATACATTACATGAATGAACGATTCTTGGATGATACAATTCACAAAACCTCCTTTCTATATATAGGAGTCCATGGGGCCATAATGTAATCCTAGTGGGCCACAATGTAATCCTAGCTGACCTAACAATAATAATTTAAGGGAACAATAATAACAAAATGGGGGTTAAAAGGGTAAAATAATAACAATAAGGGGTTTACACTAACAATAATAAGGGGCTATACTAGTGATATAGGGACCTAACAGTAAAAGATTGTTCCCACCGGATTTCTCAACAACTATATGACCTACCTAGAAATGATTTGGTTCAACAATATTGCAACTATCTAAACTAAATGTGGGAATAGACAAAAATCCCTAACCATAATTATAAATATAAGGAAGAAAATCATCAGGTTCAGCCATATTGCAACTATAGAAATGAAACCTGGGAATTGACATAAATCCCTGACCAGAATTATAAGGATGAGGAAGTGAATCATCAGGGTTCCGAACCAGCAACAATTTAAAGATGCACCAATGAGAATATAAGCAGACTGTGTTACAACCCTCTAACAAAATGAGTTCCCAAAAAACAGTACCAACCATTTGTAAAATTGTTTTTTGAATGTAAGTAAGATTACTAGAAGTAGAATGCGTTTTCACAGATAATCTAGAACTATCCCTAAAGCTGCATGCAGTGGGAAGAAAAAATAATTCAAACCCCAGACAGATGAAATTAGGACTACGAAAGTAGGTCTGGAAATGAAAGTGTATGCCTTCTATCATGACATGCAGGCCTAAAAAACACAATTGAGAACCTGAACAATCAATATCAGTGACACCGCTTGACATAGTAGCAAAATACAACATCTTTAATCTCATAGCCACAACTAGATTAGAAGCCATAATGAGAGAAACCAGAACATACCATGTCAATATATGCAACCCATCCTTCCTCGTTAGCTTCCTTGGTGTTTTATAGACCCTTTCTCCCATTCTAAGAGTAATAGATTGACAACCATAACAGGAAAAGGATATGACCCTCTTACCTTGCTGCCGAGACAGGGCTAGTCTGTCAAGACAGTTGATGTAATAACAAGAATGCATTGGGATGGTGGGTGAGAAACGTGTGAGCTGAGCGATGCCTCTTACCATTAACATTCCTTAATTATCCTCTGACATGCCTTACAGATGGTAATTTCATCCTCTCGTTCCTCCACCCTGATTGGGGTTCCAATGTATTAAATTTTAGATTAATAAAGGTCTTGGCATTTTTTATAGTCATTTTATGAGTATCTGGTAGTAGTAGACATCTGGTGGTTTGGGCCCAGCCCTGGGAGTTTTTGCGCTAATTTCTGTTCTATACGTTCAATTATAGAATTTACGTTTCAGTCATCGAATGCTTTTCGTGAGATATCATTTAATTGGTTTAATTACAAACACAGGATACTACAACTTTCTCTTTCATTAAAATAGTTCATTATTCATGTTTCCTTGTTTACAATCAATAGTTGTTATATGCTTTCATAGTTTCCCAAATGCTTTTATACTCATTTTATTAGTTTTAGGATAACTTCTGTTCAATTCTATATATAGTTAAGAATAAGATCTTTCCATCATTACTGTAAGGCGTCTCATTGTTAATTGATGTCATATATTTAGTTTGCAAAGAGAATTCCATTGCAAAATTAGATAAGAAATTGTTGTTCAATTTATTGAACTGATGTTCAAGTCATCAGTATGTTGTTCAATTGTAGGTTGCTCATTTTTGCACTTACTTAGACAAAGTAGTTAAATGGCATTTTACAATTCCATTTCCTTTTGAATTGATTGAACTTCGAGAATTAGATAATCCTCTTCCTGATAATATAGAGTAGTTGTTCTTGATATCACTTGAATATACTGTGCTCACACTCTTGAAATAATATGACTTGCCCTGGGTTGAAAATTGAATGAGAAGCATCAAAGTCGACTATAACTGTCACCTTTGGAACCCAACAGCCCCTACAGTCAATCTATATAACAAATCTATAGAACAAATCGAAATCAAAGTTCTTCATTTTAATATCCATTTATGTACATGCCATTTCTCTCATAAAATTTAAGGCATTTGCTAGTGTTTTTGGAACCATGTACATGTCTTTTATATGTCATTTCTTCCATAAATTTTAAAGAAATTTTTAAGGATAACCATGTACATACATGTCATTTCTCTCATGCACATGTCATTTCTCCCATGCATTTGCAATATATATATATATATATATATATATATATATATATATATATATATATATATATATTTCAAGGATTAAAAAAAACCCACTAAATATGATTGAAAAATGGAAATTATGCATAGATGTTTTTTGCTATCCCAATTTAGGGAAAGCAGTGATTACATATGTTCTTTGAAATATTATGACTAGCAAGGTACTCTAAAGGAAAATTAATATACTAGGAAGAACAACAAACAACAAGGAATATTATATTGCATTGATAGAAGGCTTGGGAACAACTAGGGAGTATGGATTAAATGGAATTGTAGTTTACACCAATTCTGAACTTGTATGCAACCAGATGAAAGGCATGTACCAAGTTAACAAGGAGAGGCTAAAACAATTGCATGGAAAGGAAAACAATATTGTTAGCCAATTTCAAAATTTTAGTATAAGACATTGTAGAAATGTTATTAAGATGTCTGCTGATATATTATGTGGGGAAATTCCAATTCAAGATTCATCTATCAAAGATGAATTACTAGATAAATTAGTATTATATGGGGAAATTACAATTCAATATTCATCTCTCAAAGATGAATTAGTGTTGAGATGCTCTTCTTCAAAAATTCAAGATTCATCTCTCAAAGATGAACTAGTGTTCAGACGCTCTCCTTCAAAATTTATTGATGGGCATTGCAACATATCTTTGATATGTGTGTGTCTTTTACTTATAAATATGTATGTTTTAATTACCATGTGTATTTTTCAATTATATACCAAGTGTGCTCCTACCATGTAAAGCACAACTTGGTGAACTTAAAAAAAATTCTTAAATTGAGTTTCACACATCAATTAGTGATTTGAAATTTGTGTTTTACATAATATGTGTACACCAGATTACATTAATTTTTTGAAATTTATTTTGAATTTATTTTAAATAGTAATTTAAAAATAATTGTAAATATCCATTGTAGATATATCCATATATATCGTGGAGGATGAAATATGAAGATCAATAGAATCCCATATCTCTACGAGAGAGGGGGATCATGGATCGAGGGATGTTCATGGTATTTAAATATAATATTATATCGATACATACATGTGTGTACATATGGAATTGAATTTTTATCAATTTTGTGAGTTAAATTAGTTGTTAATAAGTTTTATTTGCTATTTTTTAGGAGGTAGGAGGACAGGGGTGTTTACTCCATCAATGGAGCATGGCCATGGTTCACGCAATTTAATCAATGAATATGTACATGTATTTATATGTATAATTGTATTTTTGAATTGATTATAAATTCATATTTTTTATGAAGCTTCCCTCTCGTCTCGTGAGGTTGGTGGTGGTACACATTCCCTTGGAAGATCATCAATAGGTTGTGCCGAATTGCATGAAGGTGATGATATGCATTCCCCCAGAGTCCAATCAATGGATGGTCATGTTGTTTCTCAACCAATCGGTGGTCGTTCTGGTTCTCAACAGTCTCAGGGTGGGCAAGATGATAACCAACCATATCGAGGTGGCCATCAATTTGAATATTATTTTCATTCAATTTGTACAAATTTGTTTACATGTTTTTTTAATATACAAAATTTTATATTGATGTAGAGGATGAAAATTTTGCTCCAAATTTTGCTCAAAAAAAATGTAGGATAGAACACGTCATTGAAGAAGAAGCATGTACTCGAACCACAACTTATTCATCTAAAATTTATGATATACCTTGGGAATCAAACATGCACCAATGCACCTTACAAAGGTATGAAAATATTCATTCAAAATTGAAGACATATCTCTTGGCTTTAACTCTCCCTGCTGAGAGTCAACAAAGTTTGGAAATATTTACTCACTCATTAAGAGAACTAGTAGATGTATACCTAAACCCTAGGCTAACCACTGATAATTTTGTAGAAGTGATGAGAAAAGAAAAGGAAACAGTGACGAGTCCCAATAGGTGGGAGGTTTTCAAACAAAGAGCTATAACAGAAATGGCCAAGTCTATGTTTAATTTCAAATAAGGGTTGGAAAGAAATATGCTAAAGGTGCAATATTTCAAGCACCCTCATATGGTTGGCTATTTGGATGATAGGCACCTTGCTGCCTATGGAAGACTGTTAGGTCCCTATGTTACTAGTATAGTCCCTTATTATTGTTAGTGTAACCCCCTTATTGTTATTATTTTACCCTTGTAACCCCCATATTGTTATTATTGTGCCCTTAAATTATTATTGTTAGGTCAGCTAGGATTACATTATGGCCCCATGGACTCCTATATATAGAAAGGAGGTTTTGTAAATTGTGTCATCCAAGAATTGTTCATTTATGTAATGTATTGGAGGTTGCCCCCTTGAAGTGGCTTATTTCTAAGGCGTTGTTATCTCTTTTCTTCTATTTTTGGAGTTGGTTACACAACATTTGGTATCAGAGGTTTGGATTCTAGGGTTTCGCTGCTCTAAACAGGTCATCGTGGAATTTTCACTATAAAATTTTTTCTACGAAGATTCAAAATATTAAATTTTTAGGGTGCGAAGCTGAAATCCTGAGAAAACATGTCAAAAAATTTTAGAGCTTGGTTCACAATATTTTCGGAGATATGATCTGTCAAGAGTAGTGCTTTTTCAGGCTCCCGAATTTCATCGCAAAGAGGTCATCATGGGAAAAGTTTCATAACTCTCGCTCTGAGCATCGGATTGGAGTTCCATAAAAATTGGTTACAAGTACACAGAATGTAGTTTCTTGGCTATAAATTTCAGAGCCGAAGGATGAAACAGTGACACGTGGCAAGTCGTACAAGTTTGCTCTACTGAACCAGTCCATAATTAGGTTATTGTGGGAGATTGGACATAATTTTTTCTTGGAGAATCCAAATCAGGTCAGACCTGAGGCATTCAAAATAGAATTTAGAGGGCTACTTCAGTGATGAATTTCACATATTAAAGATCTGAAAACACATAGATAATCCAATTTCAATATTGACCTCCTCAAAAGCAAGAAAAAGGTGTGTATTTTTTTTTTTTCTGAATTGCATAAGTCTTGTTTGAAGAATCAATTTGAATTGATTCCAAGGGCATATTGTAGAATAGATATCAGTATTGGGTTCTAAAAAATGCCCTCTAAAAATAATTTGACACCCATTAAGCCTTCAGAAGGCTCTACTATGACTCATGAAGATGAAGAATTGCAACATGATCTATCAAAATTAGAAGAGAAAGTGCACCAAATTTCGCACTCGCAAAGAGCAGCAAAAAATGAATTGGCATTTTTGAAGAAAGGCATGGAAGCGAAGATGGATGGTCTGAAGAATAATATGGATGGCTTGAAGAATAATATGGATGGTTTGAAAAAAGGCGTGGAATCTAAGATAGATTCCATGGAAGCTGGCATGTAATCTAAGATGGATGACATGGAAGCTAAAATGGAAAACATGAAGAATGATCTAAAATCAAACATGGAAGGTTTGACAAAGTTGATACAATAAATGTTTCCTAATGGTGAAAATATAGTAGAGGAAACTCATGATGAGAACAAAATAAATGTTAATCGTGATTTCATAAACTCTAATGTTGGTGGGAAGAACCACCATATTCCAAAAATGGATATGAGGAAGTTTGATGGAAAGGATCTTGTAACATGGATACTACAGATGGATCAATATTTTGATCTCAATAATGTGAAAAACACACAAAAGGTACGCATTGCAACTTTACATTTAGAACAAAATACATTTGTATGGTATCGATGGCTTTTCTCCTATAAAAAAATTATCACTTGGTGAATTTTTATGGAGGAAATGATAGCACACTATGAGGATACAAAGAGAAACACCTTCTTTAGCCAATTGATAAATCTCAAACAAAAGGGTTCAGTGGTGGAGCACATTGAGGACTTCCAAAAATTGAATATAAGGGTAACTGATATTCCAGAGGAACACAGGATTGATCTCTTCATAAGCACTTTAAAGGATAACATCCAACATGAAGTTTGCGTTTTGGAACCTGATTCATTGGAGAAGGCATTCAGGTTGGCAAGAAAAATTGAATGTAAAATTATGGCGACAAGGAAGCCTGCCACTCACTTCTATAAAGAAGTAAGTGTTTCTATGCCTAGATTTCCACAACCTACAAGGTTGACACCACAACAATTGGAAGAAAAAAGAGCACAAGGGCTTTGCTACAGTTGTGATAGCAAATACACTAAAGGTCATAAGTGTGCTGAGAAGAAATTATTTTACATATATTGTGAAGAGGAAGAAGAAAATGAACAAGAAGAGGATATACACCAGGAACCAACCGTAGAAGAGGAAGAAATGAGTCTGACCATATCGTGTAATGCACTGGTAGGAATAACCATTCCTAAAACTCTCAAGATAGAAGGACATATCAAGAAGAAAAAGGTAATAGTGTTGATTGATTCAGGTAGCACCCATAATTTTATTCATTGTAAGGTAGCCAATGAATTAAATTGCTTCCTATATCCAACACCAGAATTTCAAGTGATGGTCGCAAATGGAGGAACTATAAATTGCTCTAGAAAAAGCGATAATATCAAGTTACCCATGGGGGGATATTTATTGAATAGTCCAATGCTTTCTATTCCTATGGGAGGTGCTAATGTTGTACTAGGAGTACAATGGTTACAATCTTTGGGGACAGTAGCTTTTAATTTTCAAGAACTTTTCTTGAATTTTTTTTTCAAAAGGAAAGGAAGTCGAATTACGAGGTATTGCAGGGAATCTGGGAAAGATAATAAGCTCTAATGTCATGAAAAAGCTTCTAAAGAATGAAAAACGAGGCGTAATTGCACAATTATGCTCACTAGAAGTTCCAACATCAAAATCATCCATTTCATCAGATCTCCAACAAGTCTTGGACAATCATTCCAAGGTGCTTGAAACTCCCAAAGGACTCATTTGATCATGATCATGATCATGATTCGTGATCATGATCATGATATTCATTTGATTCCATGAAGTGTTCCTCCAAAAATCAAGCCTTATATATATCCTTATGTCCAAAAGAGCGAAATTGAATGTATGATTGCAGAAATGTTAGAGGCGGTTATAATTCAACCTAGTCAAAGTTCTTTCTCTGCTCTTGTAGTATTGGTACACAAGAAAGATGGATCATGGTGCATGTGTCCCAATTATAGGAAGCTCAATAAGCTTACCATTAAAGATAAATTTCCCATTCCTGTGATTGATGAATTTTTGGATGAATTACATGGAGCAATTTATTTTACCAAGTTGAATCTTCGTTCAGGATATCATCAAATTAGAATGAAGACTGAAGATATTCCAAAAACAACGTTTCGAACTCATGAGGGTCATTATGAATTTTTGGTCATGCCTTTTGGCCTTACCAATGCACCTTCTACATTTCAAGGGTTGATGAATTCCATTTTCAAACCCTTCCTTAGAAAATTTGTGCTAGTATTTTTTGATGATATACTAATTGTTACACCATTTTTTGGTCATCTAACCTACTATCATTAGATGGACCCAAGTACACCATGTAAGACCAATTTTACCCTAAGTAAAATTGATTTCACTATGTAAAATAACTTAATAAAACACATTTATTAGGTTGTTTATGGTCTAAACGGGAAACCCCAAAAGGAAATATTAAACAAACCTATATTTGTTTGATTTTCCTCAAGGAATAATTAATTAAACAATAATTTAATTATTATTCCTGGTCATGTTTAACCCAAAATAAAGAAATTAATTAGATAAATATTTATTTATCTTATTATTTTCTAGGAATAATTATTTAAATCTTATTTAAATAATATTCCTTGTTAAATATGACTAAATCACCCATAAATAATTAAATAAATCATTATTTATTTGATTATCTTTCAACCACTTCCTTAAAACGATAAATAAATCATTTATTTATTTATTATTTACAAATAAAGGGATTTGACCCAAGTCAAATACTTTTTCCCTCCAACAAATATAATAAAATATTCCATAAAAGGTGGATCTAGATTTGGTTAATCATGCACCAAGATCTAGAATGACCCAATATTTTGTTATAAATAGGAGGGTTTTTCCTACCATTCTTCACCTTTTGTTGCCTATTAGATCACTCTGGATCTAAACTCTTGGTCTTACTTTGAGCCATTATCATTGTCATATTTTCCATTATTTGTTGTGTGAGCTCCCTTTGAGTTCTATCTTTGTCTGGGTTTTCTACACCAACAGGAGAGAGAAATGCTAGATCTGAAGTGTTGAGGACTTCCAGAACCCATCCCATTGAGGAGAATTGGAAACATCTTCGTGTTTGCAAAAAATTATTTCAAAAATTGTTCTTGTCTTGCCTATTGGATATATGGAGCAAACCCTTCTTTTTACTGCTTAATGTCTTTCTATGCATAGATCTGGTTCTTGCAGCTCTTGTCTTGATCAACTAACTGCAAATTTGAAGATATTGGCAGCCATATTTGATGTTAGGGCTATTAGTTATGCATAGCTAAAGTGGTATTTTTTCGTACACTTCGACAAAGGATTCATACTAACAATTGGCGACTCCACACGGGTTTTCAATTACGACCGTTGTTGTTTTTCATATTCCTGCATATCCAGCTACTTCAGACCCTAGGGTTTCTTTTCAGCTTTTTGTTTTTCCTATTTTCATGTGGGTTTTCACCTATAAAACCCTAAAACATTAAAATTTATAACTTCTGCATGTTTCTGGCCCTATTACGCAGGTGACAGACATCAGCCGCAACTGAGACAGCAACTTTTCCAGAAATCTGCCACCGAGACACCCGGAGCTTTAGGTCACACTTTTCAGCCCAAAACCTGCGACCTAGACCTCCAGGTCGCACTTTTCATCCCAGTATCTGCGACCTGCATAGAAAACAGGTTAGAACGTGCGACCTGCCAATTTTTCTGCTCTTTTTCTGCAATTTTTCTGGGTTTTTCTGAAGCTTCTGTCAGGGTTTTCCAGCCTCTGTCTCAGCCCGTTTCAACCTCTTTCTGATTTTTTTTTCTCATCTAAGTGGGAACATAGCCCCCTAGGGCTTCAGTACCCTCCACTTTTGGCAAAATAGTTTTAACTATTTCAGGTGTCTGTTTTCAGAGTTTCAGCCACCCCTTTTCCAGATCTGGTACGTCCTTTTTAGATCCCTTTTAATCAGCTCTCCTCCCTTTCAAATCACCTCCTGAAGATTTGTTTGGATCTACCTTTAGGGCCTCCTCCTTTCCCCTTCTTCTTTTTCTGATTTCCTCCTTTTTCCAGCCACCTTGCCTCTGCCTCTTGGCTGTGATCTGCACCTCTTTTCAGCAGATTTCTCCTTTAGATCCCTGTCCCTTTCGACCCTAGATCTATTGGCCTCTTTTTAGTGTGTTTTGACTAGATTTTTTCACTCTTTTAGATTAGTTTTGAGAGACCCACCTTCTTGGGTTGGATCGATGCACTAGTAGCTATTAATTTTCTGTTATTTCAACATTATATACTGTTTTTTGCAGCATTATTTTCAGTTACGCAGCACACTTTTTCTCTTGCTCTCAAAACGAAAAGGGTTTAAAAATTAAAATTAACGCATGCCACACACTCACCCTAAGCGAAGAAGAGACTGGTTTACACCGCGAGGAAAAGAATTTAAAATCAATTAACATTGCACCTTTTTGCCCTTGTTTCGACATTGTAATCACTTGATTCTTCACCTCCCTGCCTTTTTGGGTCGTTCTTCTTCCCCTCGTGCCGTGTTTTTTTTGTCACCATTGCGCCCCCAAAGTGCACATCCTGGAGACTTCTTGGCCTTCACCCTCAGTTTCCGGTCGGTCGACCTACTCCTTCCCGCCGTCGTCGAGTTAGTCCTCCTCCGAGTCCACACTCCAACTCCTCTTCTGATTCATTGGGTTCTCCTTTTACTTCTGGTTCTCCCCCTATCACCTTCACTATGTCTGGTCCAAGGCCTAACGCTAGCAGTAATCCCGGCCCTAATGCCGGGACTACTACCAGCGGAACCACCACAGGAACTACCTCGGCTGCACCTTTGCTCCCGTACATGGCAGGGCTCAGCCTCCCCGATTTCAATCAGTTGATCAATGACCCTATCTGCCATGATGTTGGTTGGCCTGCTATGCCAACCAAGCTCCCCTCCGACATCCCTAAGTTTGAAGGCCTTGCTGGAGACACTACTACATTTGGCGGAAATTCCGACACCTGTTTCCAACGCTTTTGACCAAATGTCAGAAATTTTCCCAAATTTTTTCCATCCCACCCGAAACCGTCGCTATACCGACGTCTATAGAAAAGTGTCGCAATACCGACACTTAAACAAGTGTCGCAATTGTGACGTTTAAAGGAATACGTCGCAATTGCGACACCATGGCCCAAAGCATCACTATTGAGACGACTCTAAACGTCGCAACTGCGACACAATGTCTAGGTGTCGCCATTGCGACGTTTGGAGGCACCGTCCTAATAGCGACGCCTTTTCCGCAGTTGGTATAGCGACATTTATTTTCGCGCTACATAAAAATACCAAACTTATATGGGCCCTACATAAAAATTCGAAACTTATATGTGCGCTACATAAAAATGTTTCGTATTTGTCACAATAGCTACTTTTGATATCACGCGCGCATTCGCCCTCTGCTCTTGCAGAACAGCATTTGCCCTCAGCATTCGCGCTCATCTCTTGCAGAACAGCATTTTCCCTCAGCATTCGCCCTCAGCGTTCGCCCTCAGCTCTTGCAGAACAGCATTCGCCCTCAGCTCTTGCAAAATGGTAAGTTCTTACTGCAGGCCCTTCCTCCTATAGTAGGGTTGACTCTATTTGGATTTTTTTGGTCAATTCCATTGGATTGTGTTAGGCTGTAGGGTTCTCTGTAGATGTCAAGAATCAAGATTCAATACCCTCTATTATCTTCATCACCCAATACAAGATTTAAATTTTTCCCAAAGAAACGCTTAGTAATTTGGCAGCCATTATTTCTCCCTGCTTTAAAAACCCTACATTTAAATGAAAACAAGCATTGCATTTCAACTACAAAAATCTATTAGTGTTCAAATGTACATGTGTGCTACATTAACATTTGATATCACGCGCGCATTCGCCCTCCGCTCTTGCAGAACACCATTCGCCCTCAGCATTCGCCCTCAGCTCTTGCAGAACAGCATTCGCCCTGAGCTCTTGAGGAGCAACGTCGCCCTCGACGTCGCCACGAGCTCTTAAGGAACAACATTAGCCACAGGTCAGCCTACGGCTCTTTCGAATCACGTCGCCCTCGGCTCTTTGGTAACCATGCGAACATCGGCATTCGCCCTCAGCATTCGCCCTCAGCTCTTGCAGAACCCATTGGATTGTGTTAGGCCGTAGGGTTCTCTCTAGATGTCAAGAATCAAGATTCAATACCCTCTATTATCTTCATCACCCAATACAAGATTTAAATTTTTCCCAAAGAAACGCTTATTAATTTGGCAGCCATTATTTCTCCCTGCTTTAAAAACCCTACATTTAAATGAAAACAAGCATCGCATTTCAACTACAAAAATATATTAGTGTTCAAATGTACATGTGTGCTACATTAACGTCTGATATCACGTGCGCATTCGCCCTCCGCCCAACACCACGCCCCCGCATTCGCCCCCGGCCTCTGCGGGGTGGGGGTACCTAATCTCACCTTTAGCATTCACCCGAGCCTTTGCACGCACGGCCCTCGCATTCGCCCCCGAGCTCTCGCAACACCGTCCGCCCCGGACGCGTCCCCTCACACGTGCATTCGCACGCCCGCATTCGCCCTCGCCCTTCCAACAACATTTGCTCCCGGCATCCGCCCGTTTCCTCGCCCTCAGCTCTTGCAGAACAACATTCGCCCTCAGCTCTTGCAAATGGTAAGTTCTTACTGCAGGCCCTTCCTCCTATAGTAGGGTTGACTCTATTTGGGTTTTTTTGGTCAATTCTATTGGATTGTGTTAGGCTGTATGGTTCTTTCTAGATGTCAAGAATCAAGATTCAATACCCTCTATTATCTTCATCACCCAATACAAGATTTAAATTTTTCCCAAAGAAACGCTTATTAATTTGGCAACCATTATTTCTCCCTGCTTTAAAAACCCTACATTTAAATGAAAACAAGAATTGCATTTCAACTACAAAAATCTATTAGTGTTCAAATGCACATGTGTGCATCACTTGTGTAGGGTATTCCTTTTCCACTTTCACATTATCCAAGAATGTGTGCAGTATAGTTCATATTTTTTGTGATTTAGATTATCTTGAAAAAGGAAAGGTAAATTATTTCCCATGGAAAAATAAGGTTTTCCCTTTTTATAGGTTGCTTGGACTTACGTGGAAAAATTTATGGTATGCCTTTCATATTATGTAGTTTAAATTTGAATTAACAGATTATTCTACATGAAAATATAATTACCTATGTGATGTCCTTCATCACTAATTAAAATTATAGGCTTTCAATTTCCTAGACTCTAACTCATCCGATGCTAAATTCTAGGTTCTCATTGGTGGATCACTCTTCCATTGATTTCCTTTCCCTCTGGATCTTGTCATACTTTAAAAGTCATCAATGATACATATATTATTTCAGGTATCCCAAAAGGCTTTATAGTAGAACATATTGTGAATTTTTTTTGACACTTGAGGATTCTTTTTAGAACTGCAACGTGGTCTATGCTATTGAGTTATATATCAAGCAACTTGTCCCTAATAACCACACTATGAGGTAGGTTCAACCAGTTTGAACTTGTTGGGACATAGCATATGAAGTTGTGTGATGAGTCCATATCACAGGTCTATTATGGTGACAAAAGTGAAGACACGTAATGATAGTTATTATGTTAACATTACTAGAAACATTTTCGAAATTATCCATGCTATCAAGATGTCAAAATTCCAGGCATTAGGTGTCAATAATCATAGCTAATAGATAATAATAATAATATAAAAAAATCACAACTTTATTCTTGAAATATGATTGTTACACATCGTAACCCAGTTCATGAGAGTTATATCACCACCCAAAGATTGCACAACAAAATATAAATTAATCAACAGTGAGAGAATCCGCAACTATGAAGCCTTTCGACAAAATCGTTAATGGAACTGGGTATTTGAAACCCAAATTTGAATCCATCATAAGTAATACAATGCAACCTCAGATGGATTTTCAATGCATGTTTGCATGCTACACTTATTCTCTGTCTAGATATCATTTTTTAAATGGAACCATTAGTCAAGCCCACAGTCCTTTTTATGTGAAAAATTTCAGCTCTATTTGAGCTCTTTTTGCTCCACCACCTCCATAAACCAGTGTTACACGGGGTCTCGCCCCCCCACCTAGGGGTCTAGATTCCTCGCCCCCTCGCGCTCTGGGGTCTTGGGGACTTCTAGGGGATGTTTCCCTCATGCCCCCTCACGTCCCCTCACCGCCCCTTTTAGTTTATGGTTTCGTGTTAAAAGTTGATGTGCCACTTAGCATATTTGAGAATCCAAGTGATTCTGATTCAGATGGTGACATGGTTGATCTTGATATATTCATGCAGAAGTTGGATGCATAGACTAGTGGGGCATTAACTTGAGCATTTATGCTCATTTATCATTATGATGATATCATTTGATATTCATATGTTATGTTTTATGTTTTATGTTTCAGACATAAATTATTTGCGTTTAAGTTTTATGTTTCAGACTTGAGTTGTAAACTTCAGTTTAAACTCTATTTTGAATCTTGATATAATATGTCATATGATATCTTAAACTTTATTTTCATTGTACATTGTTAGTAGTTACATTAATGACTATATAGTTACAAACTTACAAACTTACATGCATGATTGTATGATGTATGTTTTAACTTTTAACTTTTAAATTTATTTCAATTATATGATTCATCATTCATCGATTTGTAATTTTATCATTTATGATTTATCTTTCATGATGCAAGTGTATGATGACTGTATATACATTCCTTGCAAAAATATAGTTACATTTTAAATATTAAATTTTATAATTTTTATGACCCCGACGTCCCCCCCACGTTTCCTGAAAATTGGTAGGGAGCTTTTGCATAGGCCGCTCCCGCGCTCCCTCGTCCCCTCGCTCCCACCTCCAGGGGACTTGGTGGAACATTGCCATAAACATATGCAAACATATATCATGATCTTGGAATCCATTACATATGTATGTTCCAATGTTCCATAATCTTGCCCCATCATCAATTTAAGAAATTTCCATTGACTATCAAATTATGGAGGGGGGGAACTTTTTGCTGCAACATTTGGCTCAAAATCGGGGACCATCTTCGTATGAGGTGAATGAGAACTATAGATATTTGAAGAAGTAGATTAGTGCCTTTTCCTCTGGCCATGGAGTCATATACAGTCATCCATCACAAAATTTTGTCTTTGTTCATTCTCACCTTGAAAGTTGCAAAAAATCATGCCCTAATTGAAACGACACTAAATTTGAAAGATATAATAAAAATGCAAGCTAGAAGTGCCCTATTAATACAAAGGAAAACCTTCCTACCTACCCTAACTGAGATAAATTTTGATTGAATAGGAAACATGATATTTCCTATGGAGTTGATCCAACAACTTGTTAAATGTATGGGACTAAATCATGCATTTGATTTCCAGGGAAACATGCGCATGAAGAGAAAAAGTGCAGAATTAATGGAAAATCCATACATGCTACTTATAAAAACTACACCGAAAGGTCAAAAAATACTTAAGGCCTTAACTTAATTTGAATCCAAAAATGACAAAACAGGATTAGTGAAAACACGAGAGTGGTGTTGGTGAACAACATAAATAAAAAGTGAAGATACCTTTCCCCAAGATGCCTTTGTCACCGTTGTATGAAAACATGTTTTCCTTTCCCTTTATACATGCAAGTGAATGCATTATAGGTATGGTGTTTTCCCAGAATAGGAGAAGACTACTTAAATATATCATTCGTGGATTGAATGTTTGGGTGCCTTAATGTGCAATGACATGTTTCCAGGACTGAATTCAATGCAAGGCATATTTGAAACTCTAACTCTGTCTTCCGTTGTCTTATTAGAAATTATTTCAGTTTTCATTTTGTGTTTTCAAGTTAGATATTGTTTTCAAGTTTTTACATTTATAATTTTATTGCAATGTGGCAGACTGATCAGAGAAGTGCAAGAACAACCCCGAGACAGGATGATCGCGGAAAGAGGCCAGCGGAAGAACATGTAAAGTGCCAGCATTGCTCTATCTTTAGGTATTTTAGTTATTTACATAATTGAAATAATATTAATTTTGTTCAAATATGAAGACACCTAGCCATGGTATGCCTGATGATTCCCTCTTTGAGGAAGAGCTTTCTTCATCCCTATCTCCAATGTTGTTGTTGCAAAAAAAGGCACGAGATGCAAGGTCGGAATTTAATGCTTTGATAGATGCGCCTCAAACACCTGAAACAGAAGAGAGGATACAACATCTTATGAGGCAGCTAAATAGATATCAGGTAATAATAAAAAGTCAAAAGGATATATTTTTTGTTCTGCATGAGATGAATTGTGATAGTTTGATTTTTAATTTTTACATTGACTAAACTAACAAAAAGTTCTTTTGTATGTAGCGTTTTCTGGCATTTGTTGAACCCGATGTTGGTGGTAGTGGGACACAAGGGCAAGAGATTGCCCAACAACCCTCTCGTACACCTTCTACTCCTTTAGGTGCTAGCCAAGAAACACACCCTGCCCAAGCAGACACCCAGCCAACTGCTGAACGTGTTGGCAATGATGAGGCTGATATGGCCAACTACATTATTGCATTTCCTGGAGCTACACGTGTCAGCTCCACAGGGACCATTAATGGCACGTTGTTGGTGAACGATGAAGGTGTCCCTATAAAGCATGTACAACTCCCAGGTAAATTTTAATATTTTAGCTATTTCATGTACTTTATCTAAAACATATTTATCATGATTTTTATTTTTAAATTAATGATAATATCTTTCTTTTTTTCTTTTGTGTGTGTAGGAAACAATGAGTTCTACAGGTTTTTGGAGAGCCATGCGTTGGTAATTTTTGGCCCAACCATACGCACAGGGTGGAATTCCCAAAATTCCAACCTGAAAAAAGAACTTCTAGATTATCTAGAAGCCCTTTTTGGGGTCGGCACATTTGACAGAAAAGCGGTGGCTCAGGTAGCCGACAAATATTTGAAATATACCAGGGACACCTATAGGACGCAATTGCAATTTAACCCTAGATATGAGCGTCCTCTCGCAGTTTCAGAGAGTGAGTGGAGAGCACTCATCCATGGCGGAAAAGAGAAAAGGGCAAAGAAAGAAGGAAAAATGCCAACTGGACCCGCAAGGTAAATTACAACTTTAATTCAATAGCTTTAATTTTCTTTATGTCTAAAATAAAAGTGTGCTACGTCATATCTGACTTCAATCTTTTGATGCTAGGTTGCCTGACACCTCAAAGGCAACCAAAGCTAGGATTGAGAAAAAGGGCCATCACAAGTTCGGCCAGGGTGGCTACTTGAAATTAGCTGCAAGAATTGTAATTAAGTAGCTAAACATCTTATAATTAATTGTATCGCCTTCCAACGTTTTTGTAATCCTATCAGATATGATTAAAAATACACAATCATATATAAGGTAGGGTGATGACTTTGGAACAATAACTACAGAGGAAGATAAGAATATTGCTTTCCGTTTTGGCTATCAAGCTGTAGTTGAACGTCGCAGAAGCTTGGGGCAGGTCCCAAGATCTACAATGCCCGATAAGGTAAAACATTAACCTTTCAATATTTTTGTTTTCGTCCATAAATTTAATGTCTAACAACTTTGTTTAAATCAGGGGAGCAACACTACCGACGAGGTAAATAACCCAGTTTTAGAGCCAGATGTAGATGATCCTCTCATGCAACCTGATCATTGTAGTGGGGACCAAGCCGACAATGCTGCTATCAGTGAGGGCCGTGACGGTAATTAATTTCCACTTATAATTTTTTCTAATTATACCTTGATGGTTGTCCTTATAATGTTTTTTGTTTAAATGACAAAGAATGTTTCCCTTGAGGATCTTACCACCAGAGAGGAAGATAGGGCAACAGTCCCAACGGCGACAACTGGTGCACCAGGTAAATAATCTCATTGCAATTTTTTTTATTAATATTACCGAACTAGTTCAATGATATTTAAAAACTGATAATTAAAATTTAATATTATTTGTTTTTGGAGGCGATGCCTCGTCACTGGATGAGACCAGACATCGTGACAATGCAACTAGGTCAGCGGCGACAACTGGTGCACCAGGTAAATAATCTCATTGCAATTTTTTTTATTAATATTACCGAACTAGTTCAATGATATTTAAAAACTGACAATTAAAATTTAATATTATATGTTTTTGTAGGCGATGCCCCGTCACTGGATGAGCCCAGACATCGTGAATATGCAACTAGGTCAGCAGTGCGGGTTCAAAGGCACGAAACAGGAGCAGAGCACGATGATATTGATGATGTAATTAGGAGCTTTAAAAATAGGAAGAAGAAAAAGAAAATTTGACAATGTAAAATATTGTATTATTATAAGACAAACGTTACCATACTTGGAACGTTTTTTGCGTTATATAAAAAACTCATTTATCATACTATTTTTATGTCAAGCATTAATTACAATGTTTCCTTGCGTACTTTTTGTTGAATTTTTTTTTTATTAGTTATTGAATATTTTTTTTTATGCTCATGAAAGTAAAAAATGAAATATAGATTGGGTATTGGGGAATTGAGAGTGATGTGAGGGGGGGGGGAGAGGCCATAAGAGCTTCCACCTTCACGTGGTTGGCCCTGTTTAGTAGAGAATAATTTATTGGAGCGATTTAATCTTGGAGCAAACCTCCCTTGATCCAGCGTAGCAACAAAAAAGTCACCGTTGACTTAGTTGCTACTCTTTCAGATCGTGGGAGGCTTCTTCCAAGTTCATGCGACTCCAATAAATTGTTCTTGAAACGAAGAGGAGCTTATTCAGGTATGTTTTGACATTTTCAACATATGTTCTAACATTATCATAAGAATGCATCTTAGAGTAAAAATACTACATCAATTAATTGTATTTATTGTATAGATAATGATGGATTTTGATTGACTTGGCAGTGCAGGTACAAATCCTCTTGCATCATGAGCAATACAACTTGTCAACCAGGGTCATGTCTAGGATATTTTTGCTTGTGCGCTTGACCAAGTTCGTAATGTCACATTTTGTAAGTTCCTTTACAGTTCATAATTCAATATTAAGCTTGTTCATGATTATTATCTAGGTTTTTTGTATGTGTTTTTTCATCTATTTAATTGTAAGCAACTATGCATGTTTCCTGTTGTTCACTATGATTTCTCCCATTACCACTCCCAGGATGAATCCGACTTTATTGTTACATAGGTTACTTTATTGTTACTATGATTTCTCCATTTACGATTTCATAGGTTACATCATGTAAAGTTGTCAATCTCAGGTTGGTGATGAGCTTTAGTTCTCCAGATTTGGGGCTTTTCCGATATTTTCTCCCTCATGTCATTCCTGCATCACCTCGTTGTTTGAGCATGCCAATTGTCTACCACTTGTACCAATTGGCACATGTCAATCTCCGAGTGGTGCCACATTTCACCTATTTTCAGTGAGAGTTTAGGGTTTCTCTAACATAACTTCAGAAATCCGATTTAGTGCCTGCTTGAATATTGTCACATAATACTTATGGTTTGGATTGATGAGCATGTTCTGAATGGTTGGTTGATTCATAAGAACCACCCATAAATCTCCTTTCCTCTAACACACAGAAAATAAAAATTTCTTTGACAGGAGACAGAGTTTCAATACTTTGAAAACAAACTTCTATTCCCTTCAATAACTCAAAAAAAAAAACTATTACACTACTTCCTCACTGAGAGGGATTACAAAATTATGACTGCTACAAAACGCAGTGCATAAAACCAACTCACTGTCTGTTCAAAACAAACATACTCCGTCTCTAAAACACTCTGCTGTGTTTTTCCCTTTCGCACTGCTGTGCATACACACTTAAAAAATTACACTCAGTCTTTCACTTTTTACACACTGCTGTGTAATAAAAAATTTACGTACTGTCTATAAAAAAAACTACCAAGCTTTTTCGACCTTTTTATTTTTATATGTCGTAACATATAAAACATATTATAATAAACCCTCTTTTTTAAAAAATAAAATTAAAACTAAATTCTATGGCCCACCTTTCATTTCGCATATGATATATATATAACATATGTTTAAAACATATGTATATATTAAACTATCAAAACATTAAAGAACCCTTTTCGTCGGACTTCAAAAGTCTGAATAGATTGAATTTCAAACCAAATTCGCGTTCCAAAATGGGATGCTGACGTCTGCCTAATTTTAACTCGAATTCTCAATCCAATGTGCCCTATAAAAATTCGGGTCCGGTTTTCAGGTTTTCAGATTCCCTTCAATTTCATGCGATCCAATATTAATGCTCCACGTGTCCTCCTTTTGAATTTACAAAACTGTCGGGTAAATTTCTGTTTGTTTAATTTCTGGTTGGTGAATTGCGTTAATGCTGGCCGTTGTGTTTAAATACAATCCTGTACAGAAATATGGCTGTGGCCGTCTACAAAAAAAACTTGCAGGAATTTTAAATGCTGAATTAAATTTCTGGATGGCATGCAAGCAACCTCCAAAAAAAAATGTTGTTGCTGCATCCGTCCTTCTGCTGCAGCAGTTGAAGTTAAAATTCAACAGCACAAGGTTTAATAAGTGAGGGTGTAAAGGTAACTTTTTGTCGATAGTACTGGATTAAGATCATTTATTCATTTTTGTAGGGTCTTATGGTGTTTGGTTTTTTAGTTTTGGGTTGGGTTTATTGAGTCTAAGATAGTTTTTGAGTGAAAAAATTGCTATCAGGTATTAAAAAATTTTGGTTCTTTTGTCAAAATTTATGAGCTTGTTAGGAAATACAAAACTGATAATGGTTGTATCTTAAATTTTTGGAAAATAATTTGAAATGAAAACTTTTTGTTTAGGTTGTTGCAGCAGGTGCAAACCCCATTCAAATTACTAGGGGCATTGACAAGACAATAAAGGCCCTTGTTTCGAAACTCAAAATTTTGTCAAAGGAGGTAAACGCTTGCCTTTTGAGTAGGCTGGTTTTCCTTTTTGCTGATGGTTTGGTGTATCTAATTGAATTAGTTGCCTCAGGTATTTTTGGTTGCAAACTCCTTTTCATTTTTCATACAGTATTGGCCTTGTGGAATACATTTGATCGTGTGGTCTTGTTAGATCTACAACATTTGTAGTTGTTTAGTCTTATGGCCGAGGTGCACTTTTATTATGGAAATAGTTGATGCAATATTGTCATTTAATCCTAACTGCAGGGTAGCATGTTGAGAAGTTTCTTGTGAAACATTTGGTATTCAAAATGACACTTGATCCTATACAACATCATGCACTTGACTTCAAAATTCATATTCAAAGTGTGCCAGACAATTCTTGCAAAATTTCAATTATTTATGTTGTTTTAAACCATTATCTTTTTCATGTATTGGATGCTGAAAATGTGAAAAAGACTTTGGTATGAAACCAACTGGTGAATAATTTCCAGCAAAACATCCACTTCCAAGACATGATTTAGAAGTAGAACATATGTACTTATGAAGCATAGAAAGATATCCTTGATGCATTGTCAATGTTTGGCTAAGGTTATTTTTGGAGAAAATAACTCCTTATTCCTAGAATAGTGATCTTCAATACAAGTAAATGCCAGAGAAGAGAGATCATCGTGTGATGCAACAAAACTGAAATTGGACCCCCAAGGAGAGCTGGTGTGTCTACAATCGCTCTGTCAGCATTTTCCCTTGGTTTACCCCGTTCTTTTCCTCCAGCCCAAGTCTTAATTGACTTCTTCTTTCTTCGGGTTTATTTATCAAATTCGTAGAATTTGATAAATAAATACTATCCACAATGGTTTGACTTTAATTTATATTCCCGACTTTATATTATCTCCAATCCTTATAACCAATGTTTAACTTTCAACACTTTGTATTTATACTCCACGTTTCTTTTTAAATAAATAACTTGTAATGAACTTTCTGCTCTATATTTCACCACCCAGCCTTACAACAATCATGCTCCAGACTTATGCTAATTATCCGCCAATCATTTAATTAAACAATTTCATTATACTCCGGCCCCACCTATATATATCAATAACCAATCAAACACTCGTATCGTACCTCGCTATCCTCCGCACACCTTAGTTAACCTCCGGGCAAGTTCAACGTGCGACCACCGTCCGATGGCCCTTCTCCAAATCAACGACTCTTGGCAATTTCGCTCGGCTTCCAACGTCGGGCTTTAACGTGCGATGGCGTGGGTTAAACGGTTGTTTTCCGAGGTCACTTCGCCATGTGTCGCATTCCCTATGGAATCGCTCACGAATAGGAAATACCGCCTACTCCGCAAAAGCGGTGCGATATGGGCAACCCGCTTTTGTGATTCCGCTCGTGGTTTTGGTAGAGGGCTTGACCACGGTTGCATGTCCGGTTCCGCTATCCTTTTGTTTGTTAACTCATGTCCAATCCTCGGGTCAGGTTCCGAAAGCACAACAATTTTGTCTCTTTATTAAGCGAGATTTTAATATGTGTATTATCAAAGAAAACCAACACAAATTTTATAAGAAAATTGTTCTTAAGTCGAGCCCGCCGGACTTCAAACGGCGATAAACCATAATTCAAACCAAATTCGCGTTCCAAAATAGCTTGCTGACGTCGGCCAATTTTATGACGCGAATTTCTTATCAAATTCGCCCTAATATTTTACGGGTCCGGATTTCCACTGCGCGAGCGGCCCAAACAAAGATCCGCTCCAATCAATTTCTGCCACGTCCTTATAACCAATGTTTAACTTTCAACACTTTGTATTTATACTCCACGTTTCTTTTTAAATAAATAACTTGTAATGAAATTTCGGCTCTATATTTCACCACCCAGCCTTACAACAATCACGCTCCAGACTTATGCTAATTATCCGCCAATCGTTTAATTAAACAAATTCATTATACTCCGGCCCCACCTATATATATCAATAACCAATCAAACACTCGTATCGTACCTGGCTATCCTCCGCACACCTTAGTTAACCTCCGGGCAAGTTCAACGTGCGACCACCGTCCGATGGCCCTTCTCCAAATCAACGACTCTTGGAAATTTCACTCGGCTTCCAACGTCGGGCTTTAACGTGCGATGGCGTGGGTTAAACGGTTGTTTTCCGGGGTCACTTCGCCACGTGTCGCATTCCCTATGGAATCGCTCGCGAATAGGAAATACCGCCTACTCCACAAAAGCGGTGCGATATGGGCAACCCGCTTTTGTGATTCCGCTCGTGGTTTTGGTAGAGGGCTTGACCACGGGTGCATGTCTGGTTCCGCTATCCCTTTGTTTGTTAACTCATGTCCAATCCTCGGGTCAGGTTCCGAAAGCACAAAAATTTTGTCTCTTTATTAAGCGGGATTTTAATATGTGTATTATCAAAGAAAACCAACACAAATTTTATAAGATGGGATCAAACAAAATTGTTCTTAAGTCGAGCCCGCCGGACTTCAAACGGCGATAAACTATAATTCAAACCAAATTCGCGTTCCAAAATAGCTTTGTAACCAAAATAGCTTTGTTGATGTAGGCTAATTTGCTGACATAAAATTTCTTATCAAATTATTTCAATATTTCTGAGTCTGGATTTCAACGCTGCGCGCGGCGAGCGGCCCAAACAAAGATCCGCTCCAATCAATTTTTGCCATGTGTCCTCAATAAAAACTTGCCCTGCTCCCGGCTGCGGGTGCATTCGATGGCGTTTAAGGTGATGGGACATGGATATGGTGATTTCATATCATTCGCATTAACATTTAACGTTGTTCAATTAAGTTTTCACATCAAATCTACATTAATTAATTTTTAACACTGTTCAAGATCGGACCTCCACTCCTCTGAGCGATTCCACACGCTCCAATTTGATTCGGCCTTCGGCTCTCATTATTAATGATCAGAGATTCATTATGACGGGCATCCTTTGATTGCATTGCAGACGAGTCGACATACAAAATGGCATTTAGCCATGGTTTTTCAGACAAGCCGGTTGCTGGATTACACTGTCTGGTAACTGTGACGATAAGGAGAAGTGGCTAGCGGAACTTCTGCCTAGACTTTGCTGAATATTTCCATTTCTCTCGGTTCTGTCTCTGTCTGTCTTCCTCTGTTAATTGGAATTCTGCTTCTTCATCTCTTGTGCCCACTGCGCCTGAGATTGCACCCATGCCTCGCGTGCGTCATACGATGCGTTGCCACAGGGGGAGCACTAGAGGTCAATCCCGGTGCACTCCCTCCAGCACCTCAACAGAGATGACTTCCGCCCAGTCCAGTGATTATTACTTAGGTCAATATCCAAATACTAGGAGTGGGAGGGGTCGGCATGCGTGTGTGGATTTGCTCTGACTTCCCCAGCTGATTACCTTCTCCCACGGCCGCCTTAGCTGCTGCCACAATTTTCCTTCAGTTGCTCTGACGCCCAGCGAATCCTGGCTACCGTCTGCCCCGTAGTCGCCCAGCGAGGCCCAAACGGAGGAAGAGCCGTCCGGCGGGTGAGCTCGAGCCGGCCGACGTCGGGCCTTCGGGAGGGCGCGTGGCATGCATGTGGAGGTAGCACCTAAGCGATCTGGACCTTAAGAAGGATGATGCCGAGTCAGTGGAAGACAGCGGAGGATTAGTTTTGGTTAATTTGTTTTCTTTCTTGTGAGGCCAGATGGTGGGGAATTTGCTTTAGAGATTTTTCTTGTCTTTGGACCTTTAAGTAATATTTTTGAATTCTATAAATTAAACGTTCAAGACTGGTTTCCCCGTATGAGGGCAGTCTTCTTAATTTTTTGATTTTTTGATGACAAATTTTCCATGAGTATGGCCAGGCAATGTTTTTGACTTCGGTGTAATTTTATTCGCAATGTTAATAGATTAAATTTACTTAGAATTCTCACATGATTAGCATTTTTCTTGATCTGTTCAAGGATTTTGGGTACTTTAATTTGTATTTAGCACAATGGACGTCGGTACTCTATCTGTTGCTTTACTGTTCTACATACTACTATTTCACTTTCTTATAGATGCCTCGGGCATATTTGAATGCTTTCTCAGATTGTCGATAATCTCCATGTGGACCGTTCTTGGATTTTATATCATGTCCCTATATGTGACATGGGGTATTTTTCTATCATTGTCTGGGGTGGGACTTCCACTTTTCTGGATGGATATTTGGGTTCCAATCTTCAGATGTGAAAATGTAATGACTTCATGGACTGTTTTACTTCATATAATATATTTAAAATAGCATTTTTTCTCTTCTGAAAAAAAAATGATTAATGTTTATCATTCTGCCTTCAAAACTAGCGATGCTGGTCTATGTTGCTGGTTTATTGATATGGTCTGATGGTCTTTTTATATTTTGGACATATCACACTCCTCACATGATTAGAGATTTTCTCTGTTCAAGGATTTTGGGTACTTTAATTTGTATTTGGAACAATGGACGTCGGTACGTACTCTATCTGTTGCTTTACTATTCTACATACTGCTATTTCACTTTCTTATAGATGCCTTGGGCATATTTGGATGCTTTCTCGGATTGTCGATAATCTCCATGTGGACCGTTACTGGATTTTATATCAAGTCGATGTATGTGACATGGGGTATTTTTCTATCATTGTCTGGGGTGGGACTTCCACTTTTCTGGATGGATATTTGGGTTCCAATCTTAAGATGTGAAAATGTAATGACTTCATGGACTGTTTTACTTCATACAATATATTGAAAACATCGTTTTTTCTCTTGTGAAAAAAAAATGATTAATTTTTATCACTCTGCCTTCAAAACTAGCGATGCTGGTCTATGTTGCTGGTTTATTGATATGGTCGATGGTCTTTTTATATTTTGGACATATAACACTCCTCACATGATTAGCGTTTTTCTCTGTTGCAGGATTTTGGGTACTTTAATTTGTATTTGGAACAATGGACGTCGGTACTCTATCTGTTGCTTTACTATTCTACATACTGCTATTTCACTTTCTTATAGTTGCCTCGGGCATATTTGGATGCTTTCTCAGATTGTCGATAATCTCCATGTGGACCGTTACTGGGTTTTATATCAAGTCCCTGTATGTGACATGGGGTATTTTTCTATCACTATCTGGGGTGGGACTTCCACATTTCTGGATGGATATTTGGGTTCCAATCTTGAGATGTGAAAATGTAATGACTTCATGGACTGTTTTACTTCATATAATATATTCAAAACAGCGTTTTTTCTCTTGTGAAAAAAAAATGATTAATGTTTATCACTCTGCCTTCAAAACTAGCGATGTTGCTGGTTTATTGATATGGTCTGATGGTCTTTTTATATTTTGGACATATCACACTCCTCACATGATTAGCGTTTTTCTCTGTTGCAGGGTTTTGGGTACTTTAATTTGTATTTGGAACAATGGACGTCGGTACTCTATATGTTGCTTTACTATTCTACATACTGCTATTTCACTTTCATGGACTGTTTTACTTCATATAATATCTTCACTTTCATGGACTGTTTTACTTCACTGTTGTAGGGTTTTGGGTACTTTAATTTGTATTTGGAACAATGGACGTCGGTAATCTATTTGTTGCTTTACTATTCTACATACTGCTATTTCACTTTCATGGTCTGTTTTACTTCATATAATATCTTCACTTTCATGGACTGTTTTACTTCACTGTTGTAGGGTTTTGGGTACTTTAATTTGTATTTGGAACAATGGACGTTGGTACTCTATCTGTTGCTTTACTATTCTACATACTGCTATTTCACTTTCATGGAATGTTTTACTTCATATAATATCTTCACTTTCATGGACTGTTTTACTTCATATAATATCTTCACTTTCATGGACTGTTTTACTTCATATAATATCTTCACTTTCATGGACTGTTTTACTTCATATAATATCTTCACTTTCATGGACTGTTTTACTTCATATAATATCTTCACTTTCATAGACTGTTTTACTTCACTGTTGTAGGGTTTTGGGTACTTTAATTTGTATTTGGAACAATGGACGTCGGTACTCTATCTGTTGCTTTACTATTCTACATACTGCTATTTCACTTTCATGGACTGTTTTACTTCATATAATATCTTCAAAACAACGTTTCTCGTCTTTTAAAATTTAATTTTTTTTTTTTTAAATTGAACCCTCCGTCGGTCTACCGACGCCTTGTAGACGTCGGAACTGCGACAAACCAGAAACGTCGGAAGAGAGACAGTATGAAAACGTCGAAAGAGCGACGTTCCAAACGTCGGAAGAGTGACGTCCAAAACGTCGGACCACGTTTAGTCGGAATTGCGACAGTTTACAAGTGTCGGAAGAGCGACGCCAAAACGTCGGACCACGTTTAGTCGGAACTGCGACGATTTATAAGCGTTGGAAGAGCGACGTCCAAAACGTCGGACCACGATACGTCGGAACTGCGACGGTTTATAAGCGTCGGAACTGCGATGTTCCAAACGTCGAACCACATTTCACCGGAAGTGCGACAGTTTACAAACGTCGGAGGCGCGACGGTTTGTGAGACATCGGAAGAGTGACGCTTGTTCGGAATGACGAAAGAAGTGTCGATAGTGCGACACTTTTTACTTGCGTCGGAACGGTGACGGCATAACAAACCACGGTTTGTCCACCCCCGAAATTTCGCTCTTGCGACGACTATGTGTCAGAATAGCGACGAATTGGCCGTCGGAATTTCCGCCAAATTCTCTAGTGAGAAGATCCAACCAACCATGTCCGATCTTTCCACATGTGTTGTTCCTCTAATTCCATTACCGATGATTCCATCCGTCTTCAGTTGTTCCAACACACGCTTATCGGCGATGCTTCTAAATGGTATGTTGACCAAGCCACCTCTTCCCATACCGCCTTTGCGACCATTTCCCAAGCCTTTTTATCTTATTTCCAGCTCCCTCTCTGATACGATACTGGTACAGATCTTTTTACTTCTTTCAAGCAAACCTCTTCGACCCGCCTTTCCACTCATGTCCAGGAATGGCGAAGAAGACAGAGCTTATGTCGAGCTCCCCCCTTCGAAGATCGGGTTTATATGGACTAGTTCCTTCGCACTCTCTTACCTCCCATTGGCAAAGATGTCGCCTCCCACTTCCCTCAAACCGAAGAAGCTGCCCTCCAAGTAGCCTTGAAATATGACCTGATCTATGCTCAGTCTGGTTATGTTTATAACGTCCTTCCTGACCTCCCCAGGCCTGATGGCGCTAATGCCCCGAGGGCATCTCATTCCGCCGAAAGTATCGTTGGAGCCCTTTCTCATCCATATGCTCAACCTCCTATGGGCTATGGTCTCCCTCCGAGAGGGGCCAGCACCTCTAGCACTTTTCCCCCTCTAGGTAGCATGTATCTAGGATACGGCATGCCTCATCCTTTTGCCCAACCTCCTGCTTACCTCAATGTTTCCCAACCTAACCATTATCCTTATCTGCAGCCTGGTGCGCTAGCTCCTCCAGCATATACGCTTCCACCTCCCTTACCTCCTTCGCCACCGCAACAGCACCTACAGCCCCCTCCAGGGCAAGTCTTTGCACAACAGGGCGTGACTAATCCCCCTTCTCAAAGAAGGCGGAGAGGCAATCCAAATCAATTCTCCCCTGGTATGCGTGGACCCAATCCTCAAGGTACTGACTCTAACACTGCTAACCAGCAACAGGGCACTCAGCCCAAGCCGGACAGGCCTCTTCGCACCAATAAGCCTTGTTCATGTTGCAGTGTTTACGGTCATCACACCCACGATTGTCCCCTCTTACCACAAATGCGGCAGATGTGGGAGTCTCAAGCCACATTGCGAGGACAACATGCCTCCCCTCATGCTCCCCCTAATGTGACCACTACTCAACCAGCTGTGTTTACTGATCCTTTCCCTGAGCAAGGATTCGTGGCTGCCCAAACACCTGATGGACAGGTCGCCACTCAACCTTCCCCTTCTAGTTTCTCCGATTACTAGATCCTCATGATGAACTCTGATCCATCCCCAACCGTCGACCTTCACCTTCAAACTCGGTCTCGCCAGTACCCCAAGCCTTCCGCTCATTCTGCCCCCGAGTCCCCTTCTTCAGGTTCTATAGAGCCTTTTTCGACATCCAATGGTCCCTTACATATCCCTGAACCCAAATTTGAGGTTCATACCGAGATTCCTAAGGGATATTTACGTCGAAATGCTGCTTCTGGTCGAGCTGCTCATTCGTATAACATAGTAGATGATTTGGCGCAATCTCCTGCTGCCATTTCCACATTAGAACTCCTCCAGTCGTGCCCTTCCCAAAAGAAGGCTTTGCTATCTGCCGTGGGCACTGTAGATCCTGCTGATGACCAAATGATTGTTTTCGACACCCATCAATCAGAACATCCTCCTCTTCCTGCTTCCGTCGCCTTCCAAATCCCTGTCAAAATTTGGAATGCCAACGTTTCTCGATGTATAATTGATGAGGGGGCATCCACCTGTGTGATGTCCACTTCGGTTTGGAAGCAACTCGAATCTCCTAAGTTGGCCCCTTCCATGATCACCCTTCGAGCGTGGGATGGCCACGCCTCCCAGCCCATTAGCCTTTTTCGTAATTGTCCTATCACCTTTGTAGGCAAGAATGTTTGCGTTGATGTCGAAGTCATCGACGCCCCTCTAGACTACAACATTCTATTGGGGCAAAGCTACACCTATGCCATGTCTGTTCTCCCATCCACGGTCCACCGCAAGATGTTTTTCCCTCATAATGGAAAGATAGTCACCATTGACCAGTTGACATATCATGAGCCAAAATCTCAGGCCTCCCCTGAGTCGACCATCTCTTCTGTAGCCAATCAACAAACTGTCAATTCTTTGACCAGTGTCTCTCCTGGTGTCTACAAAGACTCCTCTTTGCTTGGAACCTTCCCTGGTCTTCCTCCTCCTCCTGTCTCTGACCCCAGCTCATCAAATGTTTGCATGATGCAATCATCTCGGGCTGCTCTCAAGCAACCTGCTTCGGCTAGTCAGCAACCGTGCTCTCTGAAACTTGCTCCTAGCCCTTCACGTGCAGCTGGTATTCATGACCCTCTTTAACCTCCTGGAGCGGTTCCTCCAAGCCTTAGCCATTTAGGAGCCATCCCACCTGGCCATTACCCCTCTGGTCAGATACGGTTTCTAGCTCCCCCACCAGGAGTGTACACGGTACTTGTCATGGCCACCCTCTCTCTTCCGAACATGACCCTTGGGATTCCCGTTTGGTACCTTGATCCTCCAGATGCAACCTTGCCTGGTCAACCCAAACCTTATATTGCTTTGACCCTGGTTCAACCGGTCCACATGACTCCTCTCGCTGCAATAGTGCCTCAGTCACCTCAATAGGAACCACCTCCTGTTGCGACCGCTTCGGGTAAGAAGGACAAAGCTTGCAAGGGGGCATCATAGGAAAAAGCTTCCTCGACAAACCTTGCCCCTCCTCGGCCTCCAAAGCATAACATCCAGTGTGCTTTGTATGATGTTTTTGGTCACGCCACCCACACCTATCCTGAATTGCTTCATCTCAAGCCCATGGTTAATGTCGTGTTCCCTGAGTCCATGGTCCCGGAAGCCTCTGTTCCTTCCGCGACTGCGGCCAAGAAACCCAATACTATTCACACCAACCACCCCTGTGCTTTGTTTGATCTCCATGGCCGTTACAACCACCTTTGTCCATGCCTCGACGACTTCCGCACCTCTCTAGCCGCGGTCCACCAATTCGAGGCCAAGCGCAATGAGTCCACCTCTCCCCTATTTGAGCATTTTTATTTGGAAAAACAACCAGACATTACTGCTCCCATTGACATTCCCCCTCCTGATGTCGAGATGACGGAGCCTTCGTCCAGAATTTTCTACCTATCATCATCCATGAGACCCTCAAGGAACATTCCCTCTGAATCCTCCCCTGTTGTTTCGCTTGACCTTCCTTCAGCGATCACCTTGGGCTCAACATCGGTAGATCCTTTATCTACTTACTCTTTTGTCACCCCTTGTGACGATGCGCATGTGAACCTCTCTTCTCATGATGATGAGTCAGGTAGCTTCGCCACGTCAGGTGGTATTTCTTCCACCAGTCACCCCATCTTTTATCACGGTGACGACATTATGGAAAAACTCCCCACCCCTGAATTTATCTATTCCCCCTTACATCGAACCCATGCATTCACACCACATACACCTTGTGGCCATTACATTGAAAACCAATGTTTGGGTAAGGGGGCACTCACATTTGAGAGACCAAGAGAAGCAATTCTCCACAACTCTCCTAGTGTATCTGGTGATGCCGACTTTAGTACCATTATTCTTCCACATTTAGAAGAACCTCTAGAGTCCAATATCACTTCAGATCACTCTAGGGATGATACCCCTTATCGTTCCTTCATCTTACATCAGCAACTCCGTCTCTTAGACATTGTTGTTGACCAACCTATAGTTTTTCCACGAGAGCATCAGTTCATTATCTCCAAATCCTCTCTTTGGGATAGTGACACTAGGTATGCCAACCCGGCAACTTAAAGTCCATTTGATTCCTATATGCAGTACCAAAAGAGATTGGTAATCCTCCATTCCCTTTCTCAAACTGCATAACCATAACGAAAACAAATGGTGCACCACATCATTAAAATGTGTTTAGATTCCCCTTTTTCTAAATACATTTTGGCATGACCACACCATGCTTGGGGGCACCTATGCCCCTCAACCATAACCCTCCTCAAAATCGAATCTCCTCACTTACAACACTTGTACTTGGGGCACCACTCTTCCTCCATACTTGTCCTTGTTCGTTTTGATTTTCGTCATGAGATACCATATTGTACTCATGTTTTCATGGTCCCCCATGGGACCTTTACTGTGTGGCAGCACCATCAAGTCGCCCTTGTTTAGAGCATCCAAGTTGAGTCATCATCGCATTCATGGAGTCTATCCCGAGTCCCTTTGTACTCTGCTATAGTCCTCCATCCTTCATTGCTTTGTCTCTCTCTTGTGTCGCACATTATGGCCTTCAGTCCCACTGCCCCCTATCCCTTATGATATTGTGTCAGTTGCTGCCATGTCATTCATGACCTTTATGCTCTAGCAGGGGAATTCGTCCATTCGCTACTCAGTCCCCTCCATTCCATCATCATCATTGGTATTAGTCTGTCTGTCGCTCTACTATTTTCTATCGTGCCTTAGCTGAGGATCTCTCATTGCCTCACCTATGGCGGATCTCCTTCTGTCGACATCAGCTCCTTCATTCCAGAAGACAGGTCTAGAGGGTGGTATACCTTGGTTCCAGCTTCCACTCTTGTTCGGTGCCTCGGATCAGGCAAAGGGATCTCTCATTTCCCTTTGACTTGATTGTTTCTCCACTCCAGCTCCTTTCAGCATGATCGAGATTCGTATGCTTGATGGTTCAGTGATGCAGCAGCAGCTCTTGGTGATTCCCAAGTGTGTGTGAGATGTCTCAGCCCTCATGAGGGGGTGGCCCTGCAGGTAGCCCCCCACATGCCCGGATGACCTCTTCATTGCAGCCTTCGATGCAGCTCCATATATTTGATGATGTCGGCCTTAGCCGCTTGCAGCGCCTCTTTGATTTGCATGTATCAGTCAGATTTTGTGAGCCCTTCCCCACTTATAGGGGGCATTTGGGTTGTATTTGTATCTCATGTACTCAAATATTATTGTATAAGTCCTGGCTGTTATCCCAGGCACAACATGTATGTGGGATCCCTCATTGTATTTTTATCTGGCTCATGTTTATGCCGGTTGTACTTTATGGTTCGGTCCCTTGTTTATTGGACACACTATTCTTTTGTACTTTGTCTCGGCGGGCATAGGTATGCCTCCCCCGCCGCCTTTAGCACAGGTACCCTCTCATAAAAAGAGACTTGTTGCACCTGCAAGTCTCATCTCCTCGGGGTCTAGTTCTTCAGCACATTAGTCTACCTTACATTTCTCTCTCTGACTTCCCTTTTGATGTCTGGTGATTGAGTTCTTACAACGTACTTTGGTCATATGATTTGCTCCTAACACTCGCACGCTGGGGGGCAATCTGTTACACCATTTTTTGGTCATCTAACCTACTATCATTAGATGGACCCAAGTACACCATGTAAGACCAATTTTACCCTAAGTAAAATTGCTTTCACTATGTAAAATAACTTAATAAAACACATTTATTAGGTTGTTTATGGTCTAAGCAGGAAACCCCAAAAGGAAATATTAAACAAACCTATATTTGTTTGATTTTCCTCAAGGAATAATTAATTAAACAATAATTTAATTATTATTCCTGGTCATGTTTAACCCAAAAAAAAGAAATTAATTAGATAAATCTTTATTTATCTTATTATTTTCTAGGAATAATTATTTAAATCTTATTTAAATAATATTCCTTGTTAAATATGACTAAATCACCCATAAATAATTAAATAAATCATTATTTATTTGATTATCTTTCAACCACTTCCTTAAAATGATAAATAAATCATTTATTTATTTATTATTCACAAATAAAGGGATTTGACCCAAGTCAAATACTTTTTCCCTCCAACAAATATAATAAAATATTCCATAAAAGGTGGATCTAGATTTGGTTAATGTTATTTTAATCATGCCCCCGGATGCGGGTGTTTCAATGTCGATTTAATGGGATGGGACGGAGGGCTTCAAAGCTCTGTCGCCATCTGCCCTTCCGGTACGAGGTGTTAAATGGACAGCTGCCCAATGGCTGGCTCCATTTATCCTCCCCTCCTTCCAACGTTGTTGGCACTGCAAACTTCTGCTTTCGCTCGAATTCGACTGTCATGAGCCATTCCTCCACATGCTTCGGCAGGATTCTCACCATGGATGCAGTTAAGTTCACTGATCGGCTTGGTATGGGAAGGACGGCATGGGCGCATGTTGAGGCATGGCGCGCTGTGGGGGGGTATCGCTCGCAACAGGCTATTTATCACCTGCTCTCGGCTTACCTTCAAAATTGTTCTGGCGTCGTGGATAGCTGCGTCTACAGGTGGGAGAGAGTCGATCAGTGCTTGGTGCGTTTTATGAGGAGGGAGGTTCATTCTCCTGGGATTGACAAGCAGCTGTTGCGTCCCCATTTGGATTCTCTTTCGGGCTACCCTTCGCTGGTTTTCACTGTGGTCTTGGACGTTTTCTGGAACCCGCTCCTTCTCATCATGCCAAGGTTACGTCACCGTCTGAGGAGCAGCAGGGGAAGCACGCGGAGCCATCCTTCCCATGCTCTCTCCAGCCCTTCTCCGGACTCTTCCTCCTTTGGGGAAGGCTCGAGCCACTACCCCAGAACTCGTTCTGGTCGGGGGCGCTCGCATGATTATCGCCTGTTTTGGGGTCCTCATTCGCACCGTCCTCCTGCCTCCTCTACTCCAACTACAGGCACGGCTCGGTTCACCTTCAATAGCAGTCTCAATCGCCCTCGGATAACTGCCATTCTCTCGGTGGTCTTCCTTGAACACAGCGTTCATGGGGACATTAGCTCGCATCCGGCAGCTCCTGCGGCGAATGTTACAACTCCTGACACCCAATTTTCGGCTTTCTATCTGGGTGGTAGCAATTTCCAGGCGCAGCCTCCGTCTCGCCCTACAGAACCGGTTCTGGATGAGGATATGCTCTCTGCTGATCATGTTGCCCCGGCTTCTCAAGACGAGCCTGCTTCTAACATGCATGCCACCGGCTGGTGCAGGATTGAGGAGGAGCCCCCGGAAGACTAATGGGTTCGTTGCTTGGTCTTTTTTCTGTCTCTGTCACCCAAACTCCTGGGTTTTTTTCTGTTATGGAAGCTTTGATGTTTTCTGGCCCTCTTTTGTTTCTTCTGGGTCAAAGTATCCCTTGGAAAACTATGGTTCTGCACCCCTGCGTGGGTTTCGACAGTCTACAACACTGTTTTTTCTTGAATTTTCTGCCTCCAAGGCAGTAGTAACTGACTTCGGTCTCGATGTAATTTTACTCACTTGTTAATAGATCAAATTTACTTAGAAAAAAAAAATGTTATTTTAATCATGCACCAAGATCTAGAATGACCCAATATTTTGTTATAAATAGGAGGGTTTTTCCTATCATTCTTCACCTTTTGTTGCCTATTAGATCATTCTGGATCTAAACTCTTGGTCTGACTTTGAGCCATTATCATTGTCATATTTTCCATTATTTGCTGTGTGAGCTCCCTTTGAGTTCTATCTTTGTCTGGGTTTTCTACACCAACAGGAGAGAGAAATGCTAGATCCGAAGTGCTGAGGACTTCCAAGAACCCATCCCATTGAGGAGAATTGGAAACATCTTCTTGTTTTCCTCCCAGGTGCCCTTAATACAAAAAATTCTTTCAAAAATTGTTCTTGTCTTGTCTATTGGATATATGGAGCAAACCCTTCTTTTTACTGCTTAATGTCTTTCTATGCATAGATCTGGTTCTTGCAGCTCTTGTCTTGATCAACTAACTGTAGATCTGAAGATATTGGCAGCCATATTTGATGTTAGGGATATTAGTTATGCGTAGATAAAGTGGTATATTTTCGTACACTTCGACAAAGGATTCATACTAACACTAATCTACAACAGGTCTTGGAAGGATCATGTTGAACATGTTGACAGGGTCCTCAAACTATTATAGGAGAAACAATTATATGCAAAAACATCTAAATGTTTCTTTGGAGTACAAGAGGTGGAATATTTGGGTCATATTGTATCTCACGAGGGTGTTAAGGTAGACCCTAACAAAATTAAAGCCATTAAGGAATGGAAAGTCCCCACAACCATAAAGCAGTTGCGAGGATTTCTCAGGTTAACAGGGTATTATCGCAAGTTTGTTAAGAACTATGGGAGAATAGCAGCACCTCTAACAACATTATTGAAGAAAGATGCATTTTCATGGACTCCTGAAGCAACTAAGGCCTTTGAACGTCTTAAAGAGGCAATGTGCCTAGCACCGGTCTTAGCTACACCAGACTTCACAAAAAACCTTTATTGTGGAATGTGATGCCTCAGGAAATGGAATTGGTGCAGTTTTAATGCAGGAAGGAAGACCCATTGCTTTTGAAAGTCGTCCAATCAAAGGAAAGTATTTACAGAAACCTATTTATGAGAAGGAAATGTTAGCAATACTACATGCACTAAAGAAATGGAGAACTTACCTAATGGGAAGACAGTTCAAGGTAAAAACTGATCATGATAGTCTTAAACACTTTTTGGAACAAAGACTATCTTCAGAAGAGCAACAAAAATGGGTCACAAAGATGTTGGGTTATGACTTTGAAATAATCTACAAAAAGGAAAGCTTAATGTTGTTGCAGATGCACTCTCAAGAAAGAATGAAGAGGTGGAAGCATTGCTTTGTGCCATTTCTATTATCCAGCCAGATTGGATAACCAAAGCAAGAGATGAATGGAAGAAGGACAAAGATGTATGGACACTCATTCAAAAGTTGCAGCAAGATCCTAGTACATATGATACATTTAGTTGGAAAAATGATTCCTTATGGTACAAAGATCGCTTATATCTTTGTATGAATTCCCAACTAAAACAAAATATTCTTTTGGAACTGCACACGTCTCCTTTAGGAGGACACTCAGGATTTTTAAAAACTTACCATAGGGTGAAGAAAGAATTTTTTTGGGATGGCCTTAAATCTGATATTCAAAAGTTTGTGATGGAATGTTTGGTTTGCCAGCAGAATAAAGTTGAGACAATTAAGACCCCGGGACTTCTACAACCTTTATCCATTCCAAGTCAACGTTGGGAGGAGATTTCAATGGATTTTATCACAGGTTTACCTAAGTCCAAAGGAAAGAGTGTCATCATGGTGGTAGTTGATAAAATTACCAAGTATGCACACTTTTGTGCATTATCTCATCCATTTAAAGAAAGTACAGTTTCTACTACATTTATGGACACAATTCAAAAGCTACATGGAAGCCCAAGGGTTATTGTGAGCGATAAAGATCCCATTTTTACTGGAAAATTTTGGACGGAGTTATTTTCTTGTTTGAGTACTCAATTAGCTCATAGCTCATCTTATCATCCTCAATCTGATGGTCAAACTAAGATATTAAATAAATGTTTGGAAGGATATCTTCGTTGTTTTGTATCTGATAAACAAACAAAATGGGTCAAGTGGTTACCTCTCGCTGAATGGTGGTATAACACTTCCTTCCATACTGCAGCAAAAATGACCCCATTTATGGCACTTTATGGATATCATCCACCATCCATCACATCGTCTTTAAGGGAAAATTTGAAGGTTCAAGCAGTGTAAGATCACATCGAGCATCAACAAGAAGTTCTCCAACTCTTAAAGGATAACCTGAATTTGGCACAAAATCAAATGAAACAACAGGCATATCAACATCGCAGTGAGAGAATTTTTGATGTAGGATATTGGGTATTTTTACGGCTACAACCATACAAACAATATTCCCTCAAGAAAGCTAAGAAGGATAATAAATTATCACCAAAGTACTACGGTCCTTACAAGGTGCTGCAAAAGATTGGTACTATGGCATACAAATTAGAGCTTCCTGCTTCTTCACGAGTGCATCCAGTTTTCCATGTTTCATGCTTAAAGAAGGTTATAGGTGAAAATCTTCCAGTTCAAACAATATTTCCAGAACTTGATGAGGAAGGAAAATCCATATTGGAACCTGAAGCGGTCACGGAAACAAGAACTCGATAGCTACGAAACCGATCAATTTCAGAGTATCTCATCAAGTGGAAGAACTTACCCACTGAAGATTCTACATGGGAGGATGTTAATTTTATATAGAAGCACCCAGAGCTACTCAAGCGTTGAGGACAACACTTTTTTGAGGGAGAGGGGCATGTTAGGTCCCTATGTTACTAGTATAGTCCCTTATTATTGTTAGTGTAACCCCCTTATTTTTATTATTGTACCCTTGTAACCCCCATATTGTTATTATTGTGCACTTAAATTATTATTATTAGGTCGGCTAGGATTACATTGTGGCCCCACTAGGATTACATTATGCCCCCATGGACTCCTATATATAGAAAGGAGGTTTTGTAAATTGTATCATCCAAGAATTGTTCATTTATGTAATGTATTGGAGGTTGCCCCCTCGAAGTGGCTTATTTCCAAGGCGTTGATATCTCTTTTCTTCTATTTTTGGAGCTGGTTACACAACAAATACTCGCATGGAACGACAAGGTTCTGATTTATTTTGAAAAAATATTTAATGCAAAATTCTTTCTTGGAATGCAACCAAATTATAATGACCTTCGCTCTGAATTTTTTGGTCTTGGGAAAGGTCGATTGTGTGACTGTAGAGATGCTAGGCATGATGATGAGTTGCCTTGCCCTGAGCCACCATTAGTTAGCTGACCTCTTCGTGTCAAAAATTTGCAATCAGAGATGGATTTCACTTCTCAAATTAGTCAAGAAGTAAGGGATGCCATCATTGACAATGTTCTAAGAGGATTGTGTGGAGGTGATGTTTGTATAAATCAACAAAGAACACATGAGAATGCACGTGCTAATTTTGTGTATTATATAGATGAAGAGATAGAGAACATGAGTGTTGAATATCTCAGAACATATGCAAGGAATCGTCACAATGGTTGGCAGGACCTAATTATTCATGAGCAAGAGGGCATCAGAATGATATGTGTTAAAGGTTATAGTGATTATTTTAACACATGTAAAATTTGTAATAAATACATATATATACATACATTTATTTGTATACATTAATCTAACAAAAATTTATCATTATATGTTAACACCATTTGCAGTTTTCACACTTGATGAATGAAGATGATGTTAATATCACGGTCGAAGCCTCTGGTTCACACAATCAATATGGGTGTCACCATCAATCACACAATCAAGATCGTTCTCACCATCAAGGTATGTTGGAAAATGTTAGTGTTTTTTAAGTGAACATGATGATGTACAAATATTTTTTTATCTATTATTATATATATCGAAACATGATGACATATTTTTAAAATAAATAATTGTGCACACATGTACATGCATATATAATTAAATTTTAACAGATTCCTCTTCCGTCCGATGTTTTTGGATGGCGGTACCTTCTTCTTCCTTGGGAGATGTGCCAAATCCACCATCACAAGTATGAACAATTTTTCAATTTTAAATATTTTTTTTAAGTTATATATTCCACCTCAAAAGTTCCATTAAATAATGAGATCTCTAGATCTTGAGTTATTTTAATTTTTTTGAATTTTGGGTTTTTGGAGATTTTCTTTCAGAGCCACCCTTAGGAGATGTGTCAGATCCACCATCAAAAGTATTCAATTTTTCACTTAAATATATGTTTAAGTTATAAATTGGATGTCAAAATTTTTATTATAATTTGAGATCTAAATATTTAGCTATTTTATACTTTTAAATTTTTTGAATTTTAGGTTCCTAGATATGATTTCTTTTCTCCACGGACTCTAGCTATGGAGTGTATGATGGAGATAGAAACATTCACACCATTTGAACCATTTGAACAAGTTGTCTAACTTTTTTTTTAATATTATTGAAAATTAGTTTATATATATATATATATATATATATATATATATATAGTTTATTCTGGAAGATGTTCCTGTGGAGGAAGTTTTAATGGACGAGAAACAAAATACAATGGAGAGGGAACCTCATGAGGTATTGCATGATTTTTTTTTTCATTTTTTTTTTACATGAAGTTCTATACTCTCATTCAATTTTAAAATGTATTAAATTTTAATGTTTTTACACATTGTGTAGAAGTTCTCCATGCTTCACAGGATAGCTCGAGGATCGTGACTTTTTTGGGAGAGACACTACATCCATCTGTATTTGATGGATGATGCACATGTGTGCAACACTATATTTGATAGATCTAGTCTTAAATTTTCTTTTTTATATATAGTCTTATCTAGATGCAGTCATATATTTACTTTTCTATATAACATACTTGTAACACTATATAACATACTTGTGCGATACAAATTTGGGACATATTTTACTGTTTGGATATATATATATATATATATATATATATATATATATATATATATATATATATATATATATAGTTTTAAACTACATTTACTCTTGTCTTGGATAGTTAGATTTGGCATGTGATCACAAAATGAATCTCTAGATGGAAATTTCAAATTACATTTTCACAATGTGTATATTTTGGATGGTTGAACTACATTTGGCATGTGAAGTAATGTTATCATATAATATTTTTGTTTTAAAACTCAAGTTTTGGATGATTGAACTACATTTGGTATGTGATTTTGATGTAATGTTTTGTTTTTATTGGATAGTTGAACTACATTTGGCATGTGAAGTAATGTTGTGATATAATGTTTTGCTTTTAAAACTAAAGTTTTAGATGGTTGAACTATATTTGGCATGCGAATTAATGTTGTGATATATGATTGAACTACATTTGGCATGTGATTGTGATATAATGTTTTGTTTTTATTGGATAGTTGAACTACATTTGGCATGTGATTGTGATATAATGTTTTTTTTTTATTGTATAGTTGAACTACATTTGGAATGTTAAGTAATATTGTGATATAATGTTTTTTTTTTAAACTCACTTTTTGGATCTATTGAACTACATTTGGCATGTGATCGTGATATAAAGTTTCAAGTTTTTTTTGGATAATTGAACTACATTTTTTATGTGATTGTGATATAATGTTTTGTTTTTAAAATTCAAGTTGTCATTTTTCAAATAAAAAACAGTTCACATGAATATATGTACATAGAAATGATTTAAGCACATGTTTGAATATAAATATCAATGTGTGTGTGTGTGTGTGTGTGTGTGTGTGTGTGTGTGTGTGTGTAAAGGATGATAAGATTCTAGGTCTTCTTAGATGTGTCAAAAAATCATAAAATTTTAAAATTGCATTCTAGAACATATATATCCAGTACGTGCAACATTTTTCATCAATGCACATAGAAAAGCTACTTTCAGTTGAGAGTAAACTGGAAACTACAAAACATATACCACTCATTTTTCATTAAAGAATGAATATTACATAATTTAATTCTAATAGACACCCAGATCTAAAATAAAATTGTGCAACTTCAAATTTGCATTATATCAACTATGCTAGATACACAGATATGTATATTTTGCAATAATGACATTATGAAAAATTTTACCAGAGAATGTATGAAATCATTTAGAACATATAATATATACATGTGTATGTTTACACATCTATAAATTACTCATGTGCATGTACCAAAACAATGTACATGTGCAAACACTTCCACGGATAACATAGAAAGGCAGTTCAATTTTAGTTGAGTTCTGGAAGTTCTAAAACATGAATCCAAAGAGAAGAAATTGCTGGGTAGTTCAATTTTAGTTGAGTTATGGAAGTTATAAAACATGAATCCAAAGAGAATAAATTGTTGGGCAGTTCAATCAAAAAAATTCCAATGGAATTCCATCTTCAATGATACATTCATGATCGGTTTTTGACATTTTCCATTTCTTAATTTTTCATTTCTTCTTTGATTGAACTTCTATCAACTTTATGCGTGTTTCACACACCAAGTGACTATATTGACAACTTATGACATCTGGTTCATAGTCTTCAAAGTAAACAAAATCACCACTTTTATTAGTTTGTCTAAAAAAATAACCTTTCAGTATAGTATACCCTATGTCATATGTAAACCCGTGATCATTATAGTTTTCTAATAATTTCAACTTTCATTCTATGTAACACATCAAATAATACTTCACATTTTCATTGTTGATAGTAGGTGCAATTACAAAAAAAACATCTCCTGCACAATAAAACAAACTTATGTATTTAAATTTAGATCATAATTAAAATGAAAAATTAAATTTAAAATTAACATACATGTACTTGATTTTATTATCTATTTCTAGATCTCTATCATTTGAAAGAAATTCAAATGTTACCTTCTCTAACAAGATATAGAAAATCGATCACCATCAGATGATATTTTAGTCTCCTCTGATTTCATTTCTTCAAACATTGCAATGAAAATTCCCCCCTTTGTATTTAGCTCTGTATGTTGCCAATATTTTACATACATTTTGTTTCAACAAACATCATTAGATTCTTTGTTGTCTATGTAAACATGAAAAAAACAAGAATATCTTATTTTATCCAATCAAAACACATTTTTGAACTTTGTTTTAATTGAATGCAATTTTCGAGTCCCTTCTATTGTTTCAACGTCATTTCCAATCGATCTATCTACATCTTCAATCCCAATATGCCAAAAAACAAATATATGGAAAATTCAAAGAAGAATATAAATATGATATCAACATACCATAAAAGATAATCATTGTGATAAATGTACACTGTTTAAAATTATAAATCCGATAAAAATTAAATTGAATGTACCTTCGCACTTCCCTTGATAGGTTAGTCCCATGGATTAGTGCAGCGATGCACCATATAACAACTTCTTTAGCGTCCACAGGTCAGTTTGTAGAGGGGTGAATTTGATAATTTTGAAGTGTTCATTTTATGCATGCCCCTGCACTGTCATGTTCTCCTTTTCCATGATCAATCTCAAAGAAATTCCAACAATGTTTAATGCGGGTTTTTAGATGAAGACAACACAACCAAAAGAATGAACATGAAGATTTGAATTGACCTGTGCATGCATCTGACCATATCCAATGTTCATTGGATTTTATTCCATGACTTTCCAAGGAGTCATAAATCTTTCCAAAATAGTGTTGTACAAAATATGTATCATGTGTGCGACTGTCACTGATATAAAAGTGATATTATTTAATAACATGCCGATTTTCACTGGTGATTTCTATATGATCAACATTTTTTTTAGCATGTCTATATAGAATATGGACGAGCATGGAGACTTGGTCAGACTAAGAGTATTCACTCTGAATTTCTTTCTGTGGAACAAATGTGTATTTTTCTGCAAAATCAATTACTGAAAAAATGGTCCCTAGTGGAAAAAAATCACAGGATTTTTTGAATTTCAAGTCCTGTCATCGAGCTCTATGGGAATGCTTGGTGTATTTATAAATTTATGCCACAAAATTTCTCAAAAAATAAATCACAATAATTTCTTCTTCTTGTAAATAAATTATTTTATCACTTGAACCTTGAATCAATGTATGGATATATTAATATCTCTTCCATTTCACTTTCATGTTGGACAATGATTGATCATTTATATCAGTACGATGTTTGTTTTGAAATTTAGTCAAATTTCCACAATCATCACATTTTTTACAAACAAAACATTTCTTTTGGTAAAATAATTCATGGCTTTCTCTTTCACATAGAATTTGAGATATGAAATCATGGATAGTGGAAGGAAGAAGTGAATCTTTCCAAAATGTTATACCAAAATTAAGGAATGTGTCATAATATAACTGAAATTCCACATGATCACAACAACAACAAGTGTCATGTATGGTGATAGGTTTTACATACAATGGTTTTTGTTACACAAAAGCATTGATTGAGACACCAGTTTCACGATTCTCTTCTTTGAACTTGTTGGACAACTCTATCTGAGTGGTGTCCAAGAAATTTTTTGGATGTACTTCCTACTGATTCCGTGCTATTCTTCTTCGCATCACATCCGTTGCATTTGTTGAAACATGTGAATTTTTCATCCAATATTCATATATTATTTTTTTTTTATTTTCTCCAAGTCTATATTTGTATGGTTTCCTACAAATAGCTCTCCAACAAGCAAGTTGATCATTTACATCTACTTGCAACCAAAATTTCCAGTGTTTGTGCAAAGTTTTTCGTGAGGTTTCTAATGCTCATGCAACGGGATTTTACCAAGCGATCCTCTTTAGTACTTGATGAAAGAACTTCCATATGTATTTCTCTACGTGCATCTGAAACCATTTTTTGTCTAGATATTCTAATTGAATTTATAGCACTATTTATATTTTGTATCACATTTTCCTTCACTTTTTTATCTTTTGTTGATTTTCAAATACCCAATAAAGTCGTAGCTTATTTTAATTTCCTTAATGTTAGGAGACATTTCAACAATTGGGCCTGAACTACCACATTTTCCTTTATGAAGTATGAAACAAAAATGCGATTAACAGGAATATCTCTCTTTTTTTAAATGCAAAATATTTTCAAATTAGTTCATCAAATAAAAAAGAAGCTTGACAATTTACACTAGGAAAATTTTAAATATCAAATTTATAATATTTACATTTACATACCTGTTTACACTTCTAGATGAGGTTGATTTTCCCTTTCAATATTTGAGCATTCTTCTCTCTTTTTTTTTGCGATATTCTCTCCCCCGTTCTCTACGTTCCTCAGGGTCTCTTCTTCAATCATATTTTCTCTTGCAATTCCTTCAATTTCCCATGATATTTGAGTATGAAGTTCAAAAAATTTCCTTAAAAAATTTAGAGAAAAGCTCAATTAAAAAAAAACATCACAAAATATTTTATTTTAAAAAACTCATTTTAAATTTTTTTCACAAAATACATACTTCAATCCAAAACACTTACTTTAAAAAATCCGAGAAAAATATTTCTTCTAAAAATGAAATGAAGCTCAAAATATTTCCTTCCAAGTCCTACAAAAAAATTTCATTTGAAAAGTTAGACAAAAAATCATTATAAAATACTTACTTCCACCCAAAACATGTACTCTAAAAAAATGTCACTTCAAAAAATACCTCCAAAAAATGTCCATTGAAAATTAAGCCTAGCTTCTTAAAAAATTCCACTTTAAAAAATACCTCCAAAAAATGTCCTTTGAAAATTAAGCCCAAAAATCCTCTAAAAATATATCACTTTAAAAAATAACTACAAAACATTTCCTTTGAATATTAAGCCTAAAAAGAGTGATTTCAAAATTAAGCCCAAAAAAAGTCAAAAAAATGTCCAAAAAATGTCTTTTGGAAATTAAGCCCAAAAACCTTTAAAAACAAAATACATCCAAAAAAATGTCCTTTGAAAATTAAGCCCAAAACCTTTAAAAAAAAAATACCTTTAAAAAATTGCCATTTGAAAATTAAGCCCCAAAAACATCAAAAAAATGTATCACATACCTCCAAGAAATGTCCTCTGAATGTTAAGCCAAAAAGAGTCCTTAAGCCCCAAAAAAATCATTTTCAAAATTAGACCAAATGAAGAAATGTGCGAAATTATGCAAAAAAAAATGAATCCATTTACATCTATTTATATTGCAGAGAAATGTTTTTTTGGAGGGGCTTCGTTGAATTTTCCCGCCGATGTAAAGTCAATTAAAAGTTCAGCTGAAATTTTGTAAAAAATTTGGCAAAAATTTTTTGCCGTTAGATTTGACGGGCTGTCAAGGCAAAAAAGCCAAACTAACACGTCTGCAATTACACAGAGCCAAGCTCTGAACACATTTCTTCAACTTTGGACTGAATAAAATCCATGAAACTTGATGAATTAACTGTCGAAACTAAGACAAGCATTTGCAGAATTTAGTATACTTTCAGGAAATATAACTTTTGTGGAATTTCATAAATATTTAATAATTTAATTAATTTTGTAATAAAATGGGTGCAAATTTTTTTTGAAATACATTATGATTCAGTGAAATTATATTTTGTATCTTCCAAAATACACAGTAAAAAAATCGAAAAAATTATGGTGCATTACATTGGTCCGTCATCTGGAATGGGTAGGTTTTAGATTTTTAGTTTATAACTTATATGTTGAGAAATTTTGTGCACACCGAAACATATTCAAAATATGCATTTTTTTCATATTGAATCAGTTCAAAAAAATATAGGAATTATGATATGCATTATTTTGTTTCGTAAATATAATGAAAACGAAGTATACTCTGTCTAAATTGTTGTAACACATTTTGTTTCTCAGAAACACAAAGTTTTCAAAGAATACAACAACACATTTGAACATGAATTTTTATGAATCCTTTGATTGTTAAAAAACACACACTAAAAGAAATGCTAAGTTGACATATCAAATGTGTATCAAAAAATTCCAAAAAATAAGTAATAGAAAGCTAATAAAATTTCTAACAACTTTTATTTTTACCGTAAAATGAAATTCTAATTTTATTTTATTTTTTGGCTTGCAGGAATTTGAAGAACAGAAAAAAATGAATTTTTTTTCTCAAAAAAGGGAAAAAAAGTGTAACCCAACTTCACATTTTCACCCAAAAACAAGAATAGGGTCAACATGGTGTAAGCTCCCAAGCAAAGTCCCCAATTTGTTATGCAAAAAAATCCCTTCTTTGGAGAGAAGCGATCCCTCTAGCCCAATGAGTGGGTCTAGTAACAATTGTGACAAACGATACATTATCCATGATAACCATTAGGTTTGTCTTGAGTGAATTTGAGTAAGTCACTTAGGGTTGGATAGGATTTTTAAAATTTGAGATTTTCAAAAAAATTGCATGTATGAGGGTCTTTTGGTGAGTTTTAAAGGCCATCATTGATGTAATAGGTGTTATTGTCAAAGAAAAATCTGAAATTGGGCGTGGATCAGTCAATTTGGTCATTATGGTGAATTTAATACTTATACATACTTTCATAGCAAATTTAGTTTAAAAAGGTTAGGTTTTGCTACGGAAGTTCTAGGCACTTTCGTAGCAAATTCACCATCCTGAACACATAATTCGCTACGAATTTCATTTTTTTTGCTAATGGTGGGGAAAAGGCTATAGAATATCATTGAAGGTTGAATCGAAGGTTTTTCAAAGAATATTGGCTCATCATTGCTCCATATTATTATTTTCCATCATCTGTAAACACATGCATATGCTCGGTCATCATATTCCCCTTCCACCTCCTCATTTCGATTTCCTATTTTAAATACGCTTTATCATCATACTTGTAAGATATTTTATTGTCTTAGTATCGGTCTGGAGGTCTATGTTTTTCCTAGAAACTGTCTCAGGCTAGGTTCTACTAGTGTCAAAAGCTCTGTGTGTTGTCTCAAAAAATTTTGCAGGTGTCAAGGAAGGAGTTTTGCATCACATTTTGAAGCGTTGGCATCACAAATGAAGAAGTATAAAGGTGGAGTTGTTTTTAGGTACAATCCCATGAACATGAGACTACTTGAGGAAGACCCCACCTTCTCACAAGCATTTTCTAGTGTGGGTTTCCTTTGATTATTTAAATAATTGCAGGGATACCATGCACAAGCTTCAAAGGATTTTCCTGTCAATTTTACAAGCATAGGTTTGGAAGTGGGCATTCTGAATTTTGTGTTCTCTCCTGATAGAACTGCAAAAGATACTGAGATATCAAGATGAGGGGATTCATAAGGTAAATAAATTAAAATTATAGAATTGTGATTAATTTTTGAAAGAGGAGCATAAAGCCATCAATATGGCTTCAGGTATCTCTAGAACATGCCTTAAGGATATTTTTTCCAAATTCTTAATGGTGATTCAAAAGTATTTCACTTGTGAGGGTAGATTCCATATGAGTCACCAATACCACTTCAAATTACTGCTACACTTCACAAATAAGTGACCCTTGGATCTGCCTTTTTATTTCTTTATGAGTTTGAGAAAAATGGAAGACATGGTTCAGGCCAAACCTGAAACCAGTGTTACCTCCCTCTTTCATCATGCTCTTATCAAGTTTCTGGTACTTGAAGAATTAAAGAAACTGAAAATAGATTGGTCTACAATATTTTTTTTGAGTGGTTATGAGGTTGATGTCCTTACTCCTAGGAAAAAACTAATCTAATTCCAATACACGAGGGAAATACAAGAAACCTGAAGAAGAACCTGTGGTTTACCATGAGGAAAAGATGCAACCTGTGGCAGAGCCTATGGAGTTGGGAGTTGAAAAAGTGTAGAAGATTGTGGTTCCAAAGAAGACTTCTAACAATAGTCAAATAAAAATATATACAAGGACCCATAGGAGGCTCACTAGAAGTCAAATAGAGGGAAGAGGAAAATTACAAGACATCCTAGAGGAAATTGAAATTGAAGAGATTACTATTATAAAGTCTGTTGAAATCAAGGAGGCAGAGACCAAAAATAAAAACAAGAGGGCTAACAAATTGGACTTTTCACAAGAAGAATCAGGGTTTATCTTTAAACCTATAAATCCATTCACTAGGTCATAATAGTCCAAGGGAAAAATGCCTGAAATGATGCCTGAGAAACCAAAAAATGAGAAGCTTCCATTGGAGGAGATATAATAATTACCTTCAGAAAAGGAAGATTTAATCAAGATAAGAAAAGGTATAAATATCAAGTCCAAGAGAAGATTGATATGGAGCTTCTACAAGAACAACTAAGGGAATCTAGGAGAGAGGTTCTAGAAACAAAGTTGGATATGGAATATTTCAAAAAAGTAGTGAGAAAGAAACTAGATTTTTACAATGAAATGGTAGATAAGTCAAGGAAGATGCTAAAGAGAACACTTCCTCTACATAAGATGATGAAACATCTTTTCAGAGGAAATAGGTGGCTACAAGTAGAAAAGAGGAAGCTACAAGGTCAGGCCAGAGACCTAAAAGTACAAATGCAGATGGTACAAGATGAACTCTTGAAGAGGGGCTTAAAATTCATTCCTTTTTTTGATGATTTTGCTCCACAAATAGGGCAAGATTACACATATTTCAGCAATATTATGGCTTATGTTATTACACAGGCATGTATAGAGTGATATATGTGTTTTGGAGGTGATAAAAGGAAGCAGGTGCCAAAATTTAATAAACTAGGTAATTTTGTAGCAAGTCCCAAGCTTAAAGACAAAAATTTTCTATGAAAGTTGATGTAGCTTTCCTTGAGGGTAAACATCAACAAAAATTTCAGCAAAAAGGATGGCTTAAGGGATGCATTTACCTCATTAGCCTCAAGGAAAACCCTCCAATATTCATAAATCGTAAAGTGATCCAGGTGGATATTGGTGGTCACCCGCCTATTCCACTTGGGGCTCCACCATTGTCTCTTTCAGTTTTTCAGTTTCGGCACAGTTTACTATTTTTAGCAGTTTTTCGGGTCCTGAACTTTTGGAGCTGTTTTGAGGCCCTAAACGATGTTTTTTGGGAAAATGGAGAGCACCATGGGTCCATGGACCAATGTTTCTGGTTCCAAATTTTTATTCCTCAGATAGATATTTCTAACGAGGTATGGTACGCGTCAAACGGATATCGTATGCCAAAGTTACGCCCCTCGGAAGTTGAAACACCAATTTACCCAAATGGGGCCCATAGTTTTGGCGCTTCATCTTCTAGGGTTAGGGTTTTTGCTGTTTAGGATTTCCCATTATTTCTAAATAATAAATAGGCCCTCAAGCCTCATTGTAACTCAGTTCAGAGGCCTATAGCTGCCACATCTCTTCTCAGAGATATCTTCCAGTGCCCTAGCTAGTTTTATTTCCATTCTGTCTGTAAGCAAATTTCAGTTCTTTGATATTAATGAAATGAAGTGTTATTTCCGTTGCATCTCTGTATTTATGGTTATATGTTTATTCTGTTGCATTCCTGCATAAATATGGATCAGTGGTATCAGAGCGGTCTGCTTTTTCTTGATCCTTCTTTGCATGTCCCCAACGAGGTCGGGGTATAAGGAGCTAGGGCTCGATCTGGTGGAACCTTTGCAAGATCAGCCTCGAAAACCTCGACGGACGCCCATGGGGGACGAAAAGAAAGATGAGGGAGCAGGAGATCCTATCAAAATATTTCTCAAGGAGGCCCTCGAAAGACAAAGGAACGTGATGATGGATAACTTTGCTCAGATCCTTCAACGGCTACCCACCGGCGGCGCATCTGCATCCAGCAGCCACTCTGGAGGCGCGACTCCTTTTAAGGTACAAGTAAATTTTAACATTCCCATATTTGAGGGTCAAATAGACGCAGATGCCGTAGATAGATGGTTGAATCTGTTAGAAGGATATTTCTCGGTTCATGACTTTTCAGACCGGGGGAAGATTATTTTTGCACTCCTCAAAGCTACCCCCCATGTTAAGGACTGGTGGGAAACCTACTGTGAGAACAAGGACCAGACAGAACCCTCTCTGTTCTCGGCCGTACCAACTTGGAATTCTTTCCGAGACGCCGTCAAGGAACAGTACTATCCCGTGGGGAGCTATGAGGACAAGTACATACAATGGACCACGGTGCGACAACAAAGGGATCAAGATGTGCATGAGCTGACGAATCTGTTCCATACCCTGCGCACAAAGTTGGGTATCAAAGATTCAGAGAAACATCTGGTGCTAAAGTATCGCAGCTGTCTACACAAATACATTCAGGAGGAAATGGAGTTCCTTGACATCTCCTCACTTGGTACGGCATACCGGTATGCTGCCAAGATTGAGCAGAAATTCAAGTAGAAGAAGCGAGACTTTGGATTTGCAAATCAAAAGCAAGGGAAAGGTGCTTCCAAACCGCAGAACAAAGGACCGAGCCAAGGCATGGCGGCTAAAGACAACTCATTGAAGCCACAAGAAAAGAACAGCACCGCAAAGCCAAAGAAGGACACAGGAAAGTGGTGTGAGTTCCATAAGAGCTCCACTCACAACACAAGTGAGTGTCGGGCCAAACAGTCGCTAGTGGCCGAGATGAGGGCTTCTGAGTCAGATGCATGCTCTGACTCTGAATCAGAACCTGAAAAGGGGAATGAAAAAGGGAAACAGATTATTGATGCGGAGCCCAATGCCACTGTTGCCACTACAAAGATCCAGAAGGAGGAACCGGAAGATCCAGAGGAGGAGGAATGTCTCTTCCACTCCCAGATGTGGGTAAAGGGCTCCCCGGTACAGTTCATTTTCGACAATGGGAGCCAAAAGAACCTCATTTCAGCAGACACCGTGAAGTGGTTGGGCTTGCCGACCACAACTCACCCACATCCATACACCATCGAGTGGCTTCACCAAGGACGAGATCTCCGCGTCAGCCAGCAGTGTCACCTTCCCTATAGCATCAAGCCCTTCACGGATGAGGTATTATGTGATGTTTCTCCTATTGATGTTTCTGATTTATTTTTAGGACAACCATACTTGTGGAAGAGTCATGATATGTATGAGTCTTGACCTCGTGCTGTTATTGTTACTTCGGGAAATAAGTTGTATAGGATACCAGAGGTACCACCTCCTGTCGCTATCTCTTTGGTTACTGCAAAACAATGTAGTAAGCTCATTTCCCAAACTAGGAAATTCATTTTCCTGATGATCTGCCCCCAGGGCAAGAAGAATACTATGGCCACGACCTCCAGACAGGGCTCCTCTGCACGACAACAACAAATAGATAAGGTTGTGGAGGAGTATGGGGACATATTCACCTCACCCACAGGGGTTCCTCTGCACTCTCAGGTCAAGCACCAGATTGATCTGACCCCAGGTGCGTCGCTACCTAATGGACCGATCTATCGACGCTCTGTTCTGGAGAATGATGAAATCAAGAGGTAGATTCAGGAGCTGTTGTAGAAAGGTCACATCAGACCAAGTTCATCACCCTGTGGGAGCCCGATCATGTTGGTACAGAAGAAGGATGGGACGTGGAGACTCTGTATTGACTATCGGACGTTGAACAAGATCACTGTCCGGAATAGGTACCCAATCCCACAGATTGATGACCTTCTGGACCAACTCAAAGGTGAAAAATATTTCAGCAAGATCGACCTGAATTCTGGGTATCACCAGGTACCAATTGAACCCTCTAATGTGTGGAATACTGCCTTCAAAGACAAGGAAGGCCTTTTCGAATGGCTAGTCATGCCTTTCGGGTTGACGAATGCTCCCGCAACCTTCATGAGGATGATGGATGACATCTTGCAGCCATTCACCAACTCATTTGTAGTGGTGTACTTGGATGACATTCTGATCTTCAGCCAGACTTGGGAAGAGCACCTTCACCACATCCAACAAGTCCTCCAAACACTGTGACAACACAAGTTGTGTGCCAATTTGGAGAAGTGCAATTTTGGCATGACCCAGGTTCAATATCTGGGATACATTATTGATGAAAGGGGGGTGCATGTGGATCCAGCCAAGATCCAAGTCATTCAGGATTGGCCAGCCCCAACTACTATAACAGAGCTTCCCAGCTTTCTGGGTCTTGCTAATTTCTACCGGAGGTTCATGTTGGGATTCTCTCATATCACTTGGCCCTTGAGTCAAGTTACCAAGGGAGGAGCGAGAGCAAAATTATTTTGGTCGAAACCTCAACAGAAGGCATTCACAGAATTGAAAAATCGCCTCTGTTCTGCCCCAGTGCTCACTTTACTAGACTTGCAACAACCATTTGATATCGAGACAGATGCCTCTGACTATGCTATTAAGGCAGTTCTTACTCAACAGGGACATCTAGTGGCATTTCACAGTGAGACATTATCTGACACAGTTCGCAAGTATCCCACTTATGAAAAAGAAATGTATTCCATTGTGCAAGCTAGTCAACAATGGAAGCATTACATTTTGGGGAAGGAAACAATCATCCACATAGACCACGCACCCCTGCAGTTCATACAGACACAAGGGAAGTTGCAGAATGATCGCCATCAGAAGTGGTCCACATATCTGCAATAGTTTCATTTGAACATCAAGTACAAGAAGGGTAGCACCAATCATGTTGTAGACTGCCTCAACCGACCACCGATCATGGCACTCACCACTATGCGCAACTCTTGTGGGCACGAGACTTCTGATTGGTCGCTTCTCTATGAGAGTGACCCAGAATTTGGCCACACTTACAAGGCACTCTTGGGGGGTACGCAAGTTCCAAATTTTCACCTCCAAGATGCACTTTTATGTCACATGGGACACCTTTGTGTTCCTTCAAGTGAGTGTGCCAAGATGATATGGGAAGCACACTACAGTCGAGTCGCTGGGCATTTCGGGGTCGAGAAAACAGTAGCAATCCTGCAGAAGTATTTCTATTGGCCGAACCTTCGAAAGGATGTCGAGAAGCACATCAAATCCTGCACTGCTTGTGCCATTGCCAAATCGACCATCAAGAAGCAAGGCCTATATACTCCTCTACCTACCCCTAGTCGACCTTGGGAATCCATCTCCATGGATTACATGTCGGGCCTGCCTTCTACTAAGCAGGGAAATGACTGTGTTTTTGTGGTCGTCGACGGATTCTCGAAGATGGCCATTATGGCGGCCTGCAAGAAGAATATCACAGCAGAAGCCACTGCTAAACTCTTCTTTGAACGAGTGTGGGTGCACTTTGGGATCCCACAGTCTATCATATCAGATCGAGATAGCAGGTTCCTTAGCACATTTTGGTCCAGCATCTGGTCGATGTTGGATACCAAGCTCACCAAGTCCACAGCTTTCCATCCCCAAACAGATGGCCAGACAGAGGTCGTCAACGGAATGATTGTACACATTCTGCGCATGTACAATTCAAAGCATCCACGCACATGGGACGAGAGCCTCCCTTATGTACAACATAGTTATAATCGGGCTCTCCACAGTTCAATCGGCCATAGCCCCTTTCGGGTGGGCTTGGGATTCCAGCCACTATGTCCCATTGACGTAGCCATGCCATTTGCAGCTGCTCAGGCCAATTCAGCTCATGTCCAGTCTGAAGTTGACAAAGCCAGTAGCTTCATCGAGCGCATTCAACACATCCGCCAACAGGTTCATGATATATTGGACAAAGCCAATGCCAAGTACAAGCAACGCCATGATCAACACCGGGTGCCACACAACTTTCAGGTGGGTGACAAAGTATGGCTACATTTGCAGAAGGAGCGCCTCACTGGACCCCACCGCAAGCTTCGCCCGCTCCGATACGGGCCGTACACCATCACCAAGGCTGTAGGGAACAATGCATTCGAGCGCAGTATTCCACCATTCCTTGGTCTGCACCCAGTCTTCAATGTGGATCGCCTTCGTCCTTACTTCCCACCTCTACTGGACACCTCAGACATTGCAAAACAACTCACACCAACTGAGTTAAATCCAGACTGCATGGAACAGGCCACCACAGATTGCATCATGGACATGCAAATCAAGAACACTCGCCAGCAGAAGATCCAACTATATCGAGTTGTCAAAGCTGGCCAACTCCTGCACCAAGGAAAGTGGTTCACCAGGGACCAAGTTCAGCAGAAATTTCCTCATCTCATGGAGGAACTTAACGCAATGGGGGCCATTGCTTCCTAAGGGGGGAGGAATGATCCAGGTGGATTTTGGTGGTCACCCACCTATTCCACTTGGGGCTCCACCATTGTCTCTTTCATTTTTTTAGTTTCGGCACAGTTTACTATTTTTAGCATTTTTTCCGGTCCTGAACTTCCGGAGCCGTTTTGAGGCCCTAAACGACGTTTTTTGGGAAAACAGAGAGAAACATGGGTCCATGGACTGATTTTGCTCATTCAAAATTTTTATTCCTCAGATATATCTTTCTAACGAGGTATGGTACGCATAAAATGAAGATCATATGCCAAAGTTATGTCCCTGGGAAGTTGAAACACCAATTTACCCAAACGGGGCCCATAGTTTTGGCGCTTCATCTCCTAGGGTTAGGGTTTTGGCTGTTTAGGATTTCCAATTGTTTCTAAATAATAAATAGGCCCTCAAGCCTCATTTTAACTCAGTTCAGAGGCCTGTAGCCGCCACATCTCTTCTCAAAGATAGCTACCAGTGCCCTAGCTAGTTTTATTTCCATTCTGTCTGTAAGCAAATTTCAGTTATTTGATATTAATGAAATGAAGTGTTATTTCCACTTCATCTCTGTATTTATGGTTATATTTTTATTATCTTGTGTTCCTGCATAAATCCGGATCATAAATATTACACAAAAGGTGGATTTTGAAGTTTTCTACGAAAGTTCGCTACGAAATTTCCTATAATATGTTTCTCTTCCAGTGTTAAGTGTTTTTTATGTTTTTGAGCAGTTAATGTAGTGAAAGGGTGGATTAATTACATAATAAAATCATGCATATTATTATGCCACTTGTTCAAGAGGACAATTCAACAGTCAAATACCATGTGGCTAACAAATTATCAAGTCAACTAATGATGCGACATCATCAATACAGCTCACCATCTCAAATCAGGTTCACAAGGTCTTAACTCCAGTGTATCAGTTGGCCAACACCTCAGCATGTTAGTTTGGTTCGATAGAGATGACAAGTATAGGTTGTTAGATGTTTTTTTGGAGTTATTAATAGTCATATAATCCTTTTTTATTTCAAATTCTATCAGAACATAAAATATCCCTCTTTATTATCAATATTATTTAATCCTATTTAAATTAGGTCTCTAGGTCAATATCGAAGTCTAGCCTAGGTCGAAGATCATTGTAAAATATACCTCACTCTGTAAATGATGGATTTTTTTAGTTTCAAAGGGTTGATGAATGTAATGAAAAGGATGTTATGTAATTTTTCTCTACCAAGCTAATATACAGTTTGTAGTAGTTGTAACCTGAGATTCTTTTGGAGCTTATGTGTATGTGTATTTCTATTTTGTATATTGTTCTAAGCATCATATTATTATTATTACTTGGTACTCAGAATTTTTATGCAAAAATTTCCTTCATGTACTATTTTTTCCTATAAAATTTATATTTTAGCCCCAGTTTCCTTAGTTTCCATGGATGTATTTGCTAGAAATTGAAGTCCCTTAGCTGACTCCATGTGTTAGGTCCCTATATCACTAGTACAGTCCCTTATTATTGTTAGTGTAACCCCCTTATTGTTATTATTGAACCCTTGTAACCCCCATTTTTTTATTATTCTGCCCTTAAATTATTATTGTTAGGTTGGCTAGGATTACATTATGGCCCACCAGGATTACATTATGGCCCCATGGAATCCTATATATAGAAAGGAGGTTTTGTAAATTGTATCATCCAAGAATTGTTCATTTATGTAATGTATTGGAGGTTTCCCCCTCTAAGTGGCTCATTTATAAGGCGTTGATATCTCTTTTCTTCTCTTTTTGGAGCTGGTTACACAACATTTGGTATCAGAGCTTTGGATTCTAGGGTTTCGCTGCCCCAAACAGATCATCGTGGCATTTTCGCTATAAATTTTGTTCTACAAATTTTAAGAAGATGAAATTTTTACGGTGCGAAGCTGAACTCCTGAGGAAGATTGTCTAAAAATATCAGATCCTGGTTCACAATATTTTCAGAGATATGATCTGTGGAAGTTAGGTATTTTTTCAGGCTCCTAAATAGGTCATCATGGCATTGTCACTATAAATTTTTTTCTATGAAGGTCCAGAATCGGAAATTTGTATGGTGCGAAGCTCAAATCCTGAGGCAATTCATCAAAAAATTCCAAAGCTTGGTTCACAATATTTTTTGAGATATGATCTGTGGAAGGTAGTGCTTTTTCAGACTCCTGAATTGCATCTCAAAGAGGTGATCGTGGGAAAAGTTCAATAACTCTTTCTCTGGGCATCGGATTGGAGTGATGTAAAAAGTGGTTGTAAGTACACAGACTTTAGTTTCTTGGCTATCAATTTTAGAGACAAAGGATGAAACGGTGAGATGTGGCAAGTCGTACAAGTTCGCTCTACTGAACCAATCCATAATTAGGTCATTGTGGGAGATTGGACACAACTTTGTCTTGGAGAATCCAAATCAGGTCAGACCTGTGGCATTCAAAAGAGAATTTGGAGGGTTACTTCAGTGCTGAATTTTAGATATTGAATATCCACAATCACAGAGATAATACAATTTCAATATCGAGCTCCTCAAAGCAAGTAAAAGGTGTGTATTTTTTTTTCCGAATTGCATAAGTCTTGTTTGAAGAATCAAGTTGAATTTATTGCAAGGGAATATTGTAGAATAGATATCAATATTGGAGTCTAAAATGGCCCCTAAAAAGAATTCAACACCCATTAAGCCTTTAGAAGGCTCTACTATGACTCATGAAGACGAAGAATGGAAGCATGACATATCAAAATTACAAGAGCAAGTGCAACAAATTCCGCTCTCGCAAAGAACAAAAAAAAATGAAATGGAATTTTTGAAGAAGGGCATGGAAACTAAGATGGATGGTTTGAAGAAAAATGTGGAAGCTAAGATGAATGGTTTGGAGGCTAATATGGATGGCATGGAAGTGGGCATGGAAGCTAAGATGGATGACATGGAAGCTAAGATCGATGAAAAAATGAAAGACAACATGGAAAACATGAAGAAAGATCTAAAAGTAGACATCGAAGGTTTGGGAAAGTTGATACAAGAAATTTTTCCTAATGGTGAAAAGATAGTAGAGGAAACTCATGATGAGAACAAAATAAATGTTAATCGTGATTTCATAAACTCTACTGTTGGAGGGAAGAAACACCATATTCCAAAAATGGATATGAGGAAGTTTGATGGAAAGGATCCTGTAACATGGATACTACAGATGGAGCAATATTTTGATCTCCATAATGTACAAAACACACAAAAGGTACGCATTGCAACTTTACATTTAGAACAAAATACATTTGTATGGTATCGATGGCTTTGCTCCCGTAAAAAAATTGTCACTTGGTCAATTTTTATGGAGGAAATGATAGCACATTATGTGGATACAAAGAGCAACACCTTCTTTAGCCAATTGATAAATCTCAAACAAAAGGGTTTAGTGGGGCAGCACATTTAGGACTTCCAAAAATTGAATATAAGGGTAACTGATATTCCAGAGGAACACAAGATTGATCTCTTCATAGGCACTTTAAAGGATAACATACAACATGAAGTTCGCGTTCTGGAACCTGATTCATTGGAGAAGGCATTCAAGTTGGCAAGAAAAGTTGAATGTAAAATTATGGCGACAAGGAAGCCTACCACTCAATTCTATAAAGAAGGAAGTGTTGCTACGTCTAGATTTCCACAACCTACAAGGTTTACACCACAACAATTGGAAGAAAAAAGAGCAAAAGGGCTTTGCTACAGTTGTGATAGCAAATACACTAAAGGTCATAAGTGTGCTGAGAAGAAATTATTTTACATAGATTGTGAAGAGGAAGAAGAAAATGAACAAGAAGAGGATATACACCAGGAACCAACCGTAGAAGAGGAAGAAATGAATCCGACCATATCGTGTAATGCACTGGTAGGAATTACCACTCCTCAAACTCTCAAGATAGAAGGAAAAATCAAGAAGAAAAAGGTAATAGTGTTGATTGATTCAGGTAGCACCCATAATTTTATTCATTGTAAGGTATCCAAGGAATTAAATTGTTTCCTATACCCAGCACCATAATGTCAAGTGATGGTTGCAAATGGAGGAACTATAAATTTCTCTGGAAAATTCCATAATATTAAGCTAACCATGGGGGAATATGTATTGACTAGTCCAATTCTTTGCATTCCTATGGGAGGTGCTGATGTTGTACTAGGAGTACAATGGTTACAATCTTTGGGGACGGTAGCTTTTAATTTTCAAGAACTTTTCTTGAATTTTTTTTCAGAAGGAAAGGAAGTTGAATTGAGGGGTATTGAAGGGAAGCTAGGAAGGATAATAAGCTCTAATGTCATGAAAAAGCTTCTAAAGAAAGAACAACGAGGCGTAATTGCACAATTATGCTCACTAGAAGTTTCGACATCAAAATCATCTATTTCTGCAGATCTCCAACAAGTCTTGGACAATCATTCAAAGGTGTTTGAAACTCCCAAAGGACTCCCACCTATTCGTGATCATTTGAGTCCAGGAAGTGTTCCTCCAAACATCAGGCCTTATAGATATCCTTACTTCCAAAAGAGTGAAATTGAACGTATGATTGCAGAAATGTTAGAGGCGGGTATAATTCAACCTAGTCAAAGTTCTTTCTATGCTCCTGTAGTTTTGGTACACAAGAAGGATGGATCATGGCGAATGTGTCCGAATTATAGGGAGCTCAATAAGCTCACCATTAAATACAAATTTCCCATTCCTGTGATTGATGAATTATTGGATGAAGTACATGGAGCAATTTATTTTACCAAGTTGGATCTTCATTCAGGATATCATCAAATTAGAATGAAGACTGAAGATATTCCAAAAACAACATTTCGAACTCATGAGGGTCATTATGAATTTTTGGTCATGCCTTTTAGTCTTACCAATGCACCTTCTACATTTCAAGGGTTGATGAATTCCATTTTCAAACCCTTCCTTAGAAAATTTGTGCTAGTATTTTTTGATGATATACTAATCTACAACAGGTCTTGGAAGAATCATGTTGAACATGTTGACAGGGTGCTCAAACTATTGCAGGAGAAACAATTATATGCAAAAAATCCAAATGTTTCTTTGGAGTACAAGAGGTGGAATATCTGGGTCATATTGTATCTCACGAGGGTGTTAAAGTAGACCCTAACAAAATTAAAGCTATTAAGGAATGGAAAGTCCCCACAACCATAAAGAAGTTGCGAGGATTTCTTGGGTTAACAGGGTATTATCGCAAGTTTGTTAAGAATTATGGGAGAATAGCAGCACCTCTAACAACATTATTGAAGAAAGATGCATTTTCATGGACTCCTGAAGCAACTAAGGCCTTTGAACATCTTAAGGAGGCAATGTGCCTAGCACCGGTCTTAGCTACGCCAGACTTCACAAAAACCTTTTTGTGGAATGTGATGCCTCAGGAAATGGAATTGGTGCAGCTTTAATGCAGGAAGGAAGACCCATTGCTTTTGAAAGTCGTCCAATCAAAGGAAAGTATTTACAGAAACCTATTTATGAGAAGGAAATGTTAGCAATACTACATGCACTAAAGAAATGGCGAACTTACCTAATGGGAAGACACTTCAAGGTAAAAATTGATCATGATATTCTTAAACACTTTTTGGAACAAAGACTATCTTCAGAAGAGCAGCAAAAATGGGTCACAAAGATGTTGGGTTATGACTTTGAAATAATCTACAAAAAAAGGAAAGCTTAATGTTGTTGCAGATGCACTCTCAAGAAAGAATGAAGAGGTGGAAGCATTGCTTTGTGCCATTTCTATTATCCAACCAGATTGGATAACTGAATCAAGAGATGAATGGAAGAAGGACAAAGATGTATGGATACTCATTCAAAAGTTGCAGCAAGATCCTAGTACATCTGATACATTTAGTTGGAAAAATGATTCCTTATGGTACAAAGATGGCTTATATCTTTGTAAGAATTCCCAACTAAAACAAAAGATTCTTTTGGAATTGCACACTTCTCCTTTAGGAGGACACTCAGGATTTTTAAAAACTTACCACAGGGTGAAGAAAGAATTTTTTTGGGATGGCCTTAAATCCGATATTCAAAAGTTTGTGGCAGAATGTTTGGTTTGCCAGCAGAATAAAGTGGAAACAATTAAGACCCCGGGACTTCTACAACCTTTATCCATTCCAAGTCAATGTTGGGAGGAGATTTCAATGGATTTTATCACAGTTTTACCTAAGTCCGAAAGAAAGAGTGTCATCATGGTGGTAGTTGATAGACTTACCAAGTATACACACTTTTGTGCATTATCTCATCCATTTAAAGCAAGTACAGTTGCTACTACATTTATGGACAGAATTCAAAAGCTACATGGAAGCCCAAGGGTTATTGTGAGCGACAAAGATCCCAATTTTACTGGAAATTTTTGGACGGAGTTATTTTCTTGTTTGGGTACTCAATTAGCTCATAGCTCATCTTATCATCTTCAATCTGATGGTCAAAATGAGATCGTAAATAAATGTTTGGAAGGATATCTTCGTTGTTTTGTATCTGATAAACAAACACAATGGGTCAAGTGGTTACCTCTTGCTGAATGGTGGTATAACACTTCTTTCCATACTGCAGCAAAAATGACCCCATTTATGGCACTTTATGGATATCATCCACCATCCATCACATCATCTTTAAGAGAAAATTATAAGGTTCAAGCAGTTGAAGATCACATCGAGCATCAACAAGAAGTTCTCCAACTCTTAAAGGATAACCTGAATTTGGCACAAAATCGAATGAAACAACAGGCAGATCAACATCGCAATGAGAGAAGTTTTGATGTAGGAGACTGGGTATTTTTACGGCTACAACCATACAAACAAATGTCCCTCAAGCAAGCTAAGAAGGATAATAAATTATCGCCAAAGTACTATGGTCCTTACAAGGTGTTGCAAAAGATTGGTACTATGGCATACAAATTGGAGCTTCCTGCTTCTTCGCGAGTACATCCAGCTTTCCATGTTTCATGCTTAAAGAAGGTTATAGGTGAAAATCTTCCAGTTCAAACAGTATTGCCAGAACTTGATGGGGAAGGGAAAATCATATTGGAACCTGAAGCAGTCATGGAAAAAAGAACTCGACAACTACGGAATCGATCAATTTCAGATTATCTCATCAAGTGGAAGAACTTACCCACTGAAGATTCTACATGGGAGGATGAGAATTTTATACAGAAGCACCCGGAGCTACTCAAGTGTTGAGGACAACACTTTTTGAAGGAGAGGGGCATGTTAGGTCCCTATATCACTAGTATAGCCCCTTATTATTGTTAGTGTAAACCCCTTATTGTTATTATTGTACCCTTGTAACCCCCATTTTGTTATTATTGTGCCATTAAATTATTATTGTTAGGTCGGCTAGGATTACATTGTGGCCCACTAGGATTACATTATGGCCCCATGGACTCCTATATATAGAAAGGAGGTTTTGTAAATTGTATCATCCAAGAATTGTTCATTTATGTAATGTATTGGAGGTTTCCCCCTCGAAGTGGCTCATTTCTAAGGCGTTGATATCACTTGTCTTCTCTTTTTGGAGCTGGTTACACAAAAACATGTCCAATGGTAGCCTTCATACACTCTTCCAGTAGAAAAATCGCTCAAAACACAAAAATATTTAGCCATCTGCAATATTTTTTTTATCTTGAGTACCACATCTTTCCTTTGAGAGAGCCCTCATTGATTGGAAGGGTTGACTTCCAATCCAAAGTGGTTTGAAATAATGTGCTAGGTTGATAGTTGAACAACCCGACTCATTCCAAGTTAGTGATTACAGGATATAAGCGTCCTTAGTTTAACATTGAAAAAGTAAGGTGAGAGAGGGAGATTGGCCTACCTCACTCATGCAATAATTTCCTCGGTGTAAATGTCGATCCTTTCACTTCCAAGCTCATTCTTCATTGTGCTTCCTATGTCTGAATGTTTGTAAAGAAGGTCACATGACCAAATATGAAATATACATAGTATATGTGTTTCAAAGAAAACTACATGACAGATCAAGGAGTATCATGCTAAACCAATTAATATTAACATATTTATGGGAAGAAAAGTATACTTTGTATTATAAAATGATCAAAGTAAATCTTACAACTGGTTCCTTGATGTTGAAGGCATCCTTAGAAGTGGTAATCCAAGTCCAAACTAGGCTCTTCAATCTCTTCTCTTCCTTTGTCAAATTGGTAGCATGTAGGTGTAACTAGGTAGATGTAAGGAAACCAGCAATGACCAGCCAAGACTCCATACCATGGAACTCTCTTATAGTAGAGTTTAGGAGGTTAAGGATCCACTAATGAGGGGGAAATGTAATATCTCAAAGGGGGAAATATTTGGAGATAATATCAAGGGCCAAACATGGGAGTGTTAAACCATATCCTCAACCAACAAGTACTAGAACTTCGTTCTCAATATTTCTAGAGGCCAAAGCTTCTGGTCCATTTTAAGAGAACTTGTTTGAAGAGGACTAGCATGAATTTACAGTTGAATTCCCATGCTGGCAGTGTTTTTCATAGGTTAGGGATAGGGTGACAAGTACGAGCTTATTAAGGGGAGGTCCATGTTGGGCTTGAAAAACAAGGTTTTTTACAGACTCTGCAAAAACGCTTCAAGGAATTTCTCTTTTAATTCTTCGGGGATATCTTAAGCATGTTTTCCAGGATGAATAATTTTATACAAATTTTTTATCTTTGTGAAATTTGTGACATGAGTGGAACAAAAGACGACACTTGGGATAAAACTTGAGGAATGCAAAAAGATATTGTGTAACATACATGCAGTAGGCACTTGGAAACTACACTTATTGGGGAGATGTTTACAAATATGCATTGACCATCATAAATTAAAATATTTCTTGAAGAAAGATCTATCGTCACCACAACAAAATAAATGGCTCGTAAAAATGTTGGGATCTGATTATGATATAGTATACAAGAAGGGATGTGAGAATGTCATGGACAATGCCTTATCCTGCCAATTTGAGGAAGATGCCACCCTTTTTCTCTCTCTCTTCCCATACTTGATTGGATTGAAGAAGCTCGTAAATGGTTCTCCCACCTCTCTTTATCCCATTTCATCAACATGTTACGATTAAATCCTAATTCATTAGAGGATTACTCTTGTAATGATGAGTTTCTTCACTATAAGTACCGTGTAGTTCTCTCCCCACACTCCACCATCAAAACCCGCATATTGAAAGAGTTTCACTCCTTTATTGTTGCAAGGCATTCAATATTTTAGAATAATTATGCACAAGTGTGATGCTCTTTCTTTTCAACGAGAATAAAACATGAAACTCTCAATTTTGTATTTGAATGTGAAGTATTCCATCACAAAAAAGGGGAAACAATCAATATACCATGCACATTACAGCCCTTGCCATTCCCTTCTTCTGTCTAGATAAATGTCTCCATGGATTTCATTACAGGTCTCCCAAATTTAGGCAACACATTAGTCATAATGGTGGTTGTCGAAAAAAATTCCAAATATTCTCATTTCTGTGCTTTACCGCACCAATTTACCCCGATATTGGTGGCTCAAGTTTTCATGGATCAAATATTCAAATTGCATGACATGCCAACCTCCATTGTGTATGATAGAGACCCCACTTTAAACAATAATTTTTTGTAGGAATATTAAAGCTATAGGGCACACAATTCCAAATGAGTAACGCTTCTCATCCCCAAATAGATGGAAAAACGTAAGCGTGCAACACATGTTTGGAGAACTATTTGTGATGCTTCAATTCAGACAAGAAACATCAATGGGTATAATGGTTTCCTTTAACTAAATGGTAGTATAGTACTAACTATCACAAATCCACTAATGTGATTCCATATGAGGCAGTGTGTAGCAAACTCCCACCTTCACCAACTTCTTATCTCCCAATATATTCCAAAGTATAGCCATTCTATAATATTAGGTCCCTATATTACTAGTATAGTCCCTTATTGTTGTTAGTGTAACCCCATTATTGTTATTATTGTACCCCTGTAGCCCCCATATTGTTATTATTGTGCCCTTAAATTATTATTTTTAGGTTGGCTAGGATTACATTGTGGCCCCATGGAGTCCTATATATAGAAAGGAGGTTTTGTAATTTGAATCATCCATGAATTTTTCATTCATGTAATGTATTGGAGGTTTCCCCATCGAAGTGGCTTATTTCTAAGGCGTTGATATCTATTTCCTTCTATTTTTGGAGCTAGTTTCGCAAAATTTGCTATCAGAGCTTTGGATTCTAGGGTTTTCGCTACTCCAAACCGGTCATTGTGGAATTTTCGATATAAAGTTTTTTCTACGAAGGTTCAGAAGTTGAAAGTTTTAGAGTGCGAAGCCGAAATTCTAAGGAACATTTTTGGAAAATTTCAGAGCTTGATTCTCAATATTTTCAGAGATATGATCTGTGGAAGCTAGGGATGTTTGCAGGATCCTGAATTTAACCTAAACAAGTCATCGCAAAATTTTATTTATAATTTTTTTTCTAGGAAGATTCAGAAGCTGAAATTTTTAGAGAGTGAAGCCAAAATCCTATGGAACATCGTCGCAAAATTTCACAACTTGGTTCGTAATATTTTTGGAGATATGATCTGTGGAAGTTAGGTCCTTTTCAGACTCTCGAATTGCATCTCAAAGGGGTTATCGTGGGAAAATATTCATAACTCTCTCTTTGAGCATAGGATTGGAATGATGTAAAAAGTGGCTGCAAGTACATGGAATTTAGTTTCTTGTCTATCAATTTCAAAGCCAAAGAAGGAAATAGTAACACGTGGCAAGTCGTACAAGTTCGCTCTACTGAACCAGTCCAGAATTAGGTCATTGTGGGAGATTGGACACAACTTTGTCTTGGAGAATCAAAATCAGGTCAGACCTGTGGAATTTGAAAGAAGCTTCAGAGGGCTACTACAGGGCTGAATTTCAGATATCGAAGATTTTCAATTACAGAGATAATTTAATTTCAATATCGATCTCCTAAAAGCTAGTAAAAGGTGTGTATTTTTTTTCCGAATTGCATAAGTCTTGTTTGAAGAATCAAGTTGAATTGATTCCAAGGGAATCTTGTAGAATAGATATCAATATTGGATTCTAAAATGGCCCCTAAAATTAATTCAACACCCATTATGGCCTACAGGCTGCTCTGACACATCTCTACTAATGAATAATGGCAACACATTAAGATCAAATTACAGAGAAAGAAGTGCACCAAATTTCACTCTCGCAAAGAGCAACAAAAATAGAAATGGATGTTTTGAAGAAAGGCATGGAAGCGAAGATGGATGGTTTGAATAAAGGCATGGAAACTAAGATATATGTCATGGAATCTAAGATGGATGACAAGGAAGCTAAGATCGATGAAAAAATGAAAGACAACATGGAAAACATGAAGAATGATCTAAAAGCAGACATGGAAGGTTTGATAAAGTTGATACAAGAAATGTTTCCTAATGGTGAAAATATAGTAGAGGAAACTCATGATGAGGAATGAAACAATGGTGACTGGATTTACATGGACCCTTTGGAAGCGCGGAACAACCGTATATTCAAAGACATCAGGAAGTTGGATGAAAGATCCTACATGGATACTGGGCGTATGGATAAATATGTTGATCTCAATAATGTGCGAAACACACAAGAGGTACGCATTGAAACTTTACATTTAGAGCAAAATACATTTGTATGGTATCCATGGCTTTACTCCCTTAAAAAAATTGTGACTTGGTCAATTTTTACGGAGGAAATGATAGCACATTATGAGGATACAAAAAGAAACACCTTCTTTAGCCAATTGATAAATCTCAAACAAAAGGGTTCAGTTGGGGAGCACATTGAGGACTTCCAAAAATTGAATATAAGGGTAACTGATATTCCATAGGAACACATGATTGATGTCTTCATAGGGACTTTAAAGGATAACATCTAACATGAAGTTCATGTTTTAGAACCCGACCATTGGATAAGGCATTCAAGTTGGCAAGAAAAATTGAATGCACAATTATGGCGACAAGGAAGCCTACCACTCACTTCTATAAAGAAGGAAGTGTTTCTACACCTAGATTTCCACAACCTACAAGGTTGACACCACAAAAATTCGAAGAAGAAAGAGCAAAAGGGCTTTGCTATAGTTGTGATAGCAAATACACTAAAGGTCATAAGTGTGCTGAGAAGAAATTATTTTACATACATCGTGAAGAGGAAGAAGAAAATGTACAAGAAGAGGATATACACTATGAACCAGCCCTAGAAGAGGAATAAATGAGTCCTACCATATCGTGTAATGCATTGGCAGGAATTATCACTCCTCAAACTCTGAAGATAGAAGGAGATATCAAGAATAAAAAGGTAATGGTTTTGATTGATTCAAGTAGTACCCATAATTTTATTCATTGTAAGGCAACCAAGGAATTGAATTGTTTCTTATACCCAGCACCAGAATGTCAAGTGATGGTTACAAATAGAGGAACTATAAATTTCTTTCGAAAATGCCATAATATCAAGATAACCATGGGGGAATATGTATTGAATAGTCCAATTCTTTCCATTCCTATGGGAGGTGTTGATGTTGTACTAGGAGTACAATGGTTACAATCTTTAGGGATGATAGATTTTAATTTTCAAGAACTTTTCTTGAGATTTTTTTCACAAGGAAATGAATTTTAATTACGAGGTATTTCAAGGAATTCGGGCAAGATAATAAGCTATAATATCATGAAAAATATTCTAGAGAAAGAAAAACGAGGCATAATTGCACAATTATACTCACTAGAAGTTCCAACATCAAAATCATCTATTTCTGCAGATCTCCAAAAAGTCTTGGACAATCATTCCAAGGTTTTTGAAACTCCAAAAGGACTCCCGCCTATTCGTGATCATGATCATGCTATTCATTTTATTCTAGGAAGTGTTCCTCCAAACATCAGGCCTTATATATATCCTTATTTCGAAAAGAGTGAAATTGAACGTATGATTGCAAAAATGTTAGAGGCTGGTATAATTCAACCTAGTCAAAGTTCTTTCTCTACTCCTGTAGTATTGGTACACAAGAAGGATGGATCATGGTGCATGTGTCCGAATTATAGGGAGCTCAATAAGCTCACCATTAAAGATAAATTTCCCATTCCTGTGATTGATGAATTATTGGATGAATTACATGGAGAAACTTATTTTACCAAGTTGGATCTATGTTCAGGATATCATCAAATTAGAATGAAGAATGAAGGTATTCGTAAAACAAAATTTCAAACTCATGAGGGTCATTATGAATTTTTGGTCATGCCTTTTGGCCTTACCAATTCATCTTCTACATTTTAAGGGTTGATGAATTCCATTTTCAAACCCTTCCTTAGAAATTTTTTTCTAGATTTTTTGATGATACACTAATATACAACAGGTCTTGGAAGGATCATGTTCAACATGTTGACAGGGTGCTCAAACTATTGTAAGATAAACAATTATATGCCAAAACATCCAAATGTTTCTTTGGAGTACAAGAGGTGGAATATTTGGGTCATATTGTATCTCGCGAAGGTGTTAAGGTAGACCCCAAAAAAATTAAATCCATTAAAGAATGGAAAGTCCCCAGAACCATAAAGCAGTTGCGAGGATTTCTCGGGTCAACAGGGTATTATCGCAAGTTTGTTAATAATTATGGGAGAATAGCAGCACCTATAACAACATTATTGAAGAAAGATGCATTTTCATGGACTCTTGAAGAAACTAAGGCCTTCGAACATCTTGAAGATTCAATGTGCCTAGAACCGGTCTTAGCTATGCCAGACTTCACAAAAACCTTTATTGTGGAATGTGATGCCATAGGAAATGGAATTGGGGTTGTTTTAATGCAAGAAGTAAGACCCATTTATTTTGAAAGTCATCCAATCAAAGGAAAGTATTCAAAGAAATATATTTATGAGAAGGAAATGTTAGAAATACTACATGCACTAAAGAAATGGTGAACTTACCTAATGGGAAGACACTTCAAGGTAAAAAATGATCATGATAGTCTTAAGCAATTTTTGGAACAAAAACTATCTTCAAAAGAGTAGCAAAAATAGGTCACAAATATGTCGGGTTATGACTTTGAAATAATATACAAAAAGGGGAAGCTAGATGTTGTTGCAGATGCACTCTCAAGAAAGAATGAAGAGGTGGAAGCATTTCTTTGTGCCATTTCTACTATCCAACCAAATTGGATAACCAAAACAAGGAATGAATGAAAGAAGGATGAAGAGGTATAGACACTCATTCAAAAGTTGCAGCAAGATCCTAGAACATCTAATACATTTAGTTGGAAAAATTATTCCTTATGGTACAAAGATCGCTTATATCTTTGTAGGAATTCCCAACTAAAACAAAACATTCTTTTGGAATTTCACGCTTCTCCTTCAGGAGGAAACTCGGGATTTTTAAAAACTTACCACAGCATGAAGAAATAATTTTTTTGGGATGGCCTTAAATCTGATATTCAAAATTTTGCGGCGGAATGTTTGATTTTCCAGCAGAATAAAGTGGAGACAATTAAGACCCCAGGTCTTCTACAACCCTTATCCATTCCAAGTCAACATTGGGAGGATATTTCAATGGATTTTATCATAGGTTTACCTAATTCTGAAGGAAAGAGTGTCATCATGCTGGTAGTTGATAGACTTACCAAGTATGCACACTTTTGTGCATTATCTCATCCATATAAAGCAAGTATGATTGCTACTACATATATGGACACAATTCAAAAGCTACATGGAAACCCAAGGGTTATTGTGAGCGACAGAGATCCCATTTTTACTAGAAATTTTTGGATAGAGTTATTTTATTGTTTGGGTACTCAATTAGCTCATATCTCATCTTATCATCCTCAATCTGATGGTCAAACTCAGATAGTAAATAGATTTTTGGAAGGATATGTTCTTTGTTTTGTATCTAATAAACAAACACAATGGATCAAGTGGTTACCTCTCGCTGAATGGTGGTATAACACTTCCTTCCATACTACAGCAAAAATTACCCCATTTATGACACTTTATGGATATCATCAACCATCCATCACATCATTTTTAAGAGAAAATTTGAAGGTTCAAGCAGTGGAAGACCACATCGAGCATCAACATGAAGTTCTATAGATCTTAAAGGATAACCTAAATTTGGCACAAAATCGAATGAAACAACAGGTAGATCAACATCGCAGTGAGAGAAGTTTTGATGTAGGAGACTGGGTATTTTTATGACTACAACCATACAAGAAAATGTCCCTCAAGTAAGCTAAGAAGGATAATAAATTATCACCAAGGTACTATGGTCCTTACAAGGTGTTGCAAAATATTGGTACTATGGCATACAAATTGGAGCTTCCTGATTCTTCACAAGTGCATCTAGTTTTCCATGTTTCATGCTTAAAGAAGGTTATAGGTGAAAATATTCCAGTTCAAAAAATATTTCCAGAAGTTGATGAGGAAGGAAAAATCATATTGGAACCTGAAGCGGTCATGGAAACAAGAACTCGACAGCTATGAAATCGATCAATTTCAGAGTATCTCATCAAGTGGAAGAACTTACCCACTAAAAATTCTACATGGGAGGATGAGGATTTTATACAGAAGTACCCAGAGCTACTCAAGCGTTGAGGACAATACTTTTTTGAAGGAGAGGGGCATGTTAGATCCCTATATTACTAGTATAGTCCCTTATTATTGTTAGTGTAACCCCCCTTATTGTTATTATTGTACCCCTGTAACCCCCATATTGTTATTATTGTGCCCTTAAATTATTATTGTTTGGTCGGCTAGGAGTACATTGTGGCCCCATGGACTCATATGTATAGAAAGGAGGTTTTGTAATTTGAATCATCCAAGAATTTTTCATTCATGTAATATATTAAAGGTTGCCCCCTTGAAGTGGCTTATTTCTAAGGCGTTGATATCTCTTTTATTCTATTTTTGGAGTTGTTTTCGCAACATATAAGGTCCTTCAGAACTAGGTCACCATTATTCCTCATCTAAAATATAGTCTACGTCAAGCTCAGAACTAGATGACGCAACATGTCAACAAACACCATTCAAAGAGGTGATTTCAGGTGAGTGGCTAGGTGTTTATGTGACTATATCCTTATATGAATACCTCTCTTAAAGACAAGGGCTTCTAGAAATTAGCCTTGAAATTCTATGGGCCTTATCAAGAAATTCAACATATCATCACAATAGCTTATAAACTAGCACTAACAACCACTTCAAAATCAATCCAGTCTTCCATATATCCTACCACAAGTAAGTTGTGGGGAATAATTGCATGGTTTAGATAATTCTGCCAGAATTGGACGATGAAGGTTCACTTTAGATTTGACTCGAACACATCTTTGATATTCAATAAATACATCTTCATGGTTTCATGATCAATGAAGTCCTCATCAAGTGGAAATACATCTCTCCATAATATGCGACATGGGAACCAAACACTCTTCTTCAAAAATTTCTGTAGGTATAGCCTTGAGGACAAGACTGCTTTTCATGGGGAGGGCATGTTAGGGTCCAACCCTAACCCCTTTATTTATGTGATAATACCAAGGGGACTCATGAGAGTCATAATTAGTTAGTTGAGTCAATAAATCTCGTAAGAGGTTATCCGTATTAATAATGATTGTAAGTGGTTATAAAGAGGCCATAGTTAATAAATAAGGTGGTTAAACCGTGTTATGGAAGGGACCGTGAGTATTTAGGGTTTTGGATGTCATAAAGCTATAGATAGTCATAGATAAAAATGGATGTGTCATCGAGTCTTATTGTAATTGAGATTTTATCTTTTGGGGGTTTCCCCCTTGAAGATGCAAGTGAACATTGCATTCTTCTTTTGAATAATATATTATCTTTATAAATTCTCTCAATTCATGTGTTATTTCTATGTTTCTAGAAATATTTTTCTCATATTTATGGTGTCCTTATATTCTTCATAGATCAAGTGCATAACATTATCTTACCTCAGTAATTTTTAACTTGTTCTTTATCAAGATACAACTTGATTGGACACTATAATACCCTAATACATATAGAAACAGTTTGTTGATTTACCTGGTCTTAAGTTCAACATACCTCCATATCTATTTATGCCTCTTCTACTCTTCAATTATGCTCCATATGTATTATGTAACTAATGATCAATAAATTAATCATCCCACAAACAATCTATAACTCTCTAACCGTACAACGTTCCAACTTCACACATTTTTATAAACAAAATTTGATGGATATTGGTACTCCAAACATGAATATGAAGTGAAAAAACTTGTCTCTTTGCATTCCACTCATTCATTTCACATACTTTAATATTTTAAATATTAAAATAAAATAAATTCTTCACCAAATATTATTTCATCCACCTATAATGTTTAAATAAACAAGCATAACAACTATAGATTTTGCAACATACATTAGAAATACATCAACAACTATAACATCAAAACATCAAAAGCATAACAACATTCTTCACACCTTTACCTTTTTCTTTTCCTTATACCTTTGGCTTTTCCTTGCCTCAAAACAATCTCTGCAATATTATTTCATCAGTGACCAACAAGCTTATGACACCCTTTTTCATCCTACTTTGTTGTTCCTTTGCCATAATAGTATATGCAACACCATCAACATGCAGTCAACTCATCATGCAATAACAATGTATGAAAGAAAGCTTTAACAAGTTTTTCTCCTTAACCTTCAAAGAATAACAATACCTACATCAACATAATATCAACAATACCTATCCAATTGTGCATAGATTAATTGTTCCTTCGTACTTTTCTACTATTTTTCCCTGTTATAAAGAAAACAACATATCTCTTTTAGCATCACCTTCTCACACACATATGGTGACCACACTTTGTGCTTCTCAAATTCCTAAAAGATTGTTGTTGCCATGACAAAAACTCCCCAAAATTTTTCTTATATTTGAATTTTGGAGCCTACAATGGATCTTGCGATCAGTTGTTCCATAGTTACTTCTTGGTTGGTTAATTCTTTGTTGAGTATTTGAACTCCTTTCTTGGATTGTAAATGTCAAAGTCACCTTCTCACACATGCTTGGTCCATATTGAATTCATGAGCGCATTACTTTGTGCAATATTGAATAGTTCTGGCACAATCCATCAAGGAAATGATTGTGCAATTTTCAATCCATTTCGACAGTCAGTGCACACTGACATTAACAGTATCCCACTTTCAGCTACGTTTTTACTTCTATTTCGGTGAGCTTTCAAAATGTCACTTTTGTGAACTTTCACTTTCAAGAGTGTCAATTTCATGTTTTCAACTGTCTATTTTTCTCACTTTAACTTAAATTAGTGTCATTTTCATGTTATCTTCTCTTTGGCATGTGCCGCTTCCACTGTCCTTCACATATCACAAGTTTCATTCACACTTTTCTTTTCATATATAAAATGTTGTATTTTAGCATGACAGATGTCGTACATCATATAAAAGTAGTTTTTATTTGTTTCAAGGGTTAATATTTGTGCTAATGAATTTTTATTATCACGTAAAAATGTATCACACTCATTCCCAAATTTTCAAGCACTGTCGCACAAGTGTCGTCATTGTCGTCGCAAATTGTATATTTAGTGTCGCACTTGGAGTGAGTTGTCATGATGTTTTCACATTGAATAAATTATGTTGGTAATGTGTTCTGAGTGTCCTTGATTGTCTCATCAAGTGACCTAAGTGTGTGATGATGCTGAGGTCCCGTTAATTTTCAAATTCATTTCAATAACCCCACACTCAGTAAAAATTAGGAAAACTTCCCAACCATGCCACTTAGCCTCATCCAACCCTCTTGAAATGTGCATTACGCAGTCTCAGTCATCAAGAAGCAACCTTTCCTATTAGGTTTTTACAATACACAATATATTCCTCCCGAAACTATGCACTATGCAATCTCAGTGCTCAAGCCCAGCCCCTGAGCTCTAGAACTGCACAATATTTGTCTCCAGCCTAACCTGAACTATGTAGTGCATAGTATAAGTCCTAAAGACTTAGAATTTAGCTCTTGAACTACACATTTCATAGTCTCAATCCTGAAGCCTCAGCCTTGGGCTCCTGAACTATGTAACTACGCAATCACCTGATCTCTTCTTCTTCCAAAATCTTGAAATAGGAAAATACAAGACTCAAGCCTCAATATTGACATCCTGATGCCCTCAACTATGTATTCACTTAGCCATAGCCTTACAAAACGTTCAATATCAAGGATCAACCTTTAGACTTTATCTCTTGAACTACACAATCCCTTGGTGTATTTCCTTCTAAAACTGTGCATTGGGAAACCTCAAGCCTAAAGCCCTGAGATTGACACCTTGAGACGCTCAACGATGCATATGACTAGCCTTATCCTAACTCAAATAAACACTGGACAGTATCAAGGCTCAGCCTTGGTCCCTGACCTCCTGAGTTGATCAACTGCGCAATTCATGAGCCTGTCTTCGAGCCTGGCTACAATTCAGTTAGTTGATATCATAATGCATGTTAGAATAGGGTATTTTCGTACCGATATCATATTGTCATGAATGGATTTCAGATGTAGACACTCTATCTTATCATGACAATATGATGATGGAGGAAAAGGAGGAGAATATTCTAGAAGAAACCTATGGAGTTGAAAATATAAGATGAGAATCATACGAGAAGATGAAAGAGCACTAGATTACAATAGATGATCAAAGATCAGAACCACATGAAGGCTCCATACTGATTTTTTACATTACATATATGACTCTTGGACTTCCACTTTACATTACATTTCTTCCATATAAAATTTACATATTCCACGAAATGATGTGGCACATGATGACTCAAGATTCACAAGGCACATGATGACTTGTGAAAAATCATGTAGTACGTAAAAAGGTCATAGAGAAGTTGAAAAATCATGAGGGGAGTCCAATAGTCACAAGGGAGGTGAATTATCACCGAATTTTTTATATATACACCCTCATTGTTCACGAAAATGAATTTTCCCCTTAGCTCCTCCTACTATGAATTGGAGTGGACGATAGATGTTTTGGAGGAGCAAGTGACTACTCTAATGCTCCGCTATTGGGGTTAGTGGTGTTCATTATCTTGATGTATCTTGGAAATTTTACTTAATTCAGAAGCTCTTTGAGCTAACATGATTTCATGCATATGTCATGAATATTGTAAGAATATTCTTCGAATTCTTGTGATGTATATTGTTTTCATACGCACAAAGGAAATTGAACTATTTTAGTGTCTTTGGTGCTTATCTTATTGAAGGTGTGTTGCATTTTCTTTAACAATCGTTGCTTCCTTATGAAATATTTCATTGGTTGATCAATGATTCATATATGCTCTGTTGGGATGGGGTCCCCTATGGGTAAATTTTTGTATAATTTTGGGTTAATTTTTGTAAATGTTTTATTAATACGTGTTGCATGCAGATGTCAAGGGATTTGGGGTGGGTCAAATTCCCTTAATCAATGTAATGGGTTAAAAGGGGAAACCATGAGTCTGAAACCATGGTTTGAGACCATGGTATGTGCTCGTTAAAAACTGATAAATATGTAAGAGTCAAGTTGAGTAAGAGATATCAGTAGTTCGATAGATGTTTATGCTTATGAATGTTTTGATCTAAGTTTTGGGTCAGTTTTTCTAGGTAGAAAGGCTCTTGTTGGCTGTGTGCGCGAAGACATAGTCCTGAGCTATGTGCATGAACTCTGATATTGTGTGCGAAGATAGGAAGATATTGTACTAAATTGAAAATCCATTAATAAAGAATATTTTTTGGTGAATTGAAATGTTATTAATGTGTGTTATGCATAATTATGTGTCTTATATGTTGATGTGTTTCTATTGAATGCATATTTATATGAGTTACTTATCTATGGAAAATATATGTATTTGCATGAAGCTTACTTTTCTGTTAAGGATTCTTACTGGAAACTATCAGTGTGATTCCATAAGGGTTAGATATTATTGAAATATAATATGTTACACATATCTATTAATTCATATTTGTTAAGGTTTTTATCTACGCTTAGATATGGTTCCTTGGGAAGTTTTTTGTAGAGAGATAAAAATTAAGTAAAGTTAAAACACGCATCAAACATTCCCTCAGGGTGCGGAAACCTGGTTCCATCACCCCCACCATACTACTCCGGGTGATACTTTGGTCTGTGCAAGAAGATCATTACCAAAATGCCGAGTAGTTGGAGGGTTTTTTTGGTTACACAGAACACTCTAAACCTGGGTTGGGACCCCTCAAGGAAAAAAATGGTTCCATTCCATGACTAGGATCATTTGGAGGGAGATTTGATGTTTTGCCATCTAACATAGAAAAAATTGCAAGATTGGCTCAACAAGGAGGTGCACAAATTTTTAATCCAATAAAACCGAAACCCTAAATTATATGCTAAGTATTGGGAGCAAAGGTATATCTACACAGAGGGCCATGAAATTTTATTTTCTTCCTTTCCGACTGAGTTAGATGAGTGGTTATCTCAGTTGACTGAATTTTAGACCTACGCAAAGGACGATCTAATCACCAAATGGATTCTTGGAGCTGGTTCAGTAGTTGGAGAAATCTAGATTATTGGATTGATAGTGCTCTAAGTGGGTTTGTGACTGAATTTTATATTGGTACTTTTGTATCTTATTTTGAAGCTGAAAGAATATTTTTCAAGGACCCTAGAGGTAAGTTTCCATGCTCATTGAAATTGTGGATTAAAATGATTATATGAGAAAATGGTACTCTGCGTAGCCACATTGACTGAATGTCCCTAAGAGGCCTGACTATGAGCAACAGAAAAACTTATAGAGTAGATATAGAAGAGGGTTTTGTTTATATCCCTCTCAAAATTAAATCTGGCAGCGATGAGGAGTCTGAAACAAGTAGCTTTGGTGAATATGCGCACTTATAAGAAGAGGAATTTCAAGATCAGTATATTCTTGGGTTGTTGGCCTTAGTTTGGGTCCCATCAGCTCCACTCCCTCACTCTAACAAGCCATCCACTCCACCTCCACATCCATGTACAGAATATGACATGGCTACTTCCATCAAGATGCATAACTTCAAGGGCATTCGAAATGAACATGTTAACCAATTTTGTTTCATTGCATATGTTGTATGGAGAATGCAACATATCAATAATGATAATGTTAAGAAAGTGCAACTGGCTTTTACATTTCAAGAATGCGCGCTGGATTTATACATGAGGTATATGGTAATCAATCCTAATGCCATGATTGACGAGCTTAAGACTGCATTGAAGGAGCAGTTCAAAAAGCCAAAATATTACTCTCAATGTGTGTCTGAATTAAAGGAGATCCACCAAGAAGTGAATGAATCTGTATGGAAGGTAGATAAACGATTGAAGTGCACCGTCAGAGATGGAGGGTTTACTATTAATGACACAAAAAACAAATAATGGGTCATTTCTATGTTTTTGTCGCATCTGCCCTAGTCTTTAAACCAACAGAAAATTGTGATAGAGGATGAAGCTGTGGAGATTTCCATGAAGCTAGAAGCCTCACCTCTACATGCCACATAAGTTGGGGCTCAAAAAATCTAAAGCCATTTATATGCACTACACTTAGAGATATAAACGTTGCGAAAGTGGAAGGAGAATGATGTGTGTGCGGGAGTATGGTGCACAGGCTATAAAGTTATGGGACATCACAGGGATCAATGTCATGTATATACTAAATATCTAGTAGTTGGAGGACCAAGTTTGATTAAGAATGGGGAAGGGCCTAGTGATTTTCCCAAAAAAACATGCTGCATACGACATAATTCTTCCTTAGGCTTGGTAAAAATATTTCAGAGTTACAAAAACCTTTCTGCAAATTTTTTCGATTTGTGGGACACGATGAAAAGAATTGTCGTAGCTTCAATTTGATGATTGAGAAATTTTATTCATACGGATTTTAGGTTGAGGGTAGAGGACCACATTCTCCTGCATCACTGCCTAGGGGAAGTGGAATTCTAGGAAGAGGATGAGGAGGGGGAAGAGGAGCTATTGTGGAAGGGGACAACTCATTTTTTATAACTGTGGAGAGGCTGACCATTATGCACACGAATTCCTGAACCCAACACAAAAACCCTGTAGATATTGTAGGTAGTTTGATCATGTTCTTGAATATTTACATATACTATTTTAAAAAATGTAGGATAAGAAACCGCGGACACCTATGCAGAATTTCCAGATGATGAGAAGGGAACCACACACTGAATACCCTAGCATAAATATTGTAACCAAAAGCGGTGTAGCAACTGGAGAAGATGAAGTAGAAGATAAGAGACTTGTCACTGATGTTTGGGTCCAGAAAGTTCGTAAGAAAAAGGAAGGATTCAATCTAAAAATGGAAAAGGAAACCTTTGTTGCAGCAAAGAAGGACTTCACGGATCTTAGGACATCCAAAGTAGCAGGAAAACCTACCAAGGATATCGATGAAGGGGCTAAGCCTGTAGAGATGAATCTGTTTTTATAGGCTTGTATCAATCTTCTGTGGAATAAGAGGGTCGTTGAGAACCTTCAAGCTTTAATTAACAGTTGCACTGAAAAATAACAACCCCATATGGAGAAAAAATCTCTCAATAAGATATACAAGGACTAGAGAATAATTGGCTAATAAATGTGCCTGAATGCTTAGATAGGAGAATTTGAAATGGACTAGGTCATTTTGGATCTGGGCTCTGATGAAAATGTCATACCAGATCATTCTTGGTATAAAATGGGAGAACCTAAGCTAAAATGGTCTACAATACTGCCTCACATGGCGAATCAGCAGAAGATTATCCCAATGGGTAGGATTTCTGGGGTCATATTTCATATTGAAGGAGTTAAGGTGCTAGCTGATTTTGAAGTTATTCAGATTGTTGATGATACATATCCATAAATCGTGCTGTTGGGTCTAGATTTGGATATTTACATGGATTCTATCATCAATCTCAAATGCATAAGTATGGTATTTAAAAACAATGGAACTAGGATTGTGGCCCCACTGGATCCAACAGAAGGAGAAAGATATACAAAACCAATGTGTGCAGAAGAGGACGTTGAACATATATAAAAAATAACTACGAGAAATGAAGATTGGATAAATCCCACAACATATGGTTGGCTTAGCTGGGATAGAGATATTTCATGCCACTCAGACTCATATGAGGAATTAGAGAATTGGTAGAACCATTTGCATGAAGTCTATACACTGCATTGAAATCAAGTCACCAGATCTCTATGGTGCATGTACTCTGAGGTACGGTAAATACCTTATTATGATGGTATAGGAAGTGTCACTTATTTCTTAGATGAGCTCGAAAAGGTTGTTCCAAAGATACAGCAATTCCATGTTCCTAACTTAGCTCTATGATAAGCTCAAGCACACTGGTGGGAGACACACAAGGAAAACTTGGTGAATTGGGAAGAATGTACCCATAGGATGCAACTACGATTTGTAAAACATAATAAATAGTTGGAAGGAACCTATGCAGGAAAATAATATATTCACATACATTTAGCCAGATGGACTGCATCTTGCGGAGAAGAGTCGCAACCAATATGGGTGAATATATTCATCCATACTTTAAGTCAGATTCGTATGAACTGCTACCTAAAGGTTGAGTTGTTATGATGCATGATTGAATGGGGTGTTCTATGGGAAAGCTTTGTGTTAACATTTATTTTTTAGAGTGGATTCCCATGCATCAGTATTTCATTGCACATGATTCAAGATGCGGTCTTTGATATGACATAGACATCATAAGAACGAGCCTGGGATGTGGAGATAAAGGATATATTTGATTTTCGGATGTCATTATTGAAGATAATGAGGAGGACTCTAGAAACATCAATATCCCTGAGTCAGAATGTCAGCGCATAGTTGTTGGGCCACCTCTTGAGGTGCCAGATGTGAGTGAACCCATGAATATTAGGCAAGTCAACATCAGAACAAAAGAGAAACCTAATATTGCCAAGAATGGGGACTAATAGGACGAAGATACAATAGCTCAGGTTGTGGATTTGTTGGCTGAATATCAGGACTTATTTTCCACAAATTTTTCCAAGTTGGAAGGTATTTTCTGGGATCTTGGTGTGATGAAAATCACTTGGAAACTAGATGGTAGGCCTGTTAAGAAAAACCGTTATAGTTTGAATCCTAAATACAAATAGAAGGTCAAAGAGGAGCTTGAGAAAATGGTTTCTATAGGGATCATTGAAATATTAGAAGAATCATATTAGGTAAGTCCCATGGTGTTCCAAGAAAATAATACCAAAGGACTAATTAGGATTTTTGTGGATGTATGCAAGTTAAATTATTCATGTGTGCATGACCGCTTTACAAATCTATTTTCTTATGAAATATTAGAAAATGTGGGAGGGAAAGAGGCCTACTCATTCATTGATGGATTTTCTAGATACCACCAAATAAGAATCATGCCTAAAGTCAGAAGTAAGACAACCTTTTTGATGAAATGGGGATCATTCCAATACACAGTAATTCCATCCGGTCTAAAGAATGCGGAAAAAATCTTCTTGTGTGTGGTGGTAGCTGCGTTTAAGGGGTATATACATAAATTATTAGAATTATATTTTGATGACTAGATTTTATTTGGATTAATAAAGAAGGATGTTTCAAATCTGTGCTTAATGCTAAATACTTATCAAAAGCATCAAATCTCGCTAAATTTGAAGAAGTGCATATTCTGTGTCCCTTTTGGGATTTTGCTGAGTCAAACTGTCTGTCAAAAAGGGTTGATGGTTGATCCTGCTAATATTTCTATTATTTTCAACCTAGACGGGCCAGCAAATGTGAAGCCATTGCACTCCATTTTGGGACACACTGGATATTAAAGAAAATTTATTCAAGGTTATGCATTACTGCGCCAATGGAAAGATTGCTGAAGAAGGATTCCTATTTTTGCTTGGATGAATATTGTCATAAGATTTTTGAGATACTTGAGGAGAAAATTATAATTGCACCTGTATTGATATTCCCAGACTAGACAAAGGAATTCCATGTACATGTGGATGCTCCAAGTGTTGAACACAACTACTTGAAAATAGAGAGAGAAGGATTAGCTATGGTATATGTACTATATAAGTTTCATCACTATTTACTGGGAGGGAATTTTAATTTGTTTACATATCACTATGCATTGAAGTACCTGGTCAACAAGAATGTGTTGGGGGGGAATATTTGTCGATGGATCTCATTATTTCAGGAGTATGATTATGAGGTGATCGTCAAGCTAGGGAGGTTGAATTTAGGTCCATATCACCTATTGTGGATCGAGAGTGGGGAGTAGCCAACTAGCTTGGAGGATGGATTACTAGATGTGCAACTATTTTCCCTTAAATTAGTCGATGACCACTTCACAGATATTATCCACTTTCTGACCATTGGTAGTGCACCTAAGGAGTATACAGTTAAGAAGAAAAAAGAATTGGTCTTGCACAACCGACTTTACTTTGATTTCTGGCCAGTTGTATAAGGTGAGTGCTGATGAGATATTGAGACACTATGTGCTAGAGTTTGAAAGATAGAGCATCCTAGTTGAAACACATGTAGTGGTTGCAGGAGATCACTATGCATGAAAATAAACCATGCATAAAATTTTGAGGGTTGGGTTGTGGTGGCCTATGGTACACAGTGATGCAAAAGAATACTATCGCACTTGTGATGTGTGTCAGAGAATAGGGAAACCATCCCACAAAGATGAAATGCCACTTCAACCACAAGTGAATTTTCAGGCTTTTTATAAGTGGTCCATTGACTTTGTAGGACCAATCACCCATCCCGGAAATAACACTGCTGTGCGCTATATCATTACTACAATAGATTATTTTGCAAGGTGTGAAAAATCTAAGCTTGTGAAAGACTACAACACAGAAACAATTTCACACTTAATTTTTTAGAATATCTTAACAAGGTTTGGGTTCCCTAAAATATTGATGAATGACCAAGGTACACACTTTGTGAATGAGACTATCCAAGCATTGAAAATGGAGTTTAATATGCACCATTAGAAGAGTACACCATATCATCCACAAGAAAACGGCATGGTGTTGTACTTATTTTCTGTAAGTAGTCCTTGGCTGCAAAAACTACATCAGAAAACCAACTCAACCGACTTTAGGTTCAATATGGACCTCAAACCAGAGGTGACTCCCTCCGTTGTTACAAGGATTTTTTTAACGTTGTTCACTATCAGCGAACAAAAACATTTGAAACATAATGGCCAGATTTATGGTTTTTAATTCAGGGTGGTTGGCTATCGATGAGAATCCCTATTCATGAATAAATCCCTCCTTTACAGAGTCATTTCTCAAAGTGTCAGCTTAGAGCCTGACAGAATGACATAGCTTTTAAATAATTTGAAAGAAGAATGTATGGAGATTCCTAATGATTAAGGAGTCAAACAAAATCCTTAATAAATCAAGCAGAATAGGATGCGTGTAGAAAGATTCTACAACCGAAAAAAGAATATCTAGGAGAAGATATAAGTGGAAAACAAAAACCAGTTTGAAGAGGAGCTAACTAAAACAAAATGTCTGATATACTAATCTCTTTAAACAATTATAAATTTTCAAGGGATTCCAGAGACACTGAAACTCAATCTATTCTGACCCAGCTCTTCTATACAAATCTGACCATGTGCAGAAATATATTATGAAAATACTTGAAAAACGCAGGAGAAACCAAATTTTTGTCAAAACCAGAGTTGAAATACGTCAATTAGAATTTCTAGAAAAAGATTTTTACAAAGCTGAAGCGGTCTTGGCTTCAAAATCCCACACTCTTACATTACAAATAAAAAAATATATAGAAAAATAAATCTCCTAAACTATTATAATGGAATAAAAATCTATACTATGCACCTAAAATAAAAATAATCTTTCAATAATCTGCAAGGAATTGGGAAATTTTTGCAATTCTTCAGCCTTGGAATTTGGAAATTAATTAACTAGCTCCTGATCCTCTGCCTTGGAATCTAGAGCTGTTGAAACTGTATACTAAAGATCTGCCATCTGTCCCTTTATCTTTTCTCATAAAACTGATAATGAGATATTTGTCTTTGAACTGTTGTAAGTAGTATTTTTACTCCATCTCGAATCAATCCTCTTGGATATTTTCTTCATAAAATAATGACCATAGATTATCACAACTAAAATTAATGCCTCCATCAGCAAAATTACCTAACATGCACAAGAGATATTCAGTCAATACTTTGAATTTCTTTAGTGCTGGAAAAGTCTTCTTTTTCCAAGTATTACTTTATTCCATTGCTACCAGTATATTATACCCAAATACTATTGTTTAACTTACTAGGATTTAATTCTCCTCTACGTCACTTTCAACTAAATCCCAAAGATGGGAAATACCTCATACAAATAGTGATTTTTCCAAAAATAAATGAACATGGATATGCTCACTCAACCCAAATTACATATTCATTCCAAGTCATGCAACTTCCTTCTATATGAAGCAACTGAGAATATACACGGATAGCTTTGAAGTGAAACTAAAATTTATGCTAATACATATTTCCAATAAGCCTCTTATGAAGTATGTATGTTCGAGCTATAATTGGTGATGCATCAAAACAATGGTGTGTTTTCAAATTCCTTTCACTGGTGGTGCTAAATGGCCCTGAAGAAACTTGTAGAGAAATTGTAGCTTTACTTTGGCACTTGGGTGAGATTTCCTTAAAACATAATAATACATAATCTATAATTATGCAAGTCTCTCAACTAAATCACTAAAAGAATTTTGTGTATATGAAGGAATCTAGAATGATTTCCTTTGCAAAGTTGGTTTTCTAGGAAGTTCATGTATAAAATCTGGTCCAAAATGTTCCTATAATCAAAACCAACAAAAAGAGTTGATCATTCAATGCTACAACATTTTATTTAAGAATATTGATAGGTTCAGCTACAAAAGGTATTTGCGATCCTGAAACATTGTCCAGACTCCATACGATCCATCTAATTATTTTAAGTCTGGTGGTCAGATCATCAATATAGATAAAATAGTCCTCCATAGGAGATGTGACAATTATATCTAAGTTTATAAACTAAAACATGCCAACAATATTCCCATAAATTTTAAGGGTTAAAAATGGTGTGTAATATTCTTCAAAATTTTCTCCTTTCAAGAATTTCAATGAAGTCCATGCAATATCCTTTGTTTCCTTTCTAAATAGAGTCTCTTCAATGGGATCAATATCATCTGACAATGCAACACAATCCCACCATTGTCTCTTATATTCCATAGCAAAAGGCTCCCAGATATCCAATACTTTCGACCAATTGAAATCCTCATGTAAATTTTTCTTTACCCTCTTAATTTTGAGGATGATCATAGAAATGACCTGGGAAACAACATGGAAAATGTCATTTGTTTCATCTCCACATTGTTTAAAATTGTGTAGATCATCTTTGTTTTTACAAAGAGAATCATTGAATTCAAGTAATGAATGGAATGTTTCCCAAGCACCCTCAGCACAAGAAGTTCTACAATAATATTATTCAGAACATCTGCAAATCTAATTTATGATAGTAGGCAACAAAAATATCTCTAAATATGGAAATTTGAGTGTCCCATTAAGAAGAGACTCAACCAATCCTTCAATATTACATGTTATACTCCTTGAGTTCTTATCAGAACAAGAATCTTCAATGGTATTATGATCAGCTACTCCATCCCAATTCTCCTCCAGATTTGTTGACTTGGCCACAAGTTCCGACTGTGAACAACATGTATATTTTTCACATTCCTTACCTATATTTCGCGTTGATTCTCTATGTAAGAATAGTTGCCTTCCAATTTGAAGTTCTATTGAGCCAATGAAATGGCAACATAAGCTTTTCCCATGTATTTGTTTTTTGTTTTCCCTTCAAGCAAGGACCATTGCCTGCCCCTGCAAGCTTGTCATAGTATTTATTCTTTAATGAAGAGTCACTAGAGATGATCAAATTTATATAACATATCGATATTAATTTTTTCACTAGAGCTCATATTTCCATTTCTCCCACCTTTTCTTTCTAGAGATTTGAATACAACTTCTTGATGTCATGCAAATCAACAATCACTTGATCTTATTGTTCCTGAATCTATTTCTGTGCTCCACCTAAAACCACAAACAGATTTCAAAGGGGGTCCACAAGAGTAAGTGGTTTTGTTGCCTGGGTGTTCGAAATTGTGTGGAGTTGCCATGTCTTCAAAAGATGTTTTGAAATACAACTCTTTTCAGACCCCCTCCCCCCCCCCCCCCTCCATTTGATGTCGGAAGGCTTGAGGGGGTACGAACTTGATCTATGTCATTGATTTGATTTTGGAAATCTTGGCCATTCAAAACATGCCTAAACGTTAGCCCCTTCAAATGGACTTTAACATAAGCTTTAAAATTTTATTAATTTTATAATATAATTTAAACTTAAAAAAATATTTTCATAAAGAAATATAATTATATATTTTTATAAAAATAAAATTTTAAATCAAAATCAATATATAAAATGAATAAACCTTACAACGACATATAAATTAATCTCTCAGAATTTTAGTTTATTGAAAAATTGACAAATTTTCACCGAAAAATAAATTTTTTTGAGTGTGCCAAAATATGTTACAAAATCAGCTCCAATGGGGACTACTTACCCCTGTGGGATGCAGAGAACAAGAAGATTAGTTGCCTTTAGCATTGGGTATGGAGTCATACTCTAAACTTGATCATCAACCATCATTTTCCATAACCAAATTTTCTGGATCAACCCTGTCATTTGAATAGCTTGCTAGTGCAGACTGCAACATGCAACTGTGAAATGCAACCATATGCCAAAAATAATCCTGATACCCTTACATACTAAAAACGGAAAAATGAAAAATTATAGACTGAAAATATAAGCTGATCTATCACACCATTCATAAACAATGAACATGATGATCTACTGCATACTGAAACTCTAGATATCTATTTAATCCCCACAATTATATCTAATTGAACAAGAAAATTATGCACCATTAGGTGTAATCTGTTTTCCAATGTAACCAAGTGTGGAGTGGATTTATTAACAAGCCACGTTGCCAACAGCTGAAAATCTGAAGAATAGATACAATATGAAAAAAAATTCGCATGGAAAACTTATACTCACAAGTGTCCTTTAAAAGCTGCTTCCTCTGTAGACATGAAATTTTTTTGATCATGGCTAAGAAGAGAAAACATATACTGCTTATTGCAAACATAAAAAAACCATGAATAGCAGTAAAGGCAGCTGAAATCTAAAAAGAGCGAGATCGATTTCCTAGTGGAATCACCATTCGACAAAGTGTAGTCACCAGGTGAAAATAATGCAACTAATACCAATTCCTACTTCCTGTTCACCAGCAAGAAATAGATCTAAAATTTATCATGATCTAGGGAAATATTTATTAGTACTTGGATCCTCGGCAATGACGCCAAATTTTGTACCTGTTTCCCATAGGCAGTTCTTGGCTACAAAAACTATGCCAGGAAACCAACTCAACCAGCTTTAGGTTCAAGCTGGCCATCGAACTAGAGGGGCATCCCTTGGTTGTTATGAGGCTTTGTTTAACGCTTTTTATTGTCACATAAAAACAACCTTTGAAGCACAATGGCCATATTTATGGTTTTTAATTGGGGGTGGTTGGCTATTGATGACAATCCCTATTCATGAATAAATCCCTCCTTTTCATAGTCCTTTCTCAAAGCGTCAGCTTCTAGCTTGATAGAATGACTTAGTTTTTAAATATTTTGAAAGAAAAATGTATGGATATTCCTAATGATTAAGGAGTCAAACAGAATACTTAATAAATTAGTCATAATTGGATGCGTGTAGAAAACTTCTACAACCAAACAAAGCATATCGATAAGAAGATAGAAGTGGCAAAAAATAACCAGTTTAAAGAGGAGCTAATTCAAATAAAAGGTCTGATATACTAATCTCTTTAAAGAATTATAAATTTGCAGGGGATTCCAGAGAGACTGAAACTAAATATATTCTGACCCAGCTCTTCCATACAACTTTGAACATGTGTGGAAATAGATTATGAAAATAATTCAAAAACATACGAGAAACAAAAATTCTGTCAAATCCAGAGCTGAAATACTTCAATTATAATTTCTGGAAAAAGAGTTTTACAAAGCTGAAGCGGTCTTGGCTTGAAAAACCCAAACTTTTACATTACAAATAAAACGATATATAGAAAAAACATCTCCTAAATTGTTACAATATTCCTAGAATAAAAAAGAATGGACCTAAAATAAAAATAATATCTAAATAATCTACAAGGAATTTGGAACTTTTTGGAAGTCTTCAACCTTGGAATTTGGAATTAATTAACTGGCTCTTGATCCTCCGCCTTGGAATCTGGAGCTATTGAAATTGTATACTAAAAATATGCCATTTGTCCTTTTATCTTTTCCCATGAAACTGATAATGATATATTTGTCTTTGAACTGTTGCAAGTAGTAGTTTTACTCCATCTTGAATCCATCCTCTTGGAGATTTGCTTCATAGACTAATGATCATAACTTATCACAACTAATGTTAATGACTCCATCAAAAAAATGACGTAACATGCACATGGGATATTCAGTCAAAACTTTGAATTTCTTTAGTACTAGCAAAGTCTTGTTTTTCCAAGTATTAGTTTATAGTTTATACCCAAATACTGTTGTTTAAATTATTGGGATTTAATTCTCCTCTATGTCAGTTTCAACCAAATCCTGAATATGAGCCATACCTCATACAAATAGTGATTTTTCCAAAAAATAAATGAACATGGATATGCTCGCTTAACCCAAATTACATATTGATTCCAAGTCATACGACTTCCTTCTATATGAAGCAACTGAGAGTATACATGGATAAATTTGAAGGTGAAACTAGAATGTATGCTAATACATATTCCCAATAAGCCTCCTTGGAAGTATGTTTGTTTGAGCTATAATTGGTGATGTGTCAAAACAATGGTGCATTTTCAAATCCCTTTCACTGGTGGTGCTAAATGGCTCTGAAGAAACTTATATAGATATTAGAGCTTTACTCTATTACTTGGGTGAGATTTCTTTAAAACATAATAATACATAATCTCTAATTCTTCAAGTTTGTCAAATGAATCACTAAATTGATTTCGTGTATATGTAGGAAGTTGGAATGATTTCCTTTCCAAAGTTGGCTTTCTAGGCAGTTCATGTATAAAATATGGTCCAAAATGTTCCTGTAATAAAAAACAACAAAAAATGTTGATCATTCAATGCTACAACCTTTGATTTAAGAATATTGATAAGTTCAGCTGCAAAAGGTATTTAACATAAGACTTAACATGAACTTTAACATAAGCTTTACAATTTTATTAATTTTACAATATAATTTAAGTTCAAAACAAATATTTTCATAAAAGTATATAATTATATATTTTTATAAAAATAACATTTTAAATCAAAATTAATATATAAAATGAATAAACATTACAACATCATAGAAAATAATCTCTGGGAATTTTAGTTTAATGAAAATTTGATAAATTTTCACCGAAAATAAAATTTTTTGGGTGTGCCAAAATATGTTACAACACACAGTAGAGGCCTTTAATAACATTTTCGATAATGCACTCACAAAGGTATGCAATGCTAATTGGAATGATTGGGATGTGTATGTACTTGCGGTTCTATAGGTATATCAGACTACATGCAAGAAACTGACTGGGGAAGACCCCATTTAGGTTCGTATTTGGACAGGAAGTTTTTATTCCAGTGGAGTAAATCGTACCTAGTCTACACATTGCCGCGGTAACTAACATGACTGATCAAGATAGTATGGAAGAGTGATTGTTGCAACTAGTTTTGCTAGAGGAAGACGTATTTATTTTAGTTTCCATTAGCAGGTGAAAAAGGCACATGAAAAAGCTTGGAATGACATGCACATAAGAAAAAATATTCTTATGGAGGATGATCTAGTTTTGCTATATGACAATAAGTTTGCATGCCACCTAGGAAGGTTCAAAATGAATTGGCTCAAACCTTCTGTTGTCAAGGAGGTTACAGAAGGAGGTTCGGTATGTATGGTTACATTAAGGGGTGAATTCATTCTTGGATTTGTGAATGGAAGTCGGTTGAAGACATGCAGGGATGACCCTAACCCTGTGCGTGCCAAATGAATATATGGTTGAATGAGTGTCTTAGCGCCCTCGACAGTTGTGAGAGGGTGCAGAACCATAACAAAGTCTGTCGAACATTGGAAAAGTGGGTCTGTGTGAAAAATATGGCGAAAGCATAGAAATATGCGACAACCACACAAGGTAGTGCTAAAAGGATGAAGCAGTCGTAGCAGTGCCAAAAAAACGTTGTTGGAACAATTAATCTGGATAAGACAACTTTATTACCATTTGGAGGAGCGACTAAACTACATTTAGTGAGGATATTATCCTATATTTGGAGCCATTTTAGCATTTATGGGGCTCCATCAATGAACATCAGACCATTTAGGCCATGCCACCACTATAAATATGACAAGGAGGGTCACATTAGTTCCCTATGACAGGGAGGGTCACATTAGTTCCCTTTGTTTTCCAAGAGATTTGTGCCTATTAATATTATTGTATTTTCCTCAGTATATGTCTGAGCACCCAGAATCCTTCCTCGAGACGATACGTCAATGAGGGTTAGGAAATTTAATATCTCCAAGTATGACTGCTACAAATCCTACCCCCTCAGTGATGCCCGCTAAAGAAACCCATGCGCTAAAATCTCAACTGTAGAAAAATATGAAAGGATAGGCTTTGAGGACTCAAAATTCTCCGCATAAGAATACTATCAAACATAATTCGACCTCAGCTAAGAGAAAAAAGAGACCTATGGCTAACGAGCCTGAAGTAATTAGTGAAGAGGATGATGTCAAATAGATTGATCCACTATCATGGCTACCGAAGTATGTAATGTCTTGCATAACATCAATGGAGGTCATGAGGGATTTGGTTAAGGTCCAGTCATACATCAATATCATAGTGACCCCAGAAGTTGTGCCATTGGAAGGGGATATGTTTGCTAAAATCCCTTTGGTGAAGATGGAAGTCTGGGACCTGCCTGACCATGAGAAGTTCCTTAAACTTGCATCGTTGGTGTATTTGGAGCAAGTTCCCTATGATGGACGGGTACTTAAGGTTGAAACCAAGTGTTGGGCATTGAGATTGCAGAATTTAGGGCTACTGCATTTGTTGAATGTCCCACACTTTGGGCGCAACTCGATAAATGATATCTATGTGTGCTAGATGCTCGCCCTGTTGCACGATAATTGCCTGTGGCTAGGAGGGCCAATCCCCATTGATGAAGCATTGACCCACCGGATAACCAGCCTACCCTATCAGGGGGCAGACCATATGACAACCTTTTGAGGAAATGTTCAAGAGAATAAGGTTGCTGATAACGTCAAATAAACATATCAGGTGTCTCACAAAACCCGAGGGTATTTCTTTAGTGAGATCAATGACCCCACGGTAAAATAGGGCACACTAATCCTTGTTTGCAAGATGATGAGGAAGAGTCGTGCCAACAAAGTTCCGACACCAGTGATTTCTTTGGCCGAGTAACGTGAGTGTTACACCAATTTTTGGTCATATAACTATTTACAATTAGATGGATCGAAGTACACCATATAAGACCAATTTTACCATAGCAAAATTTCTTTCACTATAATAAATAATTTAATAAACCATATTTTATTAAGCTATTTTTGGTTCAAACATGAAACCCTATGAGGAATAATTAAATAAATCCTTATTTATTTTATTTTCCTCTAGGGATAATTAATTAAACCAATGTTTAAATAATATTCCTGGTCATATTTCACCCAATTATGAGAAATAATTAGATAAATCATTATTTTTCTTATTTTTCTCTAGGACTAATTAATTAAATCATTATTCCTTGTTAAATTTGACTAAATCATTTAAGAATAATAAAATAAATAATTATTTGTTAAATTACTCCTTAACCCCATTCTTGAAATGATAAATAAATAACTTATTTGTTTATTATTTATAAATAAATGTATTTAACCAATTTAAATTCCTTTTCCCTCCAAAAAAATATAATAAAATCTTCCAAGCAGTTAGATCTAGATTTTGGTTAACAATATTTTATCATGCACCATTATCAAGGTTAAATCAATATTTTGTTATAGATAAGAAGGTTTTTAATTCATTATTCACTTTGATCCTTTTGTCATCGTCATTTTTTGACCACTTTCATTGTCGTGCTCTAATCATTATCATTAATGCTATTATTTTCTTGTTTCTTGAGCTTCCATGGAGTTCAACACGTCTTTGGTTTTCTACACCATTGAGAGAGAGAAAATTTTGGATCTGAAGCATTTCGGACGACCAAGAACCCATATCATTGAGGGGGATTGGTAAAATAATTATTTTTTCCCTTCCCCGATGTTATTACATATAAAATTGTTTATATATATTATCTTATCCATTGGATATTTTGAGAAACTCTTATTTCATTTTACTATTTAATTGCTTTTACTACATAGACCTAGGTTTTTGCTGCATTTGTTTCGACTATATTTTGCAGATCTAAGGAATTTAAGTAGCCATGTTTGTTGTTAGGGTTGTTTGTTACACACAGCTAAAGTGATGTCTTTTCGTACACTTTCGTTAAGAATTTACACTAACAATTGGTGTCTCCAAAAGGGTTTTACTTACGCGTTGTCGTGAACAATTGGTGATTCCACTGCGTTTTATTTATATTCCCATGTGACCATCTGCTTTAGTAACTAGGGTTTTTATTAAACTAATTTTAATCTATTAATGTTTTTTAACCTTTTATGCCCTAAAATAGTAAAAATTCTAACTTCTGGGTGTTTTTGAGTGTTTTCTGCACCTAACAAGTATCAACTGCGGCAGAGACAAAAGAAAATTCCGCAACCTACTAACCGAGAATCCCAGATCTGGAACTCAAAATTTTTGGCCCAAAACCTATGATTTCTGCTCGCAGTTATCAACCCAAAAATTGCAATTTTCCAGGCTTACAGGTCAGTAGCCGCATGCTGCAACTTTTTTCGAGATTTTTTCTATGACTATCAGGGTTTGTTGCAAGCACTCTTTAGGGTTGTATGACCTCTGTCTTAGCCCATATTATGCCTGGATATTTTTATTTTTTCTCCTTGATGTAGGACCAATCCCCTTAGGGTTTCAGTACACTTCCACCTTTTTGGGAAGGGTTTAGATGAGTAGGTAATCTGAGATTTTGCAGTGCTTTCAGCCATTGTTTAGGGTTTTATCTATCCTTATTTGAGATCCTTTTAGATTGGTTATTATTCTATCCAAAACCCCTTCTTCAGTTTTTTTTGGTATCTCCCTTAGGGTTCCCCTTGTTTCCCTTTGGGTTGTAACCTTTCACCTACCATTTTGTAACATTTTTCCCTCTAGTTTCTTGTTGTTTTCTGCGCCTTTTCCAATAGATCTGAGTCATTAGATCCATATCCCTTTGACATTAGATATTTTGGTAGTCTTGTGTGTTTTGAGTTAGTTTCGTCCACTTTTTAGATTAGTTTTTTGGTTTGAATTTATTCATCTTTAGCTGTTTATTTTATTGTCATTTCAATTTTATTTATAGTTATTCAACATTTTTTTTTATTTATTTATACAACTATTTGGGCTTAATTAAAATTAAGACACGACTTGTAAACACACACACTAAAAGCGAAGAGCACTTGGTTTACACCACCAAGCCAAGACATAAACATCGTAATTAATTTATGTACCTCACTAAGCCTTTGTTTATCACTCTTCCATATTTTCCTGCCATTTTTGTTTTTCCATAATTGCAATTTTAACCCCCAAGGCACTTATCTCAGAGACTCCATGGCCTTCATCCTTAGTTTTCGTTAGGAAGAATTACTCCACCACATAGAATTCGAGTGTTTCCTCTGTCGAGTTCCCATACCGACTCTGATTCTAGTTCATTGGGTCCTTCCTATGATTTCGAACCTGGTTCTCCTCCACCTCATTCAGTCACCATGTCAGGCACTAAAAGGGAAAATTTTAATGGTAGAATTTTATATTAAAGTTAAAAAACCTTGGCGAATCTTACCAGTCCCCAATATGTAAATTGTAAAAATTTTGATGATAATTTTGTAAAAATATTTAGGTTTCTAATTATTTTCTGTTAGTATATATAAAATTTTGGCGATTTTTAGGGTAAAATAATTTTATATTATAAAAATTGGGCGAATAAATTTTCAAAAAATGGGAAATTGACAATTTTTTTTGGAAAAAGCATTCAAAATTAGCCCACCTGCGAATATTAGCCCCTAAAAGTTTCCCTGGGCACCAATGCAAGTGTTGCTCCTCAAGTTGGTGGTAGCACTAGCCCTAATGTTGGAGATGCTACTAGTGGAACCGCTACCAAAACTGTTCTGGCTACTCCTTTACTACCTTTTATGGTAGGTTTAAGCCTTCCTAATTTTAGCCAGTTAATTAACGACCCTATACTCCACAATCTAGGTTCACCTACTATGCCAACTAAGGTTCCTTAAAAAATTCCTAAGGAAACACTAGAGAGGACCCTACTAATCACGTTCGCACCTTTTACATGTGGTTTTTTTCCAATTCTATCACTGATGACTCCATCCTTATTCATTTATTCCAACGTACTCTCACTGGATAAGCTGCAAAGTGGTATGTCGACCAGACTACTGCCTCTTATTCCGCTTTTGAGACTCTCGATAAAGTGTTTCTTTCCTACTTCGAGTTACCTCTCGGATATGATACCAGTACCAAGTTTTTGACCACATTCCCTCAAACTCCTGCCACCCACCTTTCTGGCCATGCCCAAGAATGGCATACAAGGAGGAGCTTGTGTTGAGCTCCCACATTCAACGACCATGTCTATATGGATTGGTTTCTCAGAACGCTTATGCCTTCTATTGGTAAATATTTGACATCTCACTTTCCTCAGACCAAGGAAAAATCTCTCCAATTCACGTTGAAATATGACTTGATCTATGCCCAACCTGGTTATTTTTATACTATTTTACCAGATCTCCCAAGACCTAGTGGTGTCAACACACTAGGGGAATATCACACCACCAATGGTATCATTGGATATCTTTCAAATCTGTATACTCATCCTCCCATGGGTTATGGTTTCCCTCAGGGAGGGTCCAACTCCTTCGGCACTTATCCCCCTCTTGAAAACATGTATCTAGCACAAAGCACACCTTTCACATTTTCCTAATTGCATAAACCGATGCCAGGGCCAACTTTTTCTTAACCTGTTTACCCCAATGTTTCTCAAGCTCCTTTTGATCCTTATCTGTAGCCCGATGCTCAACCCCTCCAGAATCAACACCCCATCCTCCCATGCATTCTCAACCTCCTCCACAACAACCACCTCCCCCTCAGGGTCAGGTGTATGTGCAACAGAGTGCAACTAATCCTCCTAATTACAGGAAAAAGAGGAAAGACAACCATAATCAACCAGCACAAGGTAGACAAGGGCGCCAAGGTAACCAACCAAACGCACCCCAAGGGAACCAACCTAACATTAACAACCAGCAATAGGGAGATCAAACCAAGCATAATAGGCCTCTTTATATGAACAAGCCTTATTCTTGTTGTGGTTTCCATGGCCATTACACACATAATTGTCCCCTTTTACTCCATATGTGCCAGTTGTGGGAAGCACAAGCAAAATATAGAGGAAAAAAAGCCACTGCTTCATCTCCTCCAAATATGTGGCCACCAAATCCCCTTAGGGTTAGGCCACCCCTCGACCCTCATAGTTTGGTATCCCTGAATACCATATTCTCACGATGAATTATGACAAGGTCAATACCGCTGATGTCAACCTTAAGACCCGATTGCACCAATATGACAAGCCACCTACTTCATCTGCAACCGAGTCTGAAGCCAAAGCTTCCACATAGTCCATTTTGATACACAGTGCTCCCTTACAGATCCCTCAACCTCGGGTAGAGGTTATTACCAATATCCCCAAAGGTCCATTACATCGAAATGCTACTTCTTCCAAAGCCACCCACACTTACAACATAATATATGACTTGGCACAATCTCCTACTGCCATGTCAACGCTAGAAGTCCTCCAGTCATGCCCTTCATAATGAAAATATCTATTGTCTTCTTTGGGTGTTTTGGTTCCTTCAGATGATCGTTTTATCATCTTCTATGTTGACACATCATAACATCCATCCTTACCTTCATTCTTTGCCTTCCAAATACCAGTCAAGATTCATAATGCCAATGTATCATAATGTATCATTGACGAGGGCGCATCCACCTACGTAATTTCCATATCTGTTTGGAATAAAATCATATCACCCAACTTAGCCCCATCCACCATCACTTCACGTGCTTGGGAGAGTGACCCTTCTCAACCCCTTGGAATGTAAAACAATTGTCCTATCACTCTTGCAAGAAATATTGTTTATGTTGACATTGAAGTCATTGATGTCCCCTTGGATTACAATATCCTCGTGGGTCTTAGCTATATGTATGCCGTGTTTTCTTTTGCATCTACGATTCACCATAAGATGTGCTTTCCCCACAATGGAAATATCGTTAACATCGATCAGTTGACATATTATGAACAAAAATCTTAGACCTCCCCCGAGTCCATCATAACTTCGGTGGCAATAAAAAATTAGTCGCACCTCTCACCGTTTTTTCACCAGGAGTCTATAAATATTCCACCTTACTTATTACTTTCCTGGTTCTCCCCCCTCTTTCGCTGACCCTAGCTTATTGAATTTTTATATGATGCAATCATCTTTGGCTAGCCACAAGCAGTCCATTTCGACCATCGATCAACCTATGCCTCTGCAACCTACTTGTTGTCACTCAATGGAGCCTTCAACACCTTCTTTTCAAGGAAATTTTCCCTCGGCTGGCGTCTCTTCCACCCATTTTCAACCAAGAATGGTTCCCCCTATTCTTTACCATTTGGGAGCCATTATGGTAGGACATTACCCTTCCATTCAGATACTGTTTCTAGCTCCCCCCTCTGGATTCTTTTTGGTGCCTGTTATGGCCATGTTGAGCCTTACCTATTTGACCCCGAGGATCCTAGTCTCATATATTGTTCCCCCAGTCAATACTATGCCTCGTCAGCTCAAACCATATACTGCTTTGACCTCGGTCCAACCAGTCACTATGACCCCTCCCTTCGCTTTAGTGCCTCAACCACCTCAGATGGAATCTACTCCTATTGTGAAAGCATCTGGTGAGGCGGGAAAAGCCAAAAAGAAGGAACCTAAGGACAATTACCCCCAAAAGTCTCCTTCTCTTCCTAAGCCTCCAAAGTAGTCACCTTCGTGTTTTATGTGATTTTGTTGGACATGCTACCCATAATCATCCTAAGCTTATTCATGTCAAACTTGTGGTATACAAGACATTTCCTGAATCCGATATCCTATAGGTCCATGTTACCTTACCTGATTCGGCCAAGAAACTCAAATCATTGCATACGAATCACACTTGTGCTTTGTGTGATATTTATGGCCACTATTCTCACCTTTGTCCCCGCCTCTATGAATTTTTCAACAACCTTGAGGCTTTTCACCGAATCGAGGTCTATCATAGTGGATCCTCTACTCCTCTACTCATGATTTTTTCTTCAGAAGAACCAGAGGACATTTCTGCACCCATTGTGATACCTACCTCCAATGTTTTTATGACGAAGCCTTCAACCACTATCTTCTATCTCTCATCATCCATGAGATCCATGGTGGAAATCCCCTCTAGGGAATTCCATTCTCTTTCGACTGGACCTCTTTAGGTGATCACCTTAGGCACAACATCAGTATATGTTTCATCTATTAGCTCTTCATATACCCTCCACAACAATGCATATGTGAACCATATCTGTCATGATGATGTGTTAGGTAGCCCCGCTGTGTCATGTGGTCTTTCTTCTATAGTCCCCCCATATTTCATTATGATGAAGACATTATGAAAGCAATGACCACCCTTGACTTTCCTTGGGATGATATGCACCACCAAGCATACTTCCTTCCATAACAATCTCATTACCAGTATGTTGTGGAGTCTAAAGACTTCATCTCAGATGAGGTCAATTGCTTTAGAAATCCCATTGCTACTACAGATGCTTTCGAAGAAGGAAATATCAACAATATATCTCCCACCTTTAAAATTAAAATTTATGATAAACCAGGGGTAAAATAAAACATCACCTTGGGGGAACATTTCACCCTGGAAGAAATTGAGGCTTACGCCAAGATATTTAAGGAATTCCGTGATGTTTTCACTTGGTCCTATTCAGAGACACCCAAACTTGATCCCGCCATTGTCGAACACCATATCAATAAATGGCTCAATGCAAATCTTATCCGTAAAAAGTAGAGACCCATTAATCCTTCCAGATGAGAGGATATTAAAGTCGCAATAAATAAACTCAAGCAAGATGGTTTTATCTATCCCATTGAATACACCACTTGGGTTTCCAACCCGGTTCCCGTTCTCAAGAAACAAGGCACCATCCGTGTCTCCACTGAATTTCGCGACTTGAACAAAGATTTTCCCAAAGAAAATTTCCCCACACATTTCCTCGACTAGATCATAGGTGAGTGTGCAGGGCATGAGGTTATATCCTTTTATGGATGGTTTATCCAGGTACAACCACATAGTTATCCACCATTTTAATCAGTTAAAAGTTTTGTTCATTATTCCGTGTGGAACTTTTGCTTATAGGGCCATGCCGTTCAACCTAAATAATGCTAGAGCCACCTTCTAGTGGGCCCTGTCATATTTTTTCCATGATTTTGCTCATATTATCATTTCCTACCTTAACGACCTCACTTCTCGTTCAAGGCATTGGGCAAAACACCTTCCTGATTTTCATAATGTCTTCCTCCGATGTCACAAGTATAATATTCATCTCAAACCACTGAAGTGTGTCTTTTGTGTCCCTGTTGGTTGTATAACTCTTGATCCCGTCAAATTTCAAGCCATACTTGAGCTTCCTATTCCTCATACATTGCACCAATTACAAAGCCTCTAAGGCAAAGCTAACTTCATTCATTGTTTCATCCGTGACTATGCCACCACCGCGCATGGGTTTCTAAGACTCCTTAGATCTAATAGTCCATTCGTTTTGGATGACTATGATCAACTTCTCTCACTGCGATGTTGATCCGCCTGTTGTTTCATTCAATTTTCTGCCAAATTCAGGTTATCCTTTAAGAGCTGGAGAACTTATTGTTGATGCTCGATGTGATCTTACACTGCTTGAACCTTTGAATTTTATCTTAAAGATGATGTGATGGACGGTGGATGATATCGATAAAATGCCATAAATGGGGTCATTTTTGCTACAGTATGAAAGGAAGTGTTATACCACCATTCAGCGAGAGGCAACCACTTGAGCCATTGTGTTTGTTTATCAGATACAAAACAATGAAGATATCCTTCCAAAAATTTATTTACCATCTCAGTTTGACCATCGGATTGAGGATGATAAGATGAGCTATGAGCTAATTGAGTACCCAAACAAGTTAACTCTGTCCAAAAATTTCTAGTAAAAATGGGATCTCTATCGCTCACAATAACCCTTGGGTTTCCATGTAGCTTTTGAATTGTGTCCATAAATGTAGTAGCAAATGTACTTTCTTTAAATGGATGAGATAATGCACAAAATTGTGCATAATTGGTAATTTTTTCAACTACCACCATGATGACACTCTTTCCTTCGAACTTAGGTAAACCTGTGATAAAATCCATTGAAATATCCTCCCAACATTGACTTGGAATGGATAAAGGTTGTAGAAGACCCAGGGTCTTAATTGTCTCAACTTTGTTCTACTGGAAAATCAAACATTATGCCACAAAATTTTGAATATGAGATTTAAGGCCATCCCAAAAAATTCTTTCTTCACCCTGTGGTAAGTTTTTAAAAATCCTAAGTGTCCTCCTAAACGAGAAGTGTGTAATTCCAACAGAATATTTTGTTTTAGTTGGGAATTCTTACAAAGATATAAGCGATCTTCGTACCATAAGGAATCATTTTCCCAACTAAATGTATCAAATGTACTAAGATATTTCTGCAACTTTTGAATGAGTGTCCACACTTCTTTGTCCTTCTTCCATTCATCCCTTGGTTCAGTTATCCAATCTGGTTGGATAATAGAAATGGCACAAAGCAATGCTTCCACCTCTTCATTCTTTCTTGAGAGTGAATCTGCAACAACATTTAGTTTCCCTTTTTTGTATATTATTTCAAAGTCATAACTCAACATCTTTGTGACCCTTTTTTCTGCTCTTCTGAAGATAGTATTTGTTCCAAAAAGTGTTTAATACTATCATGATCAGTTTTCACTTTGAAGTGTTTTCCCATTAGGTAAGTTCACCATTTCTTTAGTGCATGCAATATTGCTAACATTTATTTCTCATAAATAGCTTTCTGTAAATAATTTACTTTGATCGGATGACTTTCAAAAGCAATGGGTCTTCCTTCTTGCATTAAAACAACACCAATTACATTTCCTGAGGCATCACATTACACAATAAAGGTTTTTGTGAAGTCTGGCATAGCTAAGACTGGTGCTAGGCACATTGACTCTTTAAGATGTTCAAAGGCCTTAGTTTCTTCAGGAGTCCATGAAAATCCATATTTCTTCAATAATGTTGTTAGAGGTGCTACTATTCTCCCATAATTCTTAACAAACTTGCGATAATACCCTGTTAACCCAAGAAATCCTCGTAACTGCTTTATTGTTGTGGCAACTTTCCATTCTTTAATGGCTTTAATTTTGTTCAGGTCTACCTTAAAACCCTCGTGAGATACGCTATGACCTAGATTTTCCACCTCTTGTACTCCAAAGAAACATTTGTATGTTTTTTCATATAATTGTTTCTCGTGCAATAGTTTGAGCACCCTGTCAACATGTTGAACATGATCCTTCCAAGACCTGCTGTCGATTATTATATCATCAAAAAATACTAGCACAAATTTTCTAAGGAAGGGTTTGAAAATAGAATTAATCAAGCCTTGAAATGTAGAAGGTGCATTGGTAAGGCCAAAAGGCATGACCAAAAATTCATAATGATGCTCATGAGTTAGAAATTCTCTTTTCGAAATATCTTCAGTCTTCACTCTAATTTGATGATATCCTGAATGAAGATCCAACTTGGTAAAATAAATTTCTCCATGTAATTCATCCAATAATTCATAAACCAAAAGAATGGGAAATTTATCTTTAATGGTGATATTATTGAGGTCCCTATAATCTAGAAACATGCGCAATTATCGATCCTTCTTGTGTACCAATACTATAGGAGCAGAGAAAGAACTTTGACTAGGTTGAATTATACTAACCTTTAACATTTTTGCAATCATATGTTCAATTTCACTCTTTTGGACATAAGAATATATATAAGGCCTGATGTTTGGAGGAGCACTTCCTGGAATCAAATGAATGGAATGATCATGATCACGAATAGGTGGGAGTCCTTTGGGAGTTTCAAAAACCTTGGAATGATTGTCCAAGACTTTTTGGACATCTGCAGAAATAGATGATTTTGATGTTGGAACTTCTAGTGAGCATACTTGTGAAATTACGCTTCGTTGTTCTTTCTTTAGAAGATTTTTCATGACATTAGAGCTTATTATCTTTCCCAGATTCCCTGCAATACCCCATAATTTGACTTCCTTTCCTTCTGAAAAATAATTCTAGAAAAGTTCTTGAAAATTAAAAGCTACCGTCGCCAAATATTGTAACAATTGTACTCCTAGTACAACATCAACACCTCCCATAGGAATGGAAAAATTTGGACTATTCAATACATATTCCCCCATGGTTAGCTTGATATTATGGAATTTTCTAGAGAAATTTATAGTTCCTCCATTTGCAACCATCACCTGACATTCTGGTGCTAGGTATAGGAAACCATTCAATTCCTTGGCTACCTTACAATGAATAAAATTATGGGTACTACCTGAATCAATCAACACTATTACATTTTTCTTCTTGATATGTCCTATCTTGAGAGTTTGAGGAGTGGTAATTCCTGCCAATGCATTACACGATATGGTCAGACTCATTTCTTCCTCTTCTAGGGTTGGTTCCTAGTGTATATCCTCTTCTTGTTCATTTTCTTATTCCTTTTCACAATATATGTAAAATAATTTCTTCTCAGTACACTTATGACCTTTAGTGTATTTTCTATCACAACTGTAGCAAAGCCCTTTTTCTCTTTTTTCTTCCAATTGTTGTGGTGTCAACTTTGTAGGTTGTGGAAATCTAGGAGTAGCAACACTTCCCTCTTTATAGAAGTGAGCGATAGGTTTCCTTGTCGCCATAATCTTACATTCTATTTTTCATGCCAACCTAAATGCCTTCTCAAATGAATCAGGTTCCAAAACACGAACTTCATGTTGGATGTTATCCTTTAAATTACCTATGAAGATATCAATCCTGTGTTCCTATGGAATATCAGTTACCCTTATATTCAATTTTTGGAAGTCCTCTATGTGCTCCCCCACTAAACCCTTTTGTTTGAGATTTATCAATTGGCTAAAGAAGGTGTTGCTCTTTGTATCCTCATAATGTGCTATCATTTCCTCCATAAAAAATGACAAAGTGACAATTTTTTACAGGAGAAAAGCCATCGATACCATAAAAATGTATTTTGTTCTACATTTAAAGTCGCAATGCGTACCTTTTGTGTGTTTTTCATATCATTGAGATCAAAATATTGCTCCATCTGTAGTATCCATGTTATAGGATCCTTTCCATCAAACTTCCTCATATCCATTTTTGGAATATGTTGGTTCTTCCCATGAACATTAGAGTTTATGAAATCACGATTAACATTTATTTTGTTTTCATCATGAGTTTCCTCTACTATCTTTTCACCATTAGGAAACATTTGTTGTATAAACTTTGTCAAACCTTCCATGTCTTCTTTTAGATCAGTCTTCATGTTTTCCATTTTTTCATCAGTATTAGCTTCCATGTCATCCATCTTAGATTCCATGCCAGCTTCCAGGCCATCTATCTTAGCCTCCATGCCAATCTTCAAACCATCCATCTTAGATTCCATGCCTTTCTTCAAACCATCCATCTTAGTTTCCATGCCTTTCTTCAAAACTTCCATGTCATTTTTTGTTTCTCTTTGTGAGATCGAAATTTGTTGCACTTTCTATTGTAAATTTGATATGTCATGCTACCATTCTTCATCTTCATGAGTCATGGTAGAGACTTCTAAAGGCTTAATGGGTGTTGAATTTTTTTAGGAGGAATTTCAAAACCCAACACTGAAATATATTCTACAATATGCCCTTGGAATCAATTCAACTTGATTCTTCAAACATGACTTAGGCAATTTAGAAAACAAAAATGCATACCTTTTACTTGCTTTTGAGGAGCTCTATATTGAAATTGACTTATATTTATACTTGAAAATCTTAAATATCTGAAATTTAGCCCTGTAGTAGTCCTCTGAAGCTGCTTTAAAATGCCACAGGTCTAACTTGAATTATATTTTTCAAGACAACGTTATGTCCAATCTCCCACAATGACCTAATTATGGACTGGTTCAGTAGAGCGAACTTGTACGACTTGCCACGTGTCACTGTTTGCTCCTTTGGCTCTGAAATTTTTATAAAGGAAACTATAGTCTGTGTACTTCTAATAAATTTTTATAGAATTGAAATCTGATGCTCAGAGAGATATTTATGAATATTTTCCCACGATCACCTCTTTGAGATGAAATTCGGGAGCCTGAAAAAGACCTAACTTCCACAACTCATATCTTCAAAAATATTGTGAACCAAGCGCTGAATTTTTTTGAAGATGTTCCTCAAGATTTCAGCTTTGATCTCTAAAAATTTTAGCTTCTGAACCTTTGTAGAAAAAAAATTATAGTGAAAATTCTGCGAAGAAATTTTTAAGTGAAATTTAGGAGCATGCAAAAATCCCTAACTTCAACAGATCATATCTCCTAAAATATTGTGAATCAAGCTCTAAAATTTTGGGAAGATGTTACTCATGATTTTGGCTCTGTACTCTAACAATTTCAGCTTCTGAAACTTCGTAGAAACAAATTTATAGATAAAATTCCATGATGACCTATTTGGAGCAGCGAAACCCTATAATCCAAAGCTCTGATACCAAATTTTGTGAAACCAGCTCCAAAAATAGAAGAAAAGAGATATCAACGCCTTAGAAATAAGCCACTTCGAGGGGGAAAAATACAATACATTACATGAATGAAAAAGTCTTGGATGATACAAATTACAAAACCACCTTTCTATATATAGGAGTCCATGGGGCCACAATGTAATCCTAGCCAACCTAACCATAATAATTTAAGGGCACAATAATAACAATATGGGGGTTACAGGGGTACAATAATAACAATAAGGGGGTTACACTAACAAAAATAAGGGATTATACTAGTAATATAGGGACCTAACAAAGGTCGTGACAAATTCCAACCCTATGGATTTCCTATTGAGTAGACAAATCATTAATGGGAAGTATGCCTCTTGGATCGTTATCCTTCAGGAGTTCAATCTTGAGTTTGTCACACCGAGGAGTAAGAAATTTTTAGCCATTACTGAACTCATTTCTAAATCTCCTAATTGTACACAAGATCGATATATTAATGATGATTTACCTGATGAACACTTGCTCGCCATTACTTTGGATGGCCCTAGGTACGGCGACATCCTTACCTTCTTTCGAACCCAAAATTTTTCTTCACATCTTGATCGTGATGCTCGACGACATATAAAACAAGAAGCCCCTTGCTATATTCTCATTGGTGACAATATTTACCATCGCGATGTTGATTCTATCCTCTGTCATTTTCTCATGCACGCTAAAGCTGAGCATTTCCTCAATTCCTACCATAATGGTGCTTGTGGTGGTCACCTCTCTGGTTTGGCTACTACCCAAAAATTCATGCACACTAGGTAATTCTTGCCTTATCTCTTCGGTGATTTCAATGAAGTAGTAAAACACTGCTCCAACTACTAACTTTTCACCCCAAAGGTGTGAGCTCCTCCTGCTCCCCTCTATCCTTTCATATCCGTCGGTCCCTTCTGCAGGTGGGACATTAACTTTATGGAGTGTCGACCTCCATATACTAGTAACCACAAGCATATCGTCGTGGTGGTTGAATATTTCACGAAATGGGTTGAGGCCATGTAAACATTCAACAGCACGACAACTACCACAACTCTCTTTTTCTTTAACCATGTTATCGCTTGATTCAGGGTTCTGAAAAAATTGGTATATGATCATGGAAAACATTTAGAAGATGAGATATAGCGTGAGGTATCCTATTTGTTGGGATTTGAGCACCAATATTCATCATCCTATTACCCACAAGATAACGGTCAAGTTGAAGCGGTCAATAAAATCCTTAAAACTATACTTCAACGAACGATGAAAAAGCACGAAACTAACTGGAAACTTATGCTCTTCCTTGCTTTGTGGGCCTATAGAAATTTTGTTAAAACTGCCACCAAATTTACTCCTTTCCACCTTATTTTTTGCGAGGAAGCAATCTTACCAACCAAGTGTGAAATTCCCTCCCTTCTCTTAGCCTTTGAACTTCTTCCTGGCACCTAAAATTTAGAAAATATACTTATCATGCTTCAACGTGCTTCTGAAGACCATCATGTTTCCTTGGAAACCATCGAAACAGCTAAGAAGCATACAAAATCTCAATATGACCGAAAAGTCCACCCTCGTACCTTTCACGAAGGAAATATTGTTCTAGTGTATGACCAGGCTCATGATGTTGAACTTGGTCATGGGATGTTTGAATCATTATGGCTAGGGCCCTACATCATTAGTAACAACTTGGGCAAGGGGGCATAAATTCTATAGGATTTCGATGGTCAACTCCTTCCTAACCCTCGTAATGCACTCTAGCTTAAGAGATTTTAACCCTAGCATCTCCCATTAAGATGCATGATTTATTTCTATCATGCATTTAGGTAGCTTGCATTGTTCATTATCTCATTTGTTGTCATGTGGTGCCTTTTAGATGGATCCATAATCCACACCGTATATCGGCTATGCCAACGGTGCAAGTTGCTTCTCCTAGAATCTAGCCTCTGAAGCCTGAGCCATTTTTACCCCCATGCATTCGTTAGTCCTCTCCAATTGCATTTGCATTGGATCTGCCACTAATAATCAGGCGAAAGATGATGCGATGATAGGTTTGTTAGTCGATTCCATTGACCATCGCATCCTTCATCTTCATGTTTGTTTAGATTCCTTGTTGCTGGTCATGCAATTGAATGGCGTATATAGTGTGAATAACCATGTCCTTTCTAGAGGATATTTTTTGAGTGAAGTTCTTGGTGCGTGAATTTGAAACCACTACATTCAGTCATGTACCTAGATCCCATAATATTTATGTAGATAACACTACAAAATTTTTTCTAGATTGGAGATTATCACATGCATTTAACACAAGACAATAATCATAAACAAATGGAAAACCATATACTTGTCATATATGAAAATATGCATATCCATCATATGTGTCTACAAAATAATAAATGTTTTGGAGTCCTCTACTTTAAATACATACGACATGCCCATAGCACGTTACAAAATAAAAACTAGGGGAACCACACACCCCTACATCTAATCACTATCTGAAGGGTCCCGAGCCAATGGCTCGACTCTTGCAGCCCGCAAATCTCACATAGATTTCCCAACCATTGCCATGCGCCACATGACACCTCACCACTCTGAGGTTGACCCGACACATGCCTCGATGTAATTATCTGGGCCCAAAAATACTAGGTACCACTCAATACACTCTCAAATAACATCATATACCCCTTAGTGATGTGCTGGAACGCCTAGTTTCCTAGGATTTGCAATACTGCTTCAACATCAGGTCAAGTCTCTAGTCTATTTAGATCATCGATCGGAATAGTCGTTCCCTTGACACAAACATATGGTTGGCAGTGGTGTTCTACGAACTATGATATGTTCCGCCCCCATGGTAATACTGGCTAGATATCTCCCACCACCCTAGTGGCAGGAGATCAGCCAGGAAATAGATGTCCTGTATAGTCAACTTGATTCGGTGCCCCTACACTAAAAAAACCTCCGGGTTTGGATCCCATTAGTTTACTATCATGGATAGAAATGGCTTCCCTACCCTCATAATTGGGTTCTCAACCAACTTGTGAACCCCATACCTCGGAAGTGCACCTCGGACCACCTGATCCACTAGATCTTGAAACGAAATGCATCTAAATCTCTCTCTCTCTAGTTGATATTTAACTCTGCCATACCTGCACAAACCCAAAATATTTTTTAGTTCAGATAAAGAAGAACCCAACATATTTTTTAGTTCAGAGAAAGAAAAACTTCATCGAAATAATTAAGGCCTAGTTCCAAACCAAAAATAGGACCAAACCCAAATAACTAATCGAATTACCTCTGCACATATTTTTTGGAGAATGTCTGCATGGTACAAGAGGAAGGAATTTTTTTTAATTATGCTTGGATGTTGATGTTGATTGCGCTGATTGGTTAGAGGCCACCAGCAGAAGCCTAGTTCTTAGATATTGAGCCCGATATTTGTGAAGCTAAGCAATGTGACATTATGGAACTCCAAGCTACCTTCCAGGATTATTGAAAACAAAATATTTTGGGTACCTTTTGATGCAAAATTGTTCCAAGAATTGCAGTCCAAGCCACGACTATCACCAAAATTGTACGAGTAGTAAAATCACATTGCATATTTCAAATCCACATTTCACAACATAATCATCTGCGCAAAGATCGATGTCGAAGGTGTTTGGTATGAGCTACCCTATATGGTCATGGAGGATGACCTTACGCGCATCAAAATAGAATGGCCCTCCTTATGGTTAGAGGCAATAACAGCTGGAGGCACATCATCCTCAGTCCCTCTAAAGGCTATTACAATTCCTCACATGCCCAAGGATCAGAAGACGAATACACAACTGAAGGATAAGTACACACTGAAGGAGATATTTCCGACCACTACGGGTGAAACAATCAACCTGCGCAGTGATGAGGAGATGGAAGAGAAGGATGGAGACACTGTCGATACCCCGATAGACATGTGACAAGGAATAAAATGCGACCCTCAAACCACCCTGGTGTCGCGCACAAAACAGAAGGATTGTAAGAAGATAGGTACAGATCCATTAACACATCCTGAGGATGAATTTGACAAGATCATTGATACAATCTAGACACTGACCAAAGATGTCTGGACCAAGGTGGAAGCTCAGTATAAATATCTCCTTGATGACATACAGTAGGGGTTCCAACAGCTCAAAATTCAAGAAAATGACATCCAAGCTAGCGTTGGAGAGGCGAGCGCGGGGAAAGAGAGCGAGCTCAACATTTGACACCCATCCATCTCTAAAAGAAGAATATTCCATGTTTTTGGTGTCTCAGTTCAAATTACCAGTTCAAAACTACGTGTTGTCATTCTTGAGGGCTCTGATGTTGTGACTGACTTAGCAATGTTCCCCAATGACAAGCTGAATTCAATGCACACAATGATCATAGATGAGATATTGTACCATGAATATAAGACCTTACAGGACACCACAGCAGCACAACACCAAGGGGCCACCAAGCTTAAAGGGAAGCAACTTGCAGGAGATGAGCGATGTGCCGTCGAAAGCCAACACGCCCACTTGGAAACTTTGATTGATCAACTATGTTCGAACCTCCCTAAAATCACAGTACCCCCAACTAAAATGTAATGTTCCAAAATTTTCTAACACTAATTTGGAACATTAATTTTTGCTGATTTCACTTAGGAGGAGAATAAATTGGTAAGGAGACCCATGCATAGTGATAAACTCAATAAAATTTCTCATAGTATGAATGGGGATCATCATTGGAGCTGGTTTTCACACCCTCATGTGTGAACAGGGTTATTTGAAAGTGGACAAGGTCAATTTTGACCAAGTCAACAACGCTAGGCCAAGAGGTGGAGCACACTTATAAAAGTAGCACAGTATGAATGAGGAAAGGGTTATTTGCTGGAGGAAACCCTAAAAGGAGTGGGACCCATGGAGAGGGACTTTCATTTGTTTAAAATAGGACAAGGCAACCATTGTTTCTCATGCTTATGTTTATTCATCTCAATTGTCCATTAGACAATTGTGCATTATTTGTTGCTTAGAAAGAATTACCAGAGGAATTCTTGTTTAGGATTCCTTATCCTTATTAAGAGGTCTCTTGAGGTATTTTTCTTCATTTTCCTCACATCCAGGCTTGAGGCCAAGCATCCTCCATCAAGACAACGTTATTTCTGCAGTAGATTAATGTTGTGTTGTTGGGTGTTGTAGTGAGGGTTCACTACACCACCTTCATAATCTACTCTTTAGAGGAGGAGTCCCTCTTTCCTTTGGGATATCAGTTTTGAGGGATCTCAGAGCTTATTGCAGACTTCGGCATCAAGGCCAACTCATTCCATAGCCTTATAGTGCAGTTCCATCCAGTGACTATGTTATTTTGAGAGGAGCATTTGCAGTGGGGCTCTTGCAGAGTATTGGAGGGAGAGATCCTTGGTGAAGGGAGCAGCCTTTCACTTGAAATATCCATTGGAGGAGGCACATTCATTTTGAGCATCAAATTCAGCCATCTCCATCCAGTTCTATTTCTAAGTTGCTGCAGCTACCCAACAACTCTAGAATTTCTATAGAATTTCCATTTTGTATGTTTTGCAGCCAATCCTTTTAGGGATTGTGCACTATTGTTTCCAGGGGTTGAGATATTTCTCCCCCTATTGTATTTGAGCCATATACTAACATATTTGTGTATTGAAACTATTATGCAATAGTTTCCCTTCATGGAATGCGCTGTGATATCTTGAGTTCACTTGTATAGCAGTGTTTTCATCATGATTTATGTACTTGTATTTGAGTTTGAGCACTTCTCATATTGAGTATCATTTTCTTCAAGATCTTGTATTCTATTGTTGCTTCTATTATTTAATAAGAATGCTATGGATTTCTCTCATGTTTTTATGGGTTAAGTGTTGCTTCTGCACCATTATTGTGCTTTCTTATTGTTGGAGCTCCAACTCTAGAATATCTTGAGATATTCTCATTGTTGTAACAATTTCCTGAAAAAGGAATATTACAGTGGTATAAAAGCATTATCTCTGGCCCAGCTAGTGGATCTCAGTCGTCATGCTATCAAGAAGAGAGAGGATGAAGACTCCATTATATGGAGAAAAGAGGGAAGGAGAGCTTGCAAAGCTTCTTCCAAAATCTGTACAGAGCATTCAGGACGAATTTGAGAAACTAATGAGGGAGATTTGTACAAGATGTCCAAGAGGGTTTGAAATTGAGTCAAACTCTAGATTTTCTTGTAGGGGATGTGAGCATGCAGCTGCACCCTATGATATACAGCGTTGTCACATGGCCAATTTTGCCATGAGAGAAGAAGAAGAAGAAGAAGAAACGTCAAAGAGAGGAACTCTTAGAGGTTTCTTGCATGAATATGAATCTCAAACTCAGAAGTTTAGAGATCATGTTACTTTTCTAGAGTTTTGCATGATCATGGTGAGGAGGAGCAAGCAACATAATGAGGATATATTTTTTTTATCTATATTTGATGGTTCCCCTACTTGTTCAGCTAGGGCTTGGATAGAAGAGCTAGAGACCTTTTTACAGCAGCATGAGATTTCCAGAGATGAAGCCATCAGAGTAGCAGCGCTGCACTTGGGAGGTAAGGTCTATGCATGGTGGTTATTTGAGTCATTTACTTTGAAAAATGCAAATACCTCTTCATATGCAATGTTCATTAGAACTTTGATGAAGAGATTTGGTAGGAGGAATTATGAAATGCATGTAGAGGAAACAAACACATGCAGATAAACAAAAACCTTGCTTGTAATGAATAAAACCATAGACTCAGAATCACTGCAGAAAGTTATGATGGAGGATGATATCTTGCATGATGCCTTGTTGGAGGCAAGATATTCATTTTTGGCACAAGGATGCAAAGAGATCCTTTTTCCAAAAGATGATCCAATCATTGGAGGGTTGCTCACTCAGATTGGGGAAGCTGAGGGCAACAACGTTGTCATTTCTAGAGTTGATCTAGTACCTCATGCAGAGGAAGGAGGAGCTCTTGCTCCAACTAGAGATATTCTTGCAGCTTTGAAAGGGCGTCCCCAAGATCTCATAAATGGAGGTCCAAGCACAATCAATGAGCAACATGATTATGCAACACTGCAGCTAGAAGAAGGAGGAAGGGAGGAAGAGCAGCATCATGTGATGAGAGGCACACACCCTTCTCTATTTTAGATAGCTAGTGCAAAGAGGAGGAAGAATGTATTGCATTGTGAGAGCAAGGGCAAGATTTCCCAACCATATGTGCAGTCCACTCTTGACATAGATGTCTCACTGCATAGAGGCATTCCACCAGGGAGGCCACTTGATCTATCATTGATGAGAGACATTTTGTCTTTTGATTCACTGCTCTTGGATTTTGGAGAGGTGAATATTTTGGAGCAGAAATTTGGCATGAGGGATGTCAAAGTAGCGGACTGCAGCAGGAGGAGAGCTACACATATCAGATCACCAACACTGTCTCTTGGGAGGATTGATCCCTAATGGAGATATTAGCTTTTAGTAGAGTAATCCAAGGATCTTGATGCATGCATGATTCTAGATGACCTAGATAGAAATGATGAGTATATGGTGGATGATATGGTCATCTATTCACATGGTAGAGTCTTCTTGACTAGAGATTCTAGTCTCCAGGAGAATTTGTTGCATGCAACACATGAGAACTTATTTTCCATGCATTGTGATGCATATCTTGCCTTGGCAGAGTTCATTTGGGAGGGCATTTAGCAGGACATACATTAGCATATGGAGAGATGCAGAGCCTAGATGATGATGGCGAGGATGTCACAGCCACCTTCCTACTCATTGAGAGTAAGGGAGCATTTTCATTTGTGCCATTTCAGCTCAAGTCTTCTAGTGCATGATGGAGAATGTACAATTTCACCTTATGTTTTGTCCTTCTTGTCTTTTTATGAGCAGCATATTGTACCAAGGAGGATTATTCATTCTTGAATATTGTATCATGATGTAACTGAAGCCTTTTGTAGAATTGCGATTGGCTATCTCATTGGTGGTTTGTGGGGAAAGCCACATGATTCTTGGTGTGCACCATTGGCACCAAATTGTACTTTCATATTTATATCTTGTAAAATGATTGTGGCAGCAAACAAGTGGCTGGAAGAATTTTTTTTTTTGTTTGATTTGATGCAGAAAAGGGATGCACTATGCTGGTTCCTTGTGTGGGACCTTGATACACTTTCTGGTTGTCATTTGGCAACTTGTTCTTATTATACTATGCTTCCATGTATTATTTATATGTTTATGTTTATGGGGAGATTTATTTGGAGAGTGGGCTTGAGATTGAGGATTCCCATTAGGAGCATGATTCTCCTTACTATAAATGTTGTACATTTCAGGAGAAACCATGGGCCAACCATGAATTCTACACTATATTTCTTTCTTTCTTGTGGGAAAAACCACTTGAAGACTTTGAGAAGGCACTCCATGGATCATAAGGAAATGGAGGAGTTAGCACAGTCAACTCTTTTCCATTTGAGGATGAGGGAAGACTCATCTATGATCCACTCCATTGATATGAGCAAAACATATGGTGAAATTATTGTTGATTTGCATGATAATTTGTCTTTATATATGCATCTCTTAACCATATATTTGCAAGGATTTTCTCAAAGGAGGGATATTCTTCCTTCTAGATTTGATGGTCTAAATAAGGCCATTATGGATGATCACTCCCTAAGTGAATATGGGGAAGAGAATTCTTGTGGATAACATACTCACATTGCATATGACATCATTCACTTTCTCCAGGAGAATGGGGCAGAAAGAAAATGGTGGGGAGGCCATCCATAATTTTATTTTCTATGGCAGTGGAGAGTCAAAATGCATTGGCTACATTTGAGGGACCATTGTCCTTGTCCTTTACTTCACATGGCAGCCAACATGATTCTCCTTATGGTTCCGTTGATTGATATTGCTAGATATTTTCTTGGGAGCATGACTGGAGGAGAGACACATTGGGTGAATGTGTCCTTTGAGGGAGAAATTCCTCCCACTTTTTGGACTACATGTTCTAAGGGGAGCATGGGATATCATATGGTTACGTTAATATCCCATTTGTCACTTTATGAGGTGATCCATATGATGGAGGAGATTCCATATGATGATGACTTCAAACTCATTACATATGAGATGATTTGGGCCAACATGTTTCATAACGCTGGAGGAGAGATCCTTAGAGGTCTAATCATCATTTTTCCATTTGAGGGAAATGTCATTGCAGCCCGAGATCAGCACTTTCTCTACACTTATCATGAGTGGGGATAAGGATAGCATGGGGTGGGCTACATTGTCTACCATGAGCATATTTTCATCCCACCTACTTTGCCAGAGCCAAAGGTGGAAGATGACTTTCAAGAGTTGCTAGGTTGGGAGGTGACTAATTTTGCATGGATGATTGCTTGGGGGATGGAGGATTCACATGAGGAACATGTTCCTCAAATTCTTCATAGATTCCATGCCTTGAGAGGAGGCTTTCCAGTTCTATCCTTGCAGTTTCTTGCACACAAGAAACATTTGGGAGGGGAGGACTGTAATGTTCCAAAAAAATTTGAGAATAATTTGGAACATTAATTTTTGCTAATTTCACTTAGGAGGAGAATAAATGGGTAAGGATACCCATGCATAGTGATAAAATAAATAAAATCCCTCATAGTATGAACGGGGATCATCATTGGAGCTGGTTTTCACACCCTCATGTGTGAACAGGGTTATTTACAAGTGGACAAGGTCAAGTTTGACCAAGTCAACAGCGTTGGGCCAAGAGGTGGAAAACACTTCGAAAAGTAGTGCAGTATGAATGAGGAAAGGGTTATTTGGTGGAAGAAACCCTAAAAGGAGTGGGACCCATGGAGAGGGGCTTTCATTTGTTTAAAAAGAGGACAAGGCAACCATTGTTTCTCATGCTTATGTTTATTCATCTCAATTTTCCATTAGACAATTTTGCATTCTTTGCTGCTTAGCAAGAAATACCGAAGGAATTCCTGTTTAGGATTCCTTCTCCTTCTTGAGAGGTATCTTGAGGGATTTTTCTTAATTTTCCTCACATCCAGGCTTGAGGCCAAGCATCCTCCATCAAGACAACATTATTTCTGTAGCAGATTAATGTTGTGTTGTTGGGTGTTGCAGTGAGGGTTCACTACACCACCTTCATCAACCATTATTCAGAGGAGGAGTCCCTCTTTCATTTGGGATATCAGTTTGGAGGCATCCTAGAGCTTATTTTAGACTTTGGCATCAAGTCCAACTCATTCCATGGCCCTACAACGTAGTTCCATCCAGTGACTGCATTATTTTGAGAGGATAATTTGCAGTGGGGCTCTTGCAGAGTATTGGAGGGAGAGATCCTTGGTGAAGGGAGAAACCTTTCACTTGAAAGATCCATTGGAGGAGGAACATTTAGTTTGACCATTAGATTCATCCATCTCCATCCAGTTCTATTTTTGAGTTGCTACAGTTACCCAGCAACTTCGACATTTCTATAGAATTTCCATTTTGTATGTTTTGCAGCTAATCCTTTTAGGGATTGTGCATTATTGTTTCCAGGGGTTGATATCTTGCTCCCCCTATTGTATTTAATCCATATACTGAATATTTGTGTATTGAAACTATTATGCAACAGTTTCCCTTCATGGCTTGCGCTGTCATAGCTTGAGTTCACTTGTATAGCAATGTTTTCATCATGATTTATGTACTTTTTTCTTTGAGGCTGAGCACTTCTCATATTGAGTATCATTTTCCTCAAGATCTTGTATTCTATTGTTGCTACTATTATTTAATAAGAAAGCTATGGATTTCTCTCATGTTTTTCTGAGTTGAGTGTTGTTGCTGCACCATTATTGTGCTTGCTTATTGCTGGAGATACAACTCTGGAATATCTTGAGATATTCTCATTTTTGTAGCAATTTCCTGAAAAAGGAACATTACATAAAATGGCCACTGTCAAGTTGAAAAAATTGGTTGCTGCACTCAAGTCTTCACGATTAGAAATTTCCACTCTTTGAGCTAAAATTGAGTAGAAGAATGTCGATTTGCAGATGAAGCTGCAGCCTGAGACACCTCCAGAGGGTCATGCATGGTGCGCCAACATTGTTCAGGAGTCTACTGCTAGCATTAGCGCTATTGTGGATGCTTGAAACCAATTGTTATAGGATTCCATGGGAATTTGGACCTCTTTCCAAGATCACCCTATCTCACAATAGTTTAAGATGGACATGATGTCAAAAGAGTATCAATTGAATGAGATCGAGTTCATTGCACCAACCTTGGTGCCTACCTAATAGTTGGCTTGCTTATAGGAGAGCCACGCTATTCAATAAGACATCGACACACTGCACTGACGAGAGAATTTTATCAGCAAACAGATGCAACCTTGGGTTGAGGAAGATTTGCAACTATCAAAAAGCATATATTGTGCCCTCAGAAGCCTATAGAAAACATGAAGGAGTATAAGCTTGGCAGTCGAGTGGAAAACTATTGAAAAGCTAGTTGAGGAAGCGCAACATGCTACAACACAGTGTGTCAAAGTCATTCAACCACAACAAACGTCCATCCATGCGCTGAAGGCCAAGATGGAGGATCCAGAACCAAACTGACTTGGGACAAGTCACTAGATTGTGTTGGGGGCCTGTTGTGATGGGGTTCCCTATGGGTAAATTGTTGTATAATTTTGGGTTAATTTTGGTAATTTTTTTATTATTACACGTTGCACACATATTTCAAGTGGATTTGGGGTCAGTTAAAGTCCCTTCATCAATGTAATGGGTTAAAATGGGAAACCATGAGTCTCAAACCATGGTTTGAGACCATGGTGTGTGCGCGTCAAAGATTCAAGTTGAGTAAGAGATATCAGTAGTTCGATAAATGTTTATTCTTATGAATGTTTTGATATAAGTTTTGGCTCAGTCTGTCTAGGTAGTGTTAGTGTCAGTTTTTACATCCTGCCACTAGTGATCAAATGGAATCTTATCATGTCTTGTTAGGGTCCCATTTTGAAATTTTTGTCTTTCCATTAGGTCATCATGCAAAAATTTGGTCACTGGATGTAGATCTAGATCTGATTTCAATCCTTTCAAAATTTTACTATTTGTTGTCTCATTTCACCTCTTTTTTTAGTGTACCAGCATTAATGAGTTGTTATTACCATTACATTCATTTTCATCATGGTTTCATTCATTCTAGAGTATCCATTATGTCTTAGTGTTTCCAAGGTCATAAAATCACCATTTCATGGATAAAGTCTAGCAAGTGAAGGAGTGACAATAAATAAATTTCATCGGTAAATTTTATTTCAAAGCAAAGTGTAATTTTATGTTCCTAATTTTTAATAATTAATCATAGTTCCAAGTAGCTACAACACTCAAAGTTCCTTCCGCAAATGATCAAGGTTCCAAAATCCATTCAGTGTTATTAAGCCATCACAAGATATAGTTCAAAGATCAAATTCAAAGGTTAAAGGTAAAAAGAAATGTAAAGTTTATTTTGAGAAAAGGAAATGCAGGTCCAAGTCTATTTAAAGATATTTATCCTAGTCTAAAAGGCTCTCAAAGACAAAAAAAGGTCATTCATTTTCATTCTCAAGCATGGAGCTCTCAGCTTCTCCAAGAAAAAATCGATATTTTCGCCAAAAAATAGAGTTTTGGGGTCCTTTTCTTCAGTTTTTCCACAAGCGATGCGCTTTTTTTGGTTGGCACACTGTGCTTTTCAGAAGCACATTGCACTTTTTGCAAGGCTTTGCTGCGCCTTTCTCAAGCTCACTGCACCTTTTTCATAAGAGAGCCACGGCCTTAAAATCTTGTCTCCAAGGTTTCTAAGCTGTAAAAAAATGTTTCTACACTCATTTTAAAGTAAGTTAAATCCTCACAGCCCCTCCTTTCATATCATGGTCTTAAATTTATGGTGCAAACCCTCATTTTACTCCATGCCATGTTCTATGTAATTAAACCCTTGTTTTCATATTTGTGAGGCTAATTTGTTTTTTCCTAGACCCATCTACCTCCACCACACTCTAATTCAGTCCCCACTACCCTCACATCCCCTCATTTCCCACTCTTAAGATATATTCCCTAAAACCCTACCCCTATGCTGCTCTTTTCTAGGAAGCTAGAAAACATCCTTGTAATTGAATTCCCTACCCCATTCCCCCTTATCATTTCAACTCCCAATTACTTCCCTAAGCTTCCTAAATTCGTTACACACTTACCCAAATATTCCCTCACTTATTCCAACTCCCTATTCCTACAATCGCACTCCCTTTCCCTTCCCCTTCTTCGCCAGGGTTTCTAGAAAAAATTGAACATAATGGAGGAGTAGACAAACATCATGGATGAGGAGAGAAACAACAAAATAGAAGAGAATAAAACCCACAATAAATGAGGGAGAATATTGAGGTTAGAGCCATCAGACATTAGGGAATTTATGTCATCTCCCTCAACAGTCAAATGTTTCCAGCATGTAGGTTGTTTTTAGTTTTGTAAGATGGTCGAAAGAGTGTAGAGCCATCCTAATTTGACGAGGATTTTTATCAGCAACCTACAAAAATACCAAGTTACCATTGCAGGGGTTACATTCACTATTTCTACAAACATCGTTGCAGTAGCAATAGGGAAACTCAATGTGGGTGAAAAGTGGTTCAAAACTAAATATTTAGATTCCCACCTGTATGAACCTTACCTCAAAGCACCATACAAAGATAACGTCAAGAATATATTTCCTTTCGGTGAGTTTCTTAATAGGTTTTCTCCTGTGATGAAAATCATCATGAAATATTTCACTTGTGAGGGAATAATCTCCCGATTGTACACATTTCACATCAAGATGCTCATGCATTTCAATAGGATGGAATTTCTCAATATTCCATACTATTTTTACATGAGCATTGATAAGATGGCTTACATAGTGCATAAGAGAGAATATGAGCTTCAAATGAACAAAATTTTCCATCATTCACTCATCAAAATCATTTTTCTTCGTCACCTCGAATAATTGAATATTTCTTGGGAGACTACCATTGAGGAAAATGTCTTCACTACACCACCAAATCAACCTACTAGACCTATTCCACCATCAACGTAATTTTCTCACAAGAAAACTAGGTTATCTAGCATAGCTACAATGAATAAAACTAAAGAGGACAAAGAGGCAAAAACATACCAGAGAGGACATAGGCAAGTTTTTTCTCCAAATATTGTGGATGGGGAATTACCTTCTATTATTTCTAAGTTGGTACATATGGGTTGCTCCATTAGAAAACCTATAGTAACTCCTTAAAACCAACTTCTAGCTGAAAATTAGCCTTTTTAGCCTGAGAGGGCTCTCTCAAAGATGTTGATAATATTATGTAAATAAGATCACATATGGCTAGCTCTGAAAAATTTGTTTTAGGTATTTTTTTATGCAGGTGAAGGAAGTATAGAATTCACTACCATTGGGCTTATGGAGTCAGTGTTAAGAAACTTAGTGACATGGTACTTCTTGTGGAAGCTGAGGCATATATTTTTTTTTATGAAAATGAAATACACACATATGCATAGTAGTATAATGCTTGAATGAAGTTATATCATGATCTACATGACTTATAAGTCATCAAACATCAAATTAATATAGACAAAATAAAAATATACATAGGACAAGTGCTCATGAAAACTTCAGATGAATCTAAGGTGAAGAAAGAGCCAACAACCATTGTATATTACTAGTCAGAAAATGTTTACAATAGTAGTTTTGTAATTAACATCATTCAACCCTCTATTATTTTAAAATATTCCTATTAATAGGCTTCAATCTCTTTACATTGGATCTTCCCACATGGCTAGATCATCGAGCTCCTTTGTTGACACCTATCTTAAAAATAAGCAAAATACGTGGAAATAAAACTCACAACTACTAACTTTAGGAGTTGGAGACCTATTAGGACTCTACAACCTATTTATTACATTAACCAACTGAAAATAATGAATATTTACATTGAACATAATCATGTCCTTGTGTGGCACTAACCATGACCATGACCAAGAACATAATTTCCCCAACTAAGTTAGGATACTAGTCTTCCTATTTTTAAGGAGATGGTCTCATGATAAATGATAATTGTCTTCATGATGAGATGGTGGATTGGATAACCTTGTCGAATACCATGCCTCCATCAAAATTATCCTCTGATACTCTTTAATATTTCCACATGGTTGGATTTCCTCCAATAGAGCATCAAAACCTAAAAATTCTACAAAAACTTGCTCGCTACAGAAAAAGGGAGTTAAGGCAAGTTTGTAGCAAAAGTTTGTAGCAAATTGATTTCACCTATCTCTACCACTTGTTATCCCTCTTTGCTCATTTATAACTATTTGTTAATTCAAAAGAGCTAACTAAAAAATTATACCCGCCTTGATTTTGACCATATCTGTGATTTTAAACAAAAAGACACCTATAGCAAGTTCGTAGGAAAATATGGGCTTCAAGCCTGGGATTCTCTACGAACTTGCCTAATTGGAAATAAACTTAAAAATTGTCCTTTATTCTTCAATTTTTTTCCTATGGATCTGAAAATGCTGATTCTAAATGATGCAAAAATGTCAAAAAGGTAGTTTCTCCACTCTTCAAGCTTTGGAAGCTTCACCTTTGGTAGTAGGAGGTTGAATCTCTTTAGGTTCATTTATGACTATGATTTTAAGATATTTTTTCTTTAAATCTGACTGTATCATCTCCATCTATTCTTCTAGCTCTTTGAATTGGATTTTGAGTTTCTTTATTTCAATTTGCAACCATATATTTCTCTTTCTTGTGTGCTTCATTACCCTTCGTAAGGGAAGTGTCATTTTCAGCATTTTCTTGGTATTGGCCAATGACTCATCATATTGATTTAGTTTCTAATTTACCTTTTCTTTGAAATTTTCTATCCAGTTCCTGTCTACCTTGGTTTCCTACAATTCCAATTTGGTATCAATAACTTCCTCTCTTGCTTCACTTAATTGTTCCTTTACCATTTTTGCTTCAGTATTCTCAACCATTTTCTCTTTACCCTTCCTCTGCACAATGATCTCCTATTTTGCTGGAGACAAATCAATGATATCCTTTGTGATAAGATGCCTGAATTTTTTAGTAACCTCTATCCTTTGAATATCCATGACACATTTGGAAAGTTGTAGCCCGGTGAGTGGTTTTCTTGGCTGAAATATAAACCCTGCATATTCCCCTGAAAAATCATGCTTTTCAGAAATTATACCCTTCTTTTTCTTCTTATTTAAATTAAAATCTTCAGCTCTGACCACTGTAGTCTCTTCAATTTCCATGGATTGAAGAATATCTTCAAGGTTTCCTTTCTTAATTGTTTTTCTTCTGGTTATCCTTCCATTGCTTTTCTTGTTGATATTTTTTTGTTACTTGCAGGTGTTGGCTATGGAATTTCTGTCTCTTATGTGGGTTCTACTTCAATATCCATGGGCTCTATAATGGGCTCCATATCCTCCTCATTCACACCCTTTTTTTTAGCTACAAGTTTGTCACTCTTGCTTGAAGGAGTGGATTTTGACTTTGGATTTTTATTGGGTGTTAATGAATACACCTCATAACCACTGAGAAAAAGAAAGGTGGCCCAATCTCTATTTTTTTTTTTTCAACTCCTCCAACACCAGGATTTTGATCAACCCATGATGGAAAATTGAGGTCTCACTTCTTTCTAACCTAGCCTGAACCTTGTCTGACATCTTACCTAGGCTCCTAAAAAATAAAAATTGAAGATCTAGAGACTAATTATGATTGAAGTGAAAAAAAAACCCCGAAATGGTACGCATAAACCATATGGAACCTCTCCTGAAAAGTGAAGTATTTTTGGATTACCAGCAACAAATTTGAGTATTTCTCTTCCATGAAGCTCCTTGGGATTCTATATTTCATGTCTACTACAATGTGCTCAGATTTTATAAATTCATCATAGTTATTCATCTTAAACTTAGTGGTTTTGAACCACTCTTCACCCATCCTCGGTATCTTTGTGGCTTGAACAATTGTCTCAGGTGACACTACAAAACTTAGCACCCCACCTTCGATTTTGTACCTACGAAATTGACTGCAAAATATTTTGAGAACTGGGCATGAAAAACTTGTAGCTTTTGGAAAAATCTGACCTTTCTGAAAGCTTTTGCAAAGTCGGGGTCTTCATTGAGTAACTTGAGACCCATGGGCTCATATATTACACATGAGCCTCCTTTATTTGTTTTCGTTTTCATGGCCATCTTCCTTAATACAACGATGCCTTCTTGATGTTGTGACACTTCGAAAGAGACAAAATGAATAGCAAGAAACTTGCAATGGAGCTGGAATTTTCAAGGATGATAGTCAACAGATGAATGAAAAGGTCGAAGGGAGGATGACAAAGAGAAGCTTTGGAGGTGAATTTAAAAGTTGAAATTTGAATATGGGAGGGATAATGACAAATAGGAGGAGTGAAGTGTAATGATGAATGCCACTTATGATTACACATGCTTGGATGACTCTAATAACTAATAATGTGACCTCACATTCACCCTAAACCTTTAAAAACTTGACACCTCATCATTCCCTTTATTGGTGTAGAAAAACATGATTTCATAGCATTTTTCATTATAAATATGGCATATTCACTATAGATGGGTGAGGTGAGTCCATAGCAAAAAAAACCTATTTGCAGTTATATTCACTGCAGACTCAGGAAAAAATAGACAGGTGGCCACTACCAAAATTTAAACCAATGAATTTAGACCTTCGGTAGATTTTGATAGATTTGACTATGATGACATGACCAATGGACTATTATAGACTTAGGATAATGACTAATTCATGAGTTTTCATCAATATCATGAGAAAATTGTATGAGACAAATGAAACCTATGCTAGTGATATCAATCAAAAACTGAAATTTTACTTGTGATAACAGTGGCTCCACTGGGGATGGCATGCCCCTATGGTACAACAAAGCACTTGTAGTTCCAGTGCCTTCCTTCAAAAAATGAAATTTTCTAAAATTGATGAAGACTTAGAAAAAATCTATGGCCTTCTCCTCAGTCTCACACTTGATGATGAATTCACATTTATTAGTAAAAGATCATAACAAAAAAATTAAATATCTATAATGGAGTGTAATTCAATAAAAGAAACTAGCAGGAATAATGCTTTAGAAACCTGTCGTTGGCAGTTCCTCCTCCACACAACTATCCATCCATCTCCTAAAGAATAAAATTCTTGTTGCCATGGTATGAAGCTATCAAAAATTGCCCCTTCCATATTTTCTCAAATTTTCCATGCTTCCCCTTTTCCTCAATTCTGGCTTCCCATTTCAAAACTACATCTTGGATTTGGAAATTTTCCTCTTTATTCTTTCTGTCAAAATTTTTCTTCACTATTTTTTTTAGTGATGATGATTTTCATATACCTCTTCCTTTTTCTCCTACAAAGCTATGATTTTTTTTATCCTCCTTTGGACGGCATTAGAATTTTCTTCAAGTCCTTGCAACAGTTTCATTACCAAAACCCCCAAATAAGTTGGAAAGATCGCTTCAGCGCCATATACCAATTCATAGGGAGATGTACCTATGGATATCTTAGTACAAGCTCTATCATCCCACAAATAAAATTTTAGCTTTAGATCCCATGATATTTTATTTTCTTACACCATTCTTGTGATGATCCTCACTATACTCTTATTGGATGATTTTGCTAGGTAGTTACCTTGAGGGTAATAAGATGTAGAATGACCAAGAGTGATATGATATTGATGAAAAAAAATAATCAGTCTTTTGGATTTGAAATCTTGTGCATTATCAGTAATAATATTCATAGCACATCCAAACTTGGACAAAATATTGTTCTCCAAAAATTGAAAGATGGCTGAGTCAGTAGCCTACCTTGTAGGGACGACCACTTCAATCCATTTGGTGAAATAATCAGCAGCTTTCAAGATCCAATGATGATTCCTTGAGGATTATGAATGTAATTTTCTAATGAAATCCAAACCCCATTGTTGGAAATGAGCTTCAACATATATTGGTTTCAGTCGTAAAGGAGTCCGCTTCCTTTTACCATAAAAAACTTGGCATTCAAGGAATGCATCAATCTTCTTGTAAATATATTGAAACATGGTAGGCCAATAATATACTACTATAAGTATATTATTAGTTGTAGCCTTCTAGTAATGGTGTCCTCCACAATCTCCCTTATGAAATTCTTCAATGACCTTTTGAGCCTCTTCTTCCGGAAAACAATTCAAAAGAATTCCACCGGTGTCCTTCCAATACAATTTTTTATTGAAAATTCAGTATCTCAATGATTTCAGCTTCACAAACCTTGACATGGAATTACTCAATTGAGGATGGGATTTATGATGATGTAGAACAAATATCACATCTCTGTACCATTCGGACAAAATAATTTTCTCTTGAATAGGGACCAATTCTTCTTCTTCTACCTGCTCTGAAATTTCTCAAATGAAATTCATGTCTAGGCACTCAAAATTTGACTGTGCCATCAGTTTTGATAATCCCTGACCCTTTACCAACTTGGTAGGCTTAATTTATATATCATATTCCAGTAAAGTGGTGATCCATTTCCCTCTTTTTCCATTAGGATAAGCTTGGGTCAAAATATCTTTCACCACAATGTTAGGTACAAATGTAATAATGTGAGAATGCAGAATGTAAATTCTGAAATCTTTAAGAGATTTAACTAAATCATATGCCTGTTTTTCCATGATATTATACTTCAATTCAGTGTTGGAAAGTGTACTACTAAAAAAGGAAATAGGCTGCTCACCACCTTGTTGCCTTTTCTGCAATAAAACTCCAACAATTGTGTGTTCAGAGGCAAATGTAAAAACCAAAAATTCACTTGAAAAGTGAGGACTTATGAGCACTGGGGCTTGAGTGAAGGATTTATTTATTTCTTCAAATGATTTATTTTCTTATAATTTCCACTTAACATCATACTCCTTCTTTAACATCTTGGTAATGTGCTTTACAATCTCAGTAAATTTTGGGATAAACCTTCTAACAAAATTTACCTTTCCAAGAAAAGACTGATTCTCTTTCCTATTCCTTGGTAGGTATATTTTCTTAATGGAACTAATTCCATTAGCATCAATATTTATTCCATCATTTGATATAAAGTGTCCTAACAATTTTCCAAAATTTAGAGAAAAGACACTTTTAGTAGGATTGAGAGATATATGAAATTTTCTGCATTTCTCGAGAATTTTCTCCAAGTGTTTAAGGTGTTTTTCCTCCCTCTTTCAAAATATAGTGATGTCATCCAAATATACCACCACTATTTTTCATTCTCCTCAGCAAAATAAGTATCCATCTCCCTTTGGAAGGTTTCCCTTGCATTCATTAGACAAAAATACATTTTTGCATACATGAATGTTCCCCATGGCGTGGTAAAAGAGATTCTCTCTTGCTCCTCTGGATGTACCAATATTTGGTTGTAACCTAAAAATCCATCTATCATGGAAATTATTTTAGAGCCAAAAATATTCTACAAAATATGATAAATCATGGGAAGGGGTTAGTTGTCCTTAAGAGATGCATTTTTTAAATTTCTGAAATCAATACACATTCTAATCTGACCACTCTTCTTTCTAACATGTACTAGATTAGCAAGAAATTTTGAAAATCTTAAAGGGAAAATGATGTTTGCATCAAAAAATTTCTTAATCTCTTTCTCAATCAAAGGCATGAGGAAATAATTAATTATTCTCAACTTCTTCTTGAAAGGTTTTCATCCTCTTTGATGGGAATACTATGCTAGATAATACTAGGGTCATACCTTTTCAGATCAACATAGCTCCATACAAAGACATCAATATTCTTCTTCATCATATCCACAAACCTCTGTCTCATCTCCATAGAAAGAAACTTGGATAATTTGACCATTTTAGGAACTTCTGTTGTGCCAAGATTGCAAGTATCCACCTCTTCATCATTAGCCTACATCCTTGGAGATTTGAAAAAATAATTTTTATCAAATAATTTCTCAAGGGGAATAAGGCATTTGGTAAATTATTTTTCAGCTGCAAGACTTTAGGATTGACTTTAGTTTCAACAAAAATATTTTGTTGATCTACTTAGACATTCTCAAATTATTCTTTCAATTCAAGGAAATTTAGGACCTGCTGATCACTATCAAACACTTGCCAATGAATCATTTTATCAGGGATTTTTGGCCTATGTCTGACCTCAACCTAATATCTCTCACTTGAATGATTTCGAATGAAAAATAAACTTGCAAAGACAGCCAAAGAATCAACCACTGAATTTTGATCTCTAGTTTTGACCATGAAAGTATGTTCTTGAAAATTCTCAAGAATTTCAATGATTAAGTTTATATAGGCCCTCATCCTAACATATTTGGTATTATAATACCCTTCTACCTACTTGATCACTAATTCTGAATCACCACAAACTGATATCTTTTTGGCGCCTAAATTCTTCAAAGTTTCTAGACCCAAAAACAGTGACTCATACTCTGCCATATTGTTTTTACAGTCGAAGTTTAATTTGTGTTGAAGAGGTAAATCCCCTTTGTAGACAGAATCAATCCCACTAGCCCAGATTGGGTCTAGCAACAATCAAGTCACGCAATGACATTGGTTCCTAGTTATAAAAAAAAAATATCGCGATGAGTAGCCTACCTCAAATCCCACGCAGTTGTCATTGAAGAAAAGGTGATGTTTCCCATCCCTTTCTTGAAAAATCACAATCCCTCCATTAGACACATTCAAAAACCTTTACACATGCAAGGAAATGATGACATACAACTTAAAATCTAAAGCATGTAACTATATATTAGTCATAGAGGATATAATTCATTGCCTTACGTAAAGAAATGAACACAAGAATGGAACCAAAATCAGAGTCGCTTATATTATAAATGACAAAAGGGAGATTACAACCAAATTCTATGATGCTATGATCTTCCTTCGGTAGGGCTTGCAGCGGAGCATGTCTCAACAAATCCTATCGGGAATCTGGACGAAGCTCTCTCTCTTACTGGATTCTCTTCGGCTTGGTTCTCAATAGTTTCCTGGTTATAGGTTCCTTCCTACAAGTTCAGTTAGCTTGCTAGTGGAGAGGTCAAGCTTTTATAGATGGAGGAAAGGAAGTTGGGATCACTATAATCATGGGATAGGCCCCATCTCTTAGGAAGGTTCCATGGGTGGAAAACCACTTCCTATACATGGAGATCCGGAGAAAAACCACTCAACTCCTTTTGATGATTCATTCAGAAGTTTGTTAGGATCAAAATTCTGCCATTTTGTTTTTTAAAACATCCCTTAATAAGCTTGGCGCAAGTGAAACACAGGGACAAAGTGCCATTTGGCGCGTCCTCTAGCGTGGATTTCCCCCCTTTTCCGCGAGGGATGAACTGGCTAGTGGCGCCAAGGCTAAAACATCTATTTTTAGGGTTTTTCGGAGGAAATGTTCTTCAGGAGAATGTTTTTCCTTATGTAATAGGATGCCATGAAGGTGGTTTCAGGAAATTTTACTGTTCACAGGTCACAGGAATAGTCCTCCAATGTACAGGACGAGGGATTGCAAGGACTGTGACAAAATTTTGTGTAACAGATGCACCGTAAAGCATGAGGTCCGAGAGAGAGGGAGGGGTGAAATTATTTATGAGAACGCACCCAACCAAAAACATTGTTGTCAGAGGACATGCAAATACAAGTACAACTAATATCTCTGATACATGATATGTGGTATGGACGCAACCATCCACAATAGAGTGTACAATAATCGGGATCCAAGGTATGGACGCAACCACCCATTAAAGAAGGATCAAAAAGTAGACTCAGGTATCGTCACAGCCATCCAGTCAAATGAGTCACATAACTAATCATGATAATCCAAAAAGAATTCGTAGCCTAGATTTCATCAAGAAAAATCTAGGGTCATGTGCTCCATCTCAACCCGAACAGAGTACAAGTCCGAGCACATGAATAAGTGAGCTGAAGTTGAAGATGCAAGAACATCGTCTAATTGCTAGCCAATAATGAAAGTCATTAACAGATGTGAGAGGAACCACCAATAATGAGGATGGCCCTCAAGGTACTATAGGTATAATCCACGGAATGTGTATATTGAGCTGGCGTCGAACACCTGCAAAATCATCTGATTGAAGGTCAGTAATGAAAACCTTGCATCGAATGCGAAGAACCTGCCATTGAGGCATGCAGGCTCCAAGGTACCAGAAGGGAGTCTCTAGATCAGCTTCCTGGATAATGAGCTGAAGTCGACAGGAAGTGACCTTGATCGAAGGTGGGCCATAGTGTTTCCCACATCATCGACATGAGACAGAGGAACATAATGTTTTTTGTGAATCAAGATCAGTACAGAATCAGAGGGAGGTTTAAAACTATAGAGGCCAACTTCTCTTAAACATATTGGCAGCATGACACTGGATTTGGCAGTATTTTACATCAAAGGATCTAAGGTCATGATGACGTGGCGAAGAGCAGATGAGTGGTCAAAAGAGATTACCCAAACCCATGGAGGCAAGAAGATAACGAGATGAGTTGTCCCCAACCCGACACAAATGCAGAAAACTACCATGTTCAAGAGCAACATAATACCGACATGAAGGTGATACTGGTTCCATTTTTCCCCACCATTTTTGGCTAGTACCCCAATTATTTTTGAAAACAAGCTTGAAGGCGATAGCATATGCTTTTTATATAAGTTTTTCCTTTGGAAAATCCAGCCTAGTACATTTAACGAGCCTTATGAAGGAGGAAATTGAGTAACATCATTACAACAAAGTCCGATGTCATCAGTTTTTAACGAGTCTGACAAATGAAGAACTCAGTGTCTTTTCATGTTTAGAGAGTTTGAAAAGACAACATAAAAGAAAACTCCAATAGTTCCTTTTCGTAGATAGTCCCACAGATCCGAAAAGGTAGAAAACTCTATCTGAGAGAACCTCCTAGTCGCAATAGGCTAGGGTATTCCTTTTTCATAAATAATCTATCCCAGCCCAAGAAAGAGGTAAACGTATACTAGGTAGATGTCACTTAGTAGCCATTTAAAGAGTTCAAAATGACAAGCATCTCGGCAATATTTTCAATTTTAGAGAGTAAAAAAAGAGTTGAAAGGTGACTCCTCCTGGAGGAACGAGTGGTATAAAGGGAAGCAACTGGTTCCGGTAATGGTGGAACTGCTCAAAACAAGATAAAGGTCAAGAGGCTAGCTAACAAGACCACTCATCGTAGCGGTTCCTCAGGAATGGGTAAAACAACCAAGTGAAGGCATATGATCGGCCAAGTAGATAGTGACGATGGAGTGAAAAAACCAAGGCTCATCTGGCAAAAAAGGCTGATAAAATGGAAATCACAAGAGGTAAAATGGGAAAGGTTTCATTTTTACACAAGCTTGAAATCAGGAAACTCTGCTTGAAGTTGGTTTCATTTTTACACAAGCTTGAAACAAAGATAAACTATGCTTGAAACCGGTTTCATTTTTACACAAGCTTGAAATGGAAACAAACTATGCTTGAAAAAATAAGCATGCCCCTAGCATGGTGACTTAATTCGAGGTACATTCCCCCCAAGCTTCAATCCATATGAAAGGCATATGGAGTGTAGGTTCAAATTATGAGATTAACGGAAAGACTCGACTGGGATTTTACGAGATCTAAACAAAGACTCGAATTGAACGGGAAAGTGTTTCATTGTTTTAATGAGGTTGACACATTAAAAGAACTATCCTCGTGACCTAATTCATTTTTGAACGAGGTTGACATAGAAGATGAACTATCCTCGAGAGAGCTTGTTTCATTTTTTAAGGAGCTTGACACAAGAAAAACAAACTTTGCTCTAAACATCTTGTTTCATTTTTTAACGAACTTGACACAAGAAAACAAAATATGCTCCAAAAACCTTGTTTCATTTTTTAAAGAGCTTGACACAAGAAAAATAACTCTACTCCGATGACCTTTCATCATGACGAATAAGAAGTCATGGCTTCCAAAAGTTCCACATCGGATGGGAGAAAAACATCTCGGAAAACAGGATCCAATGCCCCCAGCACACGATGCACAATGGAACTATCACTAAATGTAGGCACGGGATAGGTAGCCACATAATTAATCTGTGGCAGGGAAGATACAACCGACAGATAAAGACTCAGAAAGGACAATGGTGGACTAGCTTCCATATGAGGACCAAAGAATGCAAGCTGATCGATGGTCACGATCCAACCTTGGTGTGGAAAACACATCACACGAAAGAGGAAGGAGACAAGCACTCCCATGGCATAAGTATAATCACGGCCCAGGAGTAAATTAAAATCCAAGGGGCCAAGAACAACCATCACTTCCATATGGACATTTTTCCCTCCCAAAGTAATGGAAAACTTTGAAAGGATTCCTAATGGTTGACTAGTTCCTCTGTTAAACGCCAAGAGATTCTGGGTAATAGGCACAAGCGAAGGCGAAACAAACACTTGCCAAGTAGTTAAAGATAAAATACTGATAGATGCGCCTTCATCTATAATGGTGCTAGGCATGACTAGATCAAAGGTTTGTACCGTTATCTCAAAAGGCACATAAGACAAAAGGTTGTATCCTGCAAATCAATTCCAATCAAAGGAAGCGACCAAACTACTTGGAGGGTCTACCATTGAATCGATATGGTCTTCCCCTGGTGTTACAGAAGAAGAAGGAGCATCCTCCACGACATCCATCATGGAGTCGAGAGGGGTATCCTCCAGGACCTCCATCACGGAAGGTGGAGGAGCAGCTTCTTGAGGTATGGAGACATGAGAATCTTTCTCCAAGTCCGAAGAATCTGGAAAAACAAGAAGAACATGAGGGATGTGAGATCCTCTCTCAACAGAAAAGACCTGGTGCACTGTAGATGGGGCTAGCTTAACTGATCCCACGACCAGCGGTTGGTTGGGGATGGATTCATGATGGTGAATTTTTTGGGGGAGCGGGATCAAGCAAGGATTACTCTTGACTGATCATTGGATCAACTAGTGAAGCAATCAAAGAAAGTTGTTTGTAACCAGCCAGAAGGCAAGGTGCAGAAACAGACGATTTGTCCAAAACTCTCTTGGATTCATCCATATACGAACAAAGTGAATGGCATGGTGCCCTTCACACAACTTACAAGGATTGGAAAGCTTACCCTACTTCTTAGGAGCTTTACCAACACTTGCTGAGGACATGCCCCCAACTTGACTCCCAGAAGCCAAAGGCAGTGGTGGATGACCATTGGACAATACTTCGAGCACCTTGGGAATGCCAGGGAAATATTGAAGAAGATGGTTTCCTTGGCACAACATGCAAGGGAACTTAAATTTCCATGGAGGGTTGGAAGGTTCATCTAGAGTAGGTGTTTTAAAAGCAACAACTGCAGAATTAGCCTCTCACTTATCTGAATTCTTCTTCTTAGTATTATTCTTCTTCTTCTTAGTCACCTGGGTACTAAAATCCAAACTTTCACCAAGAAAATTAGAATATGAGGATGAAGAAACAGACCAAGAAGGGGAGAGGTCCACCTTCAAATCAACAAGGCATTGCTAAGGCAGAGGAGTGGATGGTATGGTAGCTCGAACACTTGAGACCACACAGGTTGAAAACAACCAAATAGGCAACCCAACAGTTAACCCAGGGAGGGATAACGTGGCCATATAAGGAGCACCAATATTTCCTAAAGCAGGAAAAGGACTAGGAATCCCTTCAAAGGGGACTCCTTGACTGGAAAACTCCAGAAAAGTTGCCATCAGAAACGGCCTTGAAATAAAACACTAAGAACAAAAATTCTAACCAGGAATATTTCGTGGGTGATTAATTTTTATGACACTGAAACTAGACTCTGCTATTTCATATTTTAAGAGCCGAGAAACAGGAAAAAGGTGATTCTATAGCTTTTGGTTTGGAAACAAGTGTGAAAGGACAAGCGCTTAATGATCTTTTCAAATTTATGGAGTCAGTAAAGATCAAAAATGACTGCTCAGGTAGTCTAGGAAAATGGGTGTACTAGATATCCATGAACTTCCATATATGCCTTGGTAAAAAATTAAAGAGAAATCAACCAAGGACTTGACGTACATGCAGGTAATCTCCCTGAATGCTGTGTCCGGTGTATCACGGGTAAAAGGCGGCAGACTCAGCTTCTTAAAGATAAAGGATTGCAACCTAATGGGGTCTCCCTTTATATACTTGACGGTATGGGGAGCACAAGTTCATACTGGCACTATCTAAAGCCAGATGGCGAATGAAAACTACTAGATTTAACGACGCCGGAACACGTCACTAGCCTAGACCACTAAAAATGTTTTGTTAGGTTTCAATGCTTTCTTAGGTTGATTGAATAAATTTTATGGTTGATCTTGATTTATGTCTTGGTTTCAAGGCCCTATCACATGTCATCTGACAATCTCCTATATGCAGCTATATAACAAAATAAATCTTTCAATTTGATGAATTTTATCTAGTTAAGGGAAGAGCTTCAAACAATGATGCAACAAATAGCAATACTGAAAATGAAACTTTTTCCAAACTAGATGAATTTTACTATCCAAAAGTAATCTCAAACATTCAACGATGTGAATAATGTAATGTAATCTATGCAAAATCCTCTTTTTTGAAAACTATGCAATTGTAATCTATGCACAATTTCCTTTCTCCTTTTTGAAGAATAAGAATGCACTCAATGCATTTTTCGATGAAATGAAAATCTACTTAATGCACGATTTTAATGAAATATAATGCAATCGATGCAATTTTTAGCTTTCAATCATTAAACAATGTAATCTAAGTCCAATGATAAATCTTAAAAAAACACTTTTCAATGCAATGTGATCTAATGCATTTTAACGAAAAAAAACTTTGAGACGAAATATAAATGGATGCAAATCTTCTTAATGAAGGATGAAGGCAAAAGGGATGCAAACAAACACTAAGAATGCAATCGTTGTTTCAAACACTTTGTAACAAAATTCCTCAAAAGGATACAAGACACATGAGGTCAAGTGCAAAAAGGAATTCCAAAGCATGAGTTAAAAACAAGGCATTCATTCCCTTTTACATCAAGCAATCATAAAAAGGACACCAGGACAAAAAATCAATCTCAAGGAGGCCAAAATCAAGAAGACCTTAACACCAAACAGAGTTGGCGCACCTGTTTGGCTGTAATCTGCGCCAAAAAATCATTGGCAGGAGTGCCTAACTAGCAACAAGCGCCAGTTGCCGTGACTGTAAAGAGCTAAATCGTGCCAGTCAAGTTTACTATGGGAAAAATATGAAAAAGGACAAAAAGAGACTGGATCAGGTCTTCTAGGGGCTGAATAGGGGTTTGACACCAAGGAAGGTGAACCATAAGAGCAAACAAATCAATAAAAATCCAAAAACAACTAAAATAAGAAATATTAACTCCAAGTGACTCCCCAGCAGATTCGCCAAATAGTTGAAGAAGTAAATCCCCTCTACGGACAGAGGCGATCCCACTAGCCCAGATCGGCTCTAGCAACAATCAAGTCACGCAATGACGTTGGTTTCTAGTTACAAAAAACAAAGATCGCGATGAGTATCCTACCTCAAATCCCATGCAGTTTTTGTTGAAGAAAAGGTGATGTTTCCCATCTCTCACTTGACAGGTCACAATCCTTCCATTCGACATGTCCAAACACATGTACACATGCAAGGAAACAACAACATACAACGTAAAATCTAAAGCATGTAACTATATATTAGTCAGAGAGGATATAATTCATTGCATTACGTAAACAAATGAACACATGAATGGAACCAAAATCAGAGTCGCTTATATTATAAATGAAAAAAGGGAGATTACTACCAAATTCTTTGACGCTATGATCTTCCTTCAGCGGGGCTTGTAGCGGAGCATGTCTCAACAAAGCCTATTAGGAATCTGGACGAAGCTCTCTCTCTTACGGGATTCTCTTCAGCTTGTCTCTAAATAGTTGCCAGGCTATAGTTTCTTTCCTACAAGTTCAGTTAGCTTGCTAATGGAGAGGGCAAGATTTTATAGATGGAGGAAAGGAAGTTGGGATCCCTATAATCATGGGATTGGCCCTATCTCTTAGGAAGGTTCCATGATAGGTGGAAAACCACATCCTATACATGGAGATCTGGAGCCAAACCACTCAACTCCTTTTGATGATTCATTCAGGAGTTTGTTAGAATCAAACTTCCACCATATTTTTTTTTAAAACATCCCTTAATAATCTTGGCGTGAGTGAAACAAAGGGACAGGGTGCTAGTTGGCGTGCCCTCGAGTGTGGATTTCCCCCATTGGCACGAGGGATGAACTAGCTAGTCGCGCCAAGGCTAAAACATCTATTTTTATGGTTTTTTACAGGAAATTTTCTTGAGAAGAATGTTTGTCCTTATGCAAGAGGATGCCATTAAGGTGGTTTCAGGACATTTTACTATTCACAGGTCACAAGAATAGTCCTCCAGTGTATGGGACGAAGCATTACAGGGACGGTGAAAAAATTTTGTGTAACAATTTGAATGAGAAAAACTTAATTTCATCATTAGTAGAGGAAATACACATTCTTGCTCCAACCCCCTCTCTTCCAGTAGCACCATCAAAATGTAAAATCCACCAACCTTCTTCATTTTGCTCAACACATCTCTGATTTTCTGCTTGCTGATTTTCTATCTTTTCCTCAAATTATGCCCCATTAATAAGTTCATTGAGCAAAATTGAGGATCCCAATTCACTTTCAACTACATAAATAGGAAAATTTTGAGTTTCTTTCTTTACTACTCACCATTTAATCCATCCTACTTTCTCTATATAGCCTCCTTTTCTCACCAAAGACTGAAATGGTGGCATATGCCATATCCATCTGCATAGTTCCTTTAATATTGATTGCCAAATATCTAGATAAAAGCATTCCAAACTTCAGAGGAATGTTAGCTACCACTATTTACATCACCACTATCTTAGTAGGTAATTGAGTTAGGCCAAAAACAACATCCTTAATGAGACCTATGCATTGGACTCTCTTGGAGTCAAAAGAAAGCATATCTTTGTAAGGTCTAGTGATCTCTAAAACCATCCTTTCCATAATCACCTTAGGAATTAGGTTGTGGGAAGCTCCTGAGTCTAACACGGCATTATGAAAATTCATATTATGAATGTTCATACTTACATAAAAAGGAAGAAATTTTTCATTGTGTTCATATTCTACTCTTGGTCCCAGGAAAATGGTAGGATGGTATTCTTACAGATTGAGGATGTCTGAAGGTCCAGGTTGAGTGGTCAGCATCTTGAAAATTTTATTTATGTATTCAATGAACTTGATTATTTCTACAAAGGGAACTGAAATTTTGATTTTGGAGATCTCATTCTCTAAATTGAACACTAGACAACCTAGAGTAACTATTTCAAATCAAATTCTAGCTAAAAATCAGCCCGAGAGGGCTCTCTCAAAGATATTGATAATATTATGTAAATAATATCACAGATGGATAAATCTGACAAAAGTGTTTTAGCTATGTTTGTATGCAGGTGAAGGATGTATACAATTCACTACCATTGGGATTATGGAGTCAATGTTAAGAAACTTAGTGACATGGTTCTTCTTGTGGAAGTTGAGGCGTATAGATGTTTTTATGAAAATCAAATACACAAATACACAATAGTCTAATGCTTGAAGGAAGTTAGAGAATAACGTACATGAATTCTAGGTAATCAAACATCAAAGTATTGTAGACAATATAACAAGATACATAGGAGAAGTTCTCATGAAAACATCAGATGAATCTCAGGGGAAGAAAGAGCCAACAACCATTGTATATTAATGATCAGAAAATGTTTACAATATTAGTTGTGTAATTAACATCATTCAACCCTATATTCTTCGAAATTATGCCTATTAATAGGCTTCATTATCTTTACATTGGATTTTCCTACATGTCTAGATCATCAAGCTCCTTTTCTCACACCTATCTTCATAATAAGAAAAATACATGGAAATTAAACTGACAACTATTAACTTAGAGATGTACTAGGACTCTACAACCTATTTATTACATCAAACAACTGAAAATATTGCATTTTTACATCGAAGATATACATGTTCTTGGGTGGAACTGACCATGACCAAGAAAATAATTTACCCCACTAAGTTAGGATACTAGTCTTCCTACTTTTAAGGAGGTGATGTCATGATAAATGATGATTGTCTTCATGATCAACTGGTGGACTGAATAACCTTGTAAAAGACCACGCCTCCATCAAAATTTTCCTTTGATACTCTTTAAGCTTTCCACGTGGCTGGCTTGCCTTCAATAGATCATCAAAACCCAAAAATTCTACAAAAACTTGCTCGCCACAGAAATTTTGTAGCAAATTGATTTCACTTCTCTCTGCCTATTAGCTCTCTTTGTTGATTTGGAACAGTTTGTTAAGTCAAAAGAGCTAAATGAAAATATTTACTCGCCTTTATTTTGATCATAACTGTGATTTTAAACAAAAATACACCTACAATGAGTTTGTTGCAAAATCTAGGCTTCAAGCCTCGGATTCTATACGAACTTTCCTAATTGGTAGTAAACTCAAAAATTGTCTTTTCTTCTTTAAAATTTTTCCTATGGGTCTGCAAATTCTGATTCTCAATGATGCAAAAATGTCAAAAAGGTAGTTTTTCGACTCTTCAAGCTTTGGAAGGTTCACCTTCGGCAGTAGGAGGTTGAATCTCTTCAGGTTCATTTATGAATGTGATTTTAAGACCTTTCTTCTTTAATTATGATTATATCATCTCCATCTCTTCTTACGCCACTTTGAATTGGCTTTTGAGTTTCTTTCTTTCAGCTTGCAACCATATATTTCTCTTTCTTATGTGATTAATTACCCTTCATAGGGGAAGTGTCCTTTTTAGCAGTTTCTTGTCATTGGTCAATGAATCATCATATTGATTTAGTTTCTCATTTCCTTTTTCTTTGAAATCTTCCATCAGCTTCCTGTCTACCTTGGCTTGCTACAATTCCAGTTTGGTCTCAATAACTTCCTCTCTTTCTTCTCTTAATTGTTCCTTTAACATTCTTTCTTCAGTTTTCTCAACCATTTTCTCTTTACCCCTCCTATGCACAATGATATCCTCTTTTTATGGAGACAAATCAATGATATCCTTTGTGATAGGGTGCTTCCCTTTTTCAGTAACCTCTGTCCTTTTACTTTCCATGACATCTTTGGAAATTTGCAGCTTGGTGAGTGGTTTTCCTTGATGAAATATAAACCCTGCATATTCCCCTAAAAAATAAAGATTTTTAGCAATTATACCCTTCTTTTTCTTCTTATTTCCTTTAACATCTTGAACTCTGATCACTAGAGTCTCTTAAATATCTATGGCTTGAAGAATATCTTCAAGGTTTCCTTTCCTAATTTTTTGGATTCTGGTTATCCTTACATGGATTTTCTTGTTGATATTTTATTTTCTACTTGCAGGTGTTGGTTGGGAAATTTATGTCTCTTGTACAGGATCTAATTCAATATCCATGGGCTCTATAATGGGCTCCATTTCCTCCTCATTCACACCCTCTGTTTCATCTACAGGTTTATCACTCTTGCTTGAAGGATTGACTTTTGACATTAGATTTTTCTTGGGTTTTAATGAATATACCTCATAACCACTGAGAAAAATAAAGGTGGCCCAGTCTCTATTTATATTTTTCAACTCCTCCAACACCAGGATTTTGATCAACCGATGAAAGAAAATTGAGGTTTCACTACTTTCTGGCCTAGCCTAAACCTTGTCCGACATCTTACCTAGGCTCATAAACAAGAAAAATGGAAGTTATAGAGACTGGTTACCGGTGAAGTGCAAAAAAATCATGAAATGGTACTGATAGACCATATGGAACCTCCCCTCACAAGTAAAGTATTTTTGGATTACTAGCAACAATTTGGAGTAGTTCTTTTAATGTAGCTCCTTGGGATTCCAAATGTCATGTCTACTCCAATGTGCTCAGGTTTTATAAATTAATAACAGTTCTACATCTTAAACTTAGTGGCTTTGAACAACTCTTCAGCCATCCTCGGTATCTATGTGGCTTAAGAAATTGTCTTAGGTGACACTACAAAACTTATCACCCCCACCTTCGAATTTATACCTATGAAAGTGACTGTAAAATCTTTTGAGATCTGGGCATGAAAACCTTGTAGTTTTTGGAAAAATTTCATGCATCCAATATTACTAAAAGCTTCTGTCAAGTCGAGGTCTTAATTGAGTAACTTAAGATCCATGTGCTCGTATCTTACACAAGAGCCTCCTTTATTTGTCTTTTTTTTCATGGCCATATTCCTTAATACTACCCTACCTTCTTGAAATTGTAACACCTGCAAAGAGACAAATTGAACAACAAGAAACTTGTAATGGAGCTACACTTTGCAAGGAAGATAATCAACATATGCATGAAAAGGTCGAAGGAAGGATGATAGAGAGCACCTTTGGACGTGAATTTAAAAGGTAAAATTTGAATATGGGAGGGATAATGATAAATGGGGGGAGTGAAGTGTAATGATGAATGACACTTATGATCATACATTCTTGCATGACTCTAATAATCGAACACGTGACCTCGCATTCAACCAAAACCTCTAAAAAATCAACACCTCATCATTCCCTTTATTGGTGTAGAAATACATGATTCTATAGTGTTTTCTGTTACAAATTAGGCAGATTCTCTACAGACTTGTCAGGTGAGTTTGTAGCAAAAACAACATGTTTGCAGTTATATTTGATACAGACTCAGGAAAAAATAGACAAGTTTCGACTACCTAAATTTAAAACAATGCATGTAGACTTTTGGTATATTTTGATAGAATTGACTATGATGACATGAGCAGTGGACTATTCTATACTTAGGATGATGGCCAATTCATGAGTTTTCATCAATTTCACGAACCACTTTTATGAGACAAATGAAACCTATGCTAATGACACTATCAATAAAAATTTGAAATTTTATTTGTGATAACAGTGGCTCCAATGGGGATGGTGTTCCCTTGTGGCAAAACAAAGAACTTGTAGTTCTAGTGCCTTCCTTTAAAAAATGAAATTTTCTGAAATTGATGAAGAATTCACTAAACTCTTATGGCCTTCTCCTCAGGCTCAATATTGATGACAAATTCATATTTATTAGTAAAACATCATAACAAAATATGAAATATGTACAATGGAGGGTAATTCAGTAAAATAAATTAGGAGGAATAGTGCTTTAGAAACCCGCCATTGATAGGTCCTCCTGCACACAGTTGTCCATCCATCTCCTGAAGAATAAAAGTGTTGTTACCATGGTATGAAGCTATCACAAATGGCCCCTTCCATATTTTATCAAAATTTCCATACTTCCCCTTTTCCTCAATTTTGGCTTCCCATTTCAAAACCACATCCTAGATTTGGAAATTTTCCTCTTTAATGTTTCTATCAAAATTTTTCAACACTCTATTTTGTGATTGCTGATGTCATATACTTGTTCCTTTTTCTCTTGCAAATCTATGAGTTTTTTTATCCTCGTTTGGATAAAATTAGGCTCTTATTAAAGTTCTTGCAACAGTTTCTTTATCGAAAGCCCGAAAGAAGTTGGAAATATCACTTCAGCTCCATATACCAATTCATAGGGAGATGTACCTATGGATATCATAGTACAAACTCTATCAGCCCATAAAGAAAACTTTAGATTCAGATTCCATGCTCTTTTATTTTCTTGCAACACTTTTTTTATTATCCTCACTATACTCTCATTGGATGATTCTGCCAGAAACTACCTCTCTTTGATGAAATTTCCTAAATTAATGCAAAAAAAAGACATAGTAAAAGTCACTTAATTTATTTACCTAGAATAAATAGATGTCAATGATGCCAAGATGAGAATCATGGTTCAAAGCTTCTCTAGAGATGTTATAACCTATTTTAGATCTTTGAATGAAAATTTAATAGCCACTCCAGATCAGCTGATAGATGCCTTTATGGCCCGATTGGAGGTGAAGAACAATCACTTGCAGATTCTTTCTAAATAAGATAATCTAAAAAGGAATCCAAATGAATCAGTTTATGATTTCAATGCTCATTTCAAGCGAGTATAAAATTAAATTCCAAATGAGATCAAACCTCCTCCAGGTTTGGCTCTCTTACATTATCCAGATGGATTTGATCCATACATGGCATATCAATTGCGACAGAGGAATATTGCAACATTAGAAGACATGCAGAGGAAAGCAGGCAGTGTGGAAGAAAAATTGTCAATTAAAAAATCAAATATGAAGCGTGGGAGAAAAGTAACCATAAAATAATAAGCATCCTCATCCTCTGAGGTAAAATTGGACACTTTGATAAGGGCAGTATAAAGGATGGTTTATAGGATTTCCATTCCAGAAAGACATCCGGAAGCACAGGTTAGAAATCTCAACTTCAGAGGACAACAAAAATAAACTTATTTTAGAATCAAAAAAAGAAAACAAAGGGCTTCTGAGAAACCAACAAAACAAGAGCATATTCAGACACCCTTGTAGAAAAATTTTGGTCAAGGAGTTGAGGAAGAAGAAGAATATCCAATTGTTGAAGAAAACCACATTTTTACTGCTCATGGCTAGCCCATATTTTTGACAGAAAATGAAGAATATGTTGAGAAGACAATTTTCATAAGGATGAAGATTACATATTATCCAATGATCATGAGTTGGAGGTTGAGTCTAATGATTATCAGTGGGGTTATTTGAATGCACTCAGCTCATAGAAGAAGAAATATTTATTGAGGAGTAGAGATATCCCAGTCAATCCTATTTAGAATCGGGCGTTCCAACAAAAATATACTCACCCGAAGAAAAATACTCAAGGTAATCAGAAAAAAGGAAAGGAACCTCCAGCTCCAAATCATAGTAAGGTTAATCAACCATCTATAAGCACATCGGGAAAAGAAAATGATAATCAGAATAAGGAAGCTACACCAAAGGATCAACTCAACAAAAGAGACATCGCCATTAAAGAGGTCGAAAATTCCATTCCAATCAGCTTCAAAACTGAAATATCTAAATTAAAAGTCTCTATCCCTTTAAATAAACTTGTTAAAAAAAATTAATATAAGTCTCATGTAGCCAAAATGTTGAAATTATATCCTTTATCTGATATGGTGAATGTCGAAGATGAACAACCTCAACTTATTTTTGGTCCATCCATAGATGGTTAGTTAGAGGATAGTGAAGTTCCCCCATTCTATTTGAGTTTGAGAATTCACCAATTTATCCTTCACAATGCCATTCTTGACTTGCCCATACCATGACCTGTATTACTTTGATTCGAGTAGAGTCCATTGTCTTGGTTTCATAAAGAATTTGGTATTTTCCCTCGAAAAAATTCCAACAAATCATGTCTCAATGGATGTGGTGGTAGCTGATATACCGCCATGTTTTGGTATGTTGTTGTCGAAATCTTGGGGATTGAAGTTGAGAGGCACTTTGTAACTATATTTCTCTTATGCCACCATCCTATTTTTTAGATAATTGAGAAAGTTGTACTGGGAAACGAAGATGAAATACATGATAACTAGCAAAGAGAAGCCTAAAAATCATCCAATTAATTCCGTACATACAGATATAGAATAATTTATTTTGTTCAATGATAGTGGTTTGAGTAACGTAGATAGTCATATTGTATAATTAGATGATATTCCGAAAATTTCCAATTGTGTCAGAGAAGTTTTAGATGATGGAAAAGGAAATCTACCTAGTTCTTCAGAAAATTCATCAAATAAGGTAGAGAAAAGTTCATAACAGAATCAAGAAGTGCCCCAAAAAGATGATACCGAACATAATTCATAATTCCAAAATCTGGAAGATGAAAATGGTCTTTGGACCATGAATTTCGATGGTGCCTTGGGGAAAGATGAGGCATGCATCAGAATTTGGATCTACAATCCTCTTCACCAGCAAGGTAAAGTTCTAAAAAATGTAATACTATGTTCTTATACGTTGGCTTTTTATTTTTCTAACAATGAGGCATAATATGATGCATTGATCACCGACCTCAAAATCCTGAAACATTTGGGTGCAAGAAGAATTTTAGTTTATTGCAACACAAAAATAGTGATAAAATAGGTAAAAGGGTAATAACAGGCCAAGCATCCATGAATGAGAGTGTACAGGAATGTTGGACTAGATATCCTAAAGATGTTTTGCAAATATACATTGTAATTTGTGCCAAGAAGTCAGAATCTTATGGAAGATTCAGTTTCTATAACAAAAAGTAATTTCAAGATCCCAATATTTTCCAATAAGAAGCTTGAAATCCATGTTAAACATTGAGCAAATGTCCCTAACGACTTGCGGTATTGGCAAGTTTTTTTGGATGACAAACAGGTAAGAAAATTTATGAAAAATGAAGGTGAATTCGAGAATTATTTTATTGATGAAGTTTATGACAAGGATAACAATATTCCAAGAGGTCTCATACCTTTGGAAGAATTTTTTGATCAGGATGATGTTGCTAGGAAGCTGACATTGGTTCCTACAGAGAAAGGTGTGGAGGATGTGAACATCGGAACAACGGACAAGCCTAATATGGTTAAACTGTCCAAGTTGTTATATCCTGAGATAAACTATAAACACATTGATTTATTGTCTGAATTTTCTGATTTTTTTGCTTGGGATTATGCAGACTTGAAGGTTTATGATAAGAATATCATTTAGCATACCATTCCAATTAAGCCCAACCAAAATACCTTCAGAAAAAATCTTAAAAGAATTAACCCTAGGTTGTTGCCATCGATATAAAATGAAGTGAACAGAATTTTTAAGTCTGGCATCATTTTTCATATCAGATTTTCTAACTGGATATCAAATCTAGTTCTGGTAAGGAAGAAGACGAGAGAAATTAGGCTTTGCATTGATTTTAGAAACTTAAACAAGTTGTCTCTTAAGGATAATTATCCCCTTCCCAAAATCGATCACATCCTACAGAGAGTGGTTGGAGCTCCCCGAATGTCGCTTCTTGATGGATATTAGGGATACAATCATATTTTAGTACATGAGAAGGACCAAGAAAAAACTTCCTTCAAGACACCTTGGGGCACATTTAAGTATGCTAAGATTCCATTCAGACTCAAGAATTTAGGGTCGACCTTTCAGCGGGCGATGGACATAGCCTTTACAGATGAGAAATATGTTTTCATAGTTGTATATCTAGATGATTTGAAAGTTTTCTTTCATTCCGATGATGAACACTTGTATCACTTAAGAATTTTATTTTAGAAATGCAGGAAATTCAGAATTTCTCTTAATCCAAAAAAATAGCCTTTTTTCCATGGATGATTGCAAGCTTCTTAGTTACATCATCTCCAAGGATGGAATTCTGATTAACCCTTCTCAGATTGAGGCTATTAAGCAAAAAAAATTCCACGTAGCAAGAAATAAATCCAATATTTCAATGGTAAGATGAAATTATTACATAGATTTATTCCAATTTGAGCATCTTCGAGAAATGACCAATATGTTGAAGAAAGACAATGAGGTAAAGTGGTCTAAGGATGCCAAAGGTATTTTAACTCATTTATCATATTCTAATTTTCCTCCGAGGATACCTCGGTTGTGGTCTTGATGAAAAATAAGGATAAGACTAAGAAACCCATTTCATTTTTTAGCTGAACCATCATGGATGTAGCCCTTCAGTATAATATCATTGAGAAGCAAGCCTTCGCTTTGGTAAAGGCATTGAAATATTTCCATGTATACATTTTACATTCACATATTCTAGCTTATGTCTCCAATGAAAAAGTAAAATATGTTCTTATGAAGACTGGTCTGGAAGGTAGAAGAGGGAAGTGGATAGTAGCAATGTTAGAATACGACCTCGAGATCAATACCGCAAGGCTGATCAAAGGTCATGGTCTAGCCAAGCTCATGGCTAAATCAAATTTTCATGCTCTAGACATCAACCTCATTTTAGCCTTGTCCAATGAAGAAGAGGACAACACTCTCATAAAAGTATCTGATATTTTTCTTTCGTCTCCTTGGTATTCATACATTATATATTTTCTTAAACATTAAAATCTTCCTCCAGGCATGTATAAGAGTAAGGGTAGGTCATTAAAGTTGAAGGCTTCCAAATATTGCATTTTGGATAGTGCTCTTTATTAAAAAGACGCAGGAGGTATTTTTCTGAACTGTTTAGTTGAAAATGAAACCAAAGAAGTAGTGAATGATTTCCATATAGGAGATTTTGGAGGCTACCTATTTTGGAAAAACAATGGCTAAGAAAGTGTTGAGGGATAGATACTATTGGCCAACTCTTTTTGCAAATTTGTATAGAAAAGTGATGAGTTTCCATGAGTGTTAGGTGTTTCAAGGTAAAATAAAACTTCTTCCATCACCTTTGCAGCCTATTTCAGTACATGCACCTTTTCAACAGTGGCGCCTTGAATTTATAAGAGATATTAACCTTACATAATTTTCACAACATAAATGGATCTTAACGACCACCAAATACTTCACCAAATGGATCGAAGTGATCCCAACAAGGCAAGCAACAAATTTAGTAATTATTCCATTTTTGGAGATTCACATTCTGTCTCATTTTGGTTGTCCTCATTAGATCATTCCTGAAAATGTGATTGCATTCAAGTCTAATAAACTGGTTGAGTTTTGAGACAAGTACAACATCAAATTTGGGCACACAAATGCATATTATCCACAAGGTAATGGCTTAGCAGAATCCTATAATAAATATCTGATTCATATCAAAAATAATATGCTGGAGGCAAACAAGAAGAACTAGCAAAAAAATCTTGTTAATGCTTTGTGGGCAGACAAGGTGAGTAGTAATAAATTAGTAGGAATGTCCCCTTTTCAGTTGGTTTATGGTGTACACACTATTTTTCCTACATCAATTCTAGTCTTAGTCATGAAATTGTTTCAAGAAACAGGAAGTGAGGAAAATGATGTACAATTCCAGATCAATAAGATGCTCCATCTTCAAAAAACAAGAGATGAGGTCTTTCAAAACACCTCAAAGCTTCATGAAAAGATAAAGAAGGTATATGTCTGAAACACAAAGGTGGAAGATTTTAAGCTTGAATATGTGGTCCTACGATGGAATGCAAGGAAAGAGGAAAAAGGGAAGCATAAAAAATTTGAAAACCTATGGAAATGGATATACAAGATCTCAAATTTCCACAGGTGACATGCTTTCATCTTGAAGGAGATGAATGGAGAAGAGAGCTCAGGAGGACCAGTCAATGGTAGGCTCCTTAAGAATTATCTTTTCTAATGTAGATTTCAGATTTCCCAATTCCATTGTATATATCAGTTTAAATTTTTTGCAAAGTTTGAAGTGAAGAATCAATAGATCTTGGAGCCCGAGGTGAAGGCCATAAAGTTTCATTGGTTTTTTGTTGTTTTCAAATTTCAGTAAAATTCAAGTCAGTCTAGTTTTCAGTTAGTTTTGAGTCAGTTTATTATATCCAATGTTCAACATTCAGTTTGGTTTTTATCTTTTGACTCCATGCCCAATGGGTAGGCTACTTGGTCTACAATATTCTTGACACCCCAAGGAGCTGCCATCCCTAGCTGGATCCAATGTTAGTGTCATTCTTTTCAACCTGCCAATAGTGATAAAGTAGGCTCTGATCATGTCTTGCTAGGGTCCCATTTTGAATTTTTTGTCATTCCATTAGGTCATCATGCAAAAATTTGGTCACTAGATGTAGATCTAGGTCTAATTTCACTCCTTTCAAAATTTTACTACTTGCTGGCTCATTTCACCTCTTTGGTGAGCGTACAATCATTTATGAGATGTTATTATCATTACATTAATTCTCATCATGGTTTCATTCAGTCTAGAGTATCCATTAGTTATTAGGTTTTCCAAGGTCATCAAATCACATTTCATGCATAAAGTCCAGCAAGTGGAGTGACAACAAAGAAATTTCATCAGTAAATTTGATTTCAAAGAAAAATGTAATTTTATGTTCCTAATTTTTATTAATTACGTAGAGTTCTAAGTAGCTGCAACACTCAAAGTTCAATCATCAAATGATCAAGGTTCAAAAATCCATTTAGTGTTCTTAAGCCATAAAAAGATAAATTTCAAAGATCAAATTCAAAGTTTAAAGCTAAAAAGCAATGTGAAGTTGATTTTGAGAAAAAGAAATGTGGTTCCAAGCCTATTTAATGATATTTCTCCTAGTAAAAAGGCTCTCAAAGACCAAAAGTAATTCATTTGCTTTCTCAAGCCTCGAGCTCAGATTCTCCAAGAAAAAAGTCTAATTTTTACTCAAAAAACAGATTTTATGGGTCCTTTGCTGCGCTTTTTCCATAGGCTTTGCGATTTTTGCAGTGGGCACGATGCACTTTTTAGAAGCACGACACACTTTTTTCAAGGCTTCACTGGGCCTTTCTCAAGCTCGTTGCAACTTTTACAGAGGAGAGCCATGACCTTAAAATTTTGTCTCCAAGGATTCTAAGTTGCAAACAAAGGTTTCTACACTCATTTTCATGTAATTTACATCCTCACAACACCTCCTTTCAACTCATGGTCTTAAATTTATGATGCAAACCATCATCTCTATCCATGCCATTTTCTATGTAATTAAACCCTATTTTTCATCTTTGTGAGGTTAATTTTTTTTTTCCATAGACCCATATACCTCCCTCGTATTCTAATTCACTGACCACTACCATCACATCCCATCATTCCCACTCTTAAGCTATATTCCCTAAAACCCTACCCCTACGTTGCGCTTTTCTAGGAAACTAGACAAAATCTATGTAATTTAATTCCCTACACCATCCCCATTATCATTTCAACTCCCTCTCACTTCCCTAAGCTTCCTAACTCCCTTACAAACTTCCCCAAATTTTCCCTCACTTATCCCAACTCCCTATCCTACAATCCCACTACCTTTCCCTTCCCCTTCTTCCCTAGGATTTATAGACAAAACTAAAAATAATGGAGGAGGAGAGAAACATCATGGACAAGGAGAGAAACACCATAGAAGAAGATAATAAAACCTAAAAGGAGTGAGAATCTTGAGGTTAGAGCCATCAAACACTATGGAATTGATGTCATCTCCCTTAGCAGTCAAATTTTTCCAGCATGTAGGTTGTTTTTAGTTTTGTGAGATGGTCCAAAGAGTACGGATCCATCCAAATTTGACCATAATTTTCATCACCAACCTACAAAAATACCAAGTGACCATTTCAGGGGTGACATTCACTATTTCTACAGGCATAATTGCAGCAACAACATGGATACCTAATGTGGGTGAAAAGTGGTTCAAAACTAAAGATTTGGATGCCCAATTGTATGAAACTTAACTCAAAGCACCATACAAAGATAACATCAAGAAGATCTTTCCTTTTGGTCAGTTTCTTAATAGGTTTTCTCCCATGATGAAAATAATCATGAAATATTTCACTTGTGAGGGAAGATTCTCCAAATTGTACAACTATCGCATCATGTTGCTCATGCATTTCACTAGGGTGAAATTGGTCAATCTTCCCTACTATTTGTACATGATCATTGATATTATGGCCTACATAGTGCATAATAGAGAATATGAGCTTCAAACGAATAGCCTCTTCTATCATTCACTCATCAAAGTCATTGTCCTTCATCCCCTCAAACATTTGAATATTTCTTGGGAGACTTTCATTGAGGCAGATGTCTTCACTACACCACCAAATGAGCCTAATGGACCTATTCCACCATCAACATCATTTTCTCACAAGAAAAATAGGTTATCTAGCAGGGAAATAATGAATAAATCTAAAGAGGACAAATAGGTCAAAACCTACTAGAGAGGACATAGGAAAGTGTTTTCTCCACATATTATGGAAGCAGCCTTTCCTTCTACAGTAACAAAATAGGGATATCGAAAGCAGCATGAGGCAATTTTCCAAGAAAATGAAGCCCTTCACCATGAAGAAGAAAGGAGTTTGAACCGGAAGACTTGGATGTCCAAGATGATCATGAAAAATCAAACCTGGTCATCAAATATAAAGATGCAAAAGTAAGAGAGCTACAAGATAATTTGGCAAGAGCACAATTTGTCATCTCCTTCCTTGAGCAAGAAAATAAACAATTGAGCGACAAACAAGTACTCTTGGAAGTGGAATTATTGAAGGCCAAGAGGAAAGATGTCAAAGGAAAATTTCTGGTGGCACATGATGATTCTGATCATGATGAGGCCTAGATAACCAAGAAGAGACCAAAAATAAGAGGTATTAAGAGAGCATTGGAGCAAGAAAAAAATGAGGCACAAGAACTCATCATTAAGGAGATAATTGCAAGATAAATCAATGATGAAAGAGAAATTTGGCTTGATAGAGTTAACATACACCTGTAGAAGCTCCTTCATAAGGCCAACAAGTATAATCATACATTGAGGCACATGTCTGACCGTTACAACACTAGAAACAAGATTTCCAATATCAATATCAAGCAATTGAAGGAAAAACTGAAGGAAACCCTAATCAACCAAAAGGAGAAGGGTAAAATTGAGTTTCTTACTAATTCCTCCTTGGTATATTGGTTGGGTGAACCACGTTAAATTTTTTGTCTTCATTTATATGTTGTGTGTGTTTTTTTAATTTTTTTTCTGTTGCGTAACTCCTACAATTGGTATTGGAGCACGCGAGTTTTCAAGGCGGAAGGACGTTGTATCAAAGTGATCAGAGCTTAAGTGTTTGTTGTGCATTCGAAGCACTCGTCAGGAGGGTGGATTTGGACTGAGCCTTCCTTGGATGTTGTCAAGCAGCGTGGGTGAGAACATTGTGCACATTTTGCGTCTGCGGGCTGTTTGTTGGAGGATCCAATTTTTTGCCGTGAGATTGTAGCCCAGTCCATATCCTTGATATGCTAAAAAAAGTAGTTGTTGATGTCTAATGCCATGGACTGATTGGTGAATGCCATCAATTGAAGGTTGGACAGCTGCCGAGAGCTATGATAAAGATGTTGTTGAGCTTCTGATCTGGTGGAGTGGAGCTGCCAGATCTTATGTTCTCAGATCGTGGCTTTGGATATGAAATGGCGTTGAGAGCCGAAGGCTGTGAGCTCCCAAAACATTGACTCTTGAGAGCCGTAAGCACAGACTAGAGCTGCATGGACTGTGTAATATCCCTTAGCTGGTAGCGTTAAGAGTGGAGGAGCCACGGAAAAACCGTGGAATGTTGAACGCTGGCTTGTTGAACGGTGAAGGCTTGTATTGAATCCAATTTAAATCGATTTGTTTTTATATACCATTTTAAATCTATTTATATATGAAATTCCTATTGTATATCAATTTAAATGAATACAACCTGAAAGGTTTGTTCAAAATCCCAACAATAATTTTGTCTGTAGGCTCAATAAATCATTGTATGGTCTGAAGCAATCGCCTCGAAAATGGTACAAGAAATTTGATTCTTTCATGATGAGCCAAAATTATATAAGAAGTGAATATGATCATTGTGTTTACTTTAAGAAATTAAGTAATGGAATATTCATTATCATAGTGTTATATGTTGAAGATATGCCTTTAGCAAGAAAAAGCATAACAAATATCAATAGGTTAAAGGCTCAAATGGCTAGGACATTTGATATGAAAGATCTAGGAGTAGCAAGACAGATTTTGGGCATGGATATTTTTCAGAGACAAGAGAAATGGTAAGATGTGTTTATCACAAGAGAATTATATTGAGAAAATACTCTTAAGGTTTGGTATGAACAATGTGAAACCAGTTTTAGTCCCTTTCGCTTCCCATTTTAAGATTTCTTCAAGTTTATGTCCTAATACAAATGAAGAAAAGGAATATATATCTCGAATTCCATATTCCAATGTGGTAGGTTATTTGATGTATGCAATGGTTTTTATAAGACTAGATATTTCACATGGAGTTGGGTTTGTCAGCAGGTATATGGAAAATCCAGGGATATAACACTGGGCAGTAGTGAAATGGGTGCTTCGGTATTTGAGAGGCACAAGTGATTATTGTATCACTTATGACATAGGTAGTGAATTTGTTTGTGGATATGTTGATTTTGATTTTGCAGGTGATTTGGATAAGAGAAGGTAAAATTCAGGATATGTATTTACTCTTGTAGGTTGAGCTATTAGTTGGATGTCAAAGCTACAAAACATTTTTGCTTTATCCACTACAGAAGCAGAATACATAGCTACTTCACATGCTTGCAAAGAAGCAGTTTGGTTGAAAGGTTTGTTTGGTGAGTTTGGTAGGTTGTAGGACAACATAAAGTTATTTTGTGATAGTCAAACTGCAATTCATTTGGCTAAAAATCTGACCTATCATAGTAAATCAAAGCATATACCTATAAAGTACCATTTTGTAAGACAGGTTATCACTTAACGGGGAGTCTCTCTTGAAAAGTGAATACAAAGGAAAACTGTGCAAACATGTTCACGAAACCAATTTTATTAGAGAAGCTACGATGGTGTCTAGCTCCTCTTGTCTTTCAAAGAAAATAAAAATAATAAATGAACGAGGTATTAGGCTAATTGTTATCAAGGTGGAGATTGTTGAGATTTTTCTAGCTGAAATCTCTTGGATATGCCAATAGTAGTTTTTTGTTGCAAAACTGTTGGCATCAAATTAGCATGAGGAAATATTCTATCCTAGTTTGGTGTGATAGAATTAATTATTTAGTTTCTTCTCTCTTCAATAAATTGTAAGCCTGTAGAGGCAAATGTATGAGATGTGAGGTGTGTGGAAGAGGAAGTGCAGATGAGTAAATTCTGCTGATGTAATCTCCTGTTGATGAACAAGATTGCAGGTACCTCTGTTTGGTGGATGTAGCCAAGATTGGTTGGGTGAACCACGTTAAATTTCTTGTCTTCATTTATATGCTATGCGTGTTTTTAAAATTGTTTTCCGCTCCATAACTCATACACATACTTCATCAGCACTTCATCTAGCAATTTTGAAGGTTTTTGAGCAAGTTTTGTGTTTTTGGGGAATTTTGGTAAAAATTTACAATTTTTGCATAGTCACATTGCAAAAAGCACAACTTGGGCCACGTTGTGCCTTTTTGGAGGCCTCTAAATGCTAAAAAATATGTATGGATGGATATAGAATGGTCTCTACATCAATTTTTGACTATCAGAACTCTAAAAAGTGAGCTTTTGATAGGTGGAAAAGGCCAAAAACCTCCTAAAAAAACACCTTTCTCCCTTCTTTTTCAGCCTCACATTGCGTTTTTTGACCCGTCTTGGGAGATTGAATTTTTGAAGAGCTTCAATCCATCATTTTCAGAGCTTGAGGATATTTTTGAAAACTAGACTAGAAGAGATTTCCAATGAGCCATATTGGGCTCAATTGGGACTTTAGGAAGGCACTCAAAACTTGATTTGAAGGCCCATTTTATGGTTTTTACCAAGCACGTTGTGCTTTTTACAAGGACATTGCGATTTTTTCACTCACGCTATGCTTTTTCCAGATTTCCTATCATCTTTAGAAATTCAAGTTTTTCTCTGTTGGTTGATGAATTTTATGAATTTTTACTGATGTAAATGTGTAAATCAAATGTAATTATGTGTAATATTCCCAAATTTTCACAAATAATTGGACTATTAGAGTTCTTAATTTTATTATTTAATTAAGTAAATAAAAGTGTGGAGGGACCAATAATCCTCAAAGCTAAATAAGATCCAATTTTGATGTGTGAATTTTGATTAATTAAACATAGATATACATAATGGAGTAGTGGAGCATATACTAATATGAATGGAGTGGAGATCATGTCTCATTAATGAGATATATCATGAAGGTTGAAGCAGTCAATAGAGATCATGGAGGGAATATAATATAAGATCATAGAGAAGTCATGATGAGGTGATTGAAGAAGTAGCGCATTTAATTCACACATGATGGATAGGCTGCACATTGCATGTAGACATGATGGAGGAATTGGAGAGACAACACAATAAAATATGGAGGATTATGTTCACATGCACAACGAAGTTTAGAGGTGTGCCAAGGCATGGGAAGGCTCATAAAATATATAATAAATATGAAGGAAACATTGGAGGTAGGATTTAGTTTTATGATTTGTGATATATTTAGATTTGGAGTTGTCTTTTGACATTCCATGCACTATTATGATGTTTAGCTAATTCTACAGTGTTGTTTACCATAAAGTGTTCTCGCGTGGAAATCCCACCCTTATCCATGGGGGACTTGTGTGCCTACTCTGGGAAGGTTATTCTTAACTTTCATTCATCATCAGGAATTGGTACCATAGTTTTCTTACTCTCTCCAAAACATCCATATTCAGAAATTGCATTATTTCTAAAGATGATTTTGGCAAGAGGAGGTTGTCTTCAATATTTCAGCTGGAGAATTAGTGAAGAATTATTCCTGTCACCTTGAGCTTCAATATAAGCATTCCCAGAGCCTCATTTCATATCTATCATCAGGCCAAATTTGATTGACCTCTGTTGGAGAGGTAAATCTCCTCTGCGAACAGAGGTGATCCCTAATAGCCCCAGATTGAGTCTAGCAACAACTAAGTCATGCTAATACATAGGTTCCTAATTTCAAAATACCAAGATGCGACAAGAGGCATAGCTTAATTCCTACGCTACTGTCGCTTGCAGAGAATATGGCGCTTCCATCCTTCGTCATGGTAGATCACACATCTCCTGCCTAGCACATTCGAACATCTGCACGTACACGAAGAAACAACAAACACATAAGCGTAAAACCTAATACATGCAATTATGTATCAATCAGAGAAGAAAAAATTCATAACATAAAACATGAACATATGAATGGAACCATAATCGAAGTCATTTATTATTAATCAAAACAAAGAAAGATACAACCTGAGCTCTAACACTGGATCTTTCTTCAGCGGGTTGACAACGAAGTATGTCTCAATAAAGCTCGTTGGGAATAGGACAAGTCTCTCTCTCTTTGGCTATCTAACAATAATCTCCTTACTACTGATTCAGCTCTATTCAGGCTAGCATGCAAAGGGAAAATGACAAGCTTATATAGATGGTGGAAGGGGAGTTGGGATCCCTACAATGGTGGGATTGGCCCTATCCTCAAGGAAGCTTCCATGATAGGTGGAAAACCACTCCCCTTACATGAAGATCCGGAGCCAAACCTCCCAACTCATTTTAGAGACTCGTTTAGGAGTTGGTTGGAATCAAACTTCCACCACTTATTTTTTAAAAACAATCCTTATTAAGCCTGGTGCGAGTAATACACTGGGACAGAGCGCCAGTTGGCGTGCCCTCTTTGGTCGATTTCCCCCATTGGTGCGAGGGATGAACTGGCTGGTCGTGATAAGGCCAAAAGGTCTATTTTTAGGGCTTCTCATAGGAAATTGTCTTCAAGGGAATGATTTTCCTTGTCAAGGGGGATGCCATGAAAGTGGTTTCATATCATGTCACTGCTCACAGGTCACAGAATAGGCCCTACAATGTGCATGACGGGGGATTTCAGGGACAGTGAAAAATTACTGTGTAACAGATGCCCCCTAAAGCATGAGGCCCGAGAGAGAGACAAGGGTGAAATGATTTACGAGAACGTGTCCAAATGAAAAAACTACCGTTAGAAAACTTGCATAGACAAGTACAACTGATATCTCAAATACATGATATGTGGTATGGGCATAGCCATCCATAATAGAGTATACAATAATCAAGATCCGAGGCATGGACACATCCATCCAATGAGGATCAGTAAATAGACTTAAGTATGGTTGCATCCATCCAATCAATGAGTCATGTAGCTAATCATGATAATCCACAAAATCTGTAGCCTGGATTCCATCAAAAAAAATCCAAGGTCTTGCGCTCCATCTCGACCCGAACAGAGTACGAATCCAAGCATGTGAATAAGTGAGATGAAGTTGAACATGCAAGAACATCATCTAATTACCAGCCAATGATGAAAGTCGTGAATAGACATGAGAGGAACCACCAATAATTATAATGGCCCTTAAGGTACTATAGGTACAATCCACGGAATGTGAACAGTGAGCTGGCGTCGAACACCCACAGAATCATTTGATCGAAGGTCAATGATGAGAACCTTACGTCGAATGCGAAGAACCTGCCATTGAGGCATGCACGCTCCAAGGTACCGGAAGGGAGTCTCTAGATTAGCTTCCTGGATAATGAGCTGAAGTCGACAGGAAGTGACCTTGATCAAAGGTGGGCCATAGTGTTTCCCACATCATCGACGTGAGACAGAGGAATATAATGTTTGTGAATCAGGATCAGATGAGAATTAGAGGAAGGTTGAAACTGCAGAGGTCAACATCTCTTGAACATATCGGTGGCGCGATAGTGAATTTGGCAGTATTTGACATCAAAATATCAGAGGTCATGATGACGAGGCAAAGAGAAGATGAGAGGTCAAAAGGGATTACCCAAACCCACGAAGGCAAGTAGAGAATGAGATGAGATTTCCCCAACATGACACGAATGCAAACAAGTGCCATGTTCAAGAGTGACATACTTCCGACACGACGATGATACTGGTTCCATTTTGCCCCACCATTTCTGGCGATTACCCCAATTATTTTTGAAAACAAGCTTGAAGGGGATAGCATATGCTTGTAATGTAAGTTTGTCCTTCAGATGAATCCATCCTAGTACATTTAGTGAACCCTAGGAAGGAGGAACTCAAATGTCATCATTACGACTGAATCCTATGTCATCAGGGTTTAAAGAGTCTGACAAAGGGAGAACTCGGTGCCTTTTCATGTTTAGAGAGTTTGAAAAGATAGCGGAAAAGTAAACTCCAATAGTCCTTTTTTGTAAATAGTTCCTCAGATCCGAAAAGGTAGGAAACTGTGTTTGAGAAAGCCTCCTAGTCATGATAGGTTGGGGTATTCCTTTTTCGTAAATAATATATCCTAGCCTGAAAAAGGGGTAAACATATACTAGGTAGATGTCGTTTCGAAGCCAATTTAATGAGATCAAAATGACAAGTGACTCGGAAATCTTTTCATGTTTAGAGAGTCAGAAAAGAGCTGAAAGATGACTCTAGAAATGACTTTTTCGTGTTTTTACCTAGTCCGAAAAGGTATAAAATACAACTCGTATCACCGTCCAAGTTGCATAAAACCTTGTTCCTGCACATGAAAGTGAGCATAAAATCCATTTTTCGACAAAATATAGCAAAATATTTGGAAAAATGACTTTCAAAACCTAATTCTGACTTTGAAAAGTTACAAATATGCCAAAAATAGTAAAACATATTCACTTTTTCTTTTTACCTCTTTTGGAGAGCAACAGTGAGCTTTTGTTGTGCAAACTCATGGCAGCGATTGTGATCAATCTGGTACATCATTTCGGTTCTCATTCGTTCCAGGTAAGAGGTGCTCCCCTTAGCTTTGTTTTGATTCATGTTTTGTATATTTCCATTGTGTCTTTGATCTCTGTGGGAACCCTTTGCAAAATTAGGGCTTGGCCAATTAGTGCGGGTATCGGGCACGGACCCGCGCCAATTGGATCCTTTTTGCAAAGGGGTCATGCCAATTGGCGTGAATGTTAGCAAAATAGTCGCGCCAATGGCGCAACTCAAATTTCCGCCTCAATTTATCAAAATGTGAGCCAATCAGATGAATTTCTGAGTGTTACAGAGATCTAATAAGGTGTTTTTTACCATGTTGGTGTAGATACCTAGCCACAATGGTGATTGAGTGGAAGGAAAGGGAGCATGGTGAAGAGGATGAAATGGCCATGCAAAATGAAGCTTGCATGATTGCCCTCCGAAAATGTGGTCTCAAAAAGTTCTTCCTCACACCATGTTTGAGAGAACAACCTGAGCTATTGCAATATTTGATTAGAATTTGGGACGAGAACGAAGAAGTGTTCAAGCTTCGAGACCAAGTATTGGAAATTGAGGTCTCTGATGTTTATTTCATAACCAGATTGTCCCGCAGGGGCCCAGTGCCAATCATGACAGGCAGTAGACCTTCTGGTGAAAAAATGGATATGGTAATGGTGAGAGTGTGGCCGAGGGCATGGATAGGATCGAGCAATGGGAAAGTTGATATCCACACGGTCCACGATCTAGCACTTCGAGTAGTGCTCCACACAATTACGGGGGCTGCGGGGTCATAGGCACCGCATGAGGCAACCAAGTCATAGCTCCTACTAGCATCTGAATGCATGAACCCTACACTTTTTTATTGGGCCACTACCGTGACAACGAACATTAAACAACAACTGACGAAGTGAAAGAAGGCCAAACTGAAACAATTTGGGTACGGTTCCATCCTGGTGTTGTTTATTCTTGAATGATTATTAATTTTCTAGGGCCAAGGGGTGATATTCGCCGAGCCATAATTGAGGGAGTCGAGGATGGCTCGATGGGCAGCACTCATGCCCAGATCAGGAGGGGGCCAATAGATGTCCTGGAGGCCCGAGTTTTTTGTATGGCTATGACGAAAATTGATCGTCACTGAGGATTAGCCTTATGCTAGTACCGACTTCACAGGAGACACAGATATTCCACTCCTGGAGGGGGATGACTGGAACGAGGATCTAGGTAAGGTTCTTTTTTATTTTTATGTATTTATGATTTTTTTTGTAATACATGCCTATTCTAACAAATATTTCTATATGTATGCAGATTTTGGCCCAGAGAGTCCTGCCAGAATGCCGCCCATTGCATGGAGGACCCCTCTCGCACATGATCTTCAAGCTAAGGGTGGAAGAGGGAGCGAGCTAGTCTAGAACCTGGAGGGTATCACCTGGGGGATCCCGGATTACGCACGGCTAGTAGACGTCCTTCTGGTTTACCAAAGACACATTGTAGGGGTGCCTAGTCGCCTCCATCGATTACTGAGGTGATTGGTGCAAGAGGTGACATGCTACCACGAGCACCACGCTAATTAGTCATCTAGGGCTTTTATATGCATATTTTTGAGAGACATGTTGTCTCTGGATATTATTAAAACAAACATGTTATCTTTGATTTTATGTGATGTACACAAACTGCAAACTATTCAACATATATATATATATATATATATATATATATATATATATATATATATATATATATATATATATATATATATATATTTCTGGATGGATCTTTTTACATGTGATGATGTTTTTACAAGTTGCGCAAATGTCTATCTAAAACCAAATTAGCTACTTCATCTGTTAACTCATTCATGTGTCTAGGTATGTGTTGATATGTAATGTAATAAAAATTTCTTTCCAGTAAACGAATACGTAGATACAGACATAAAATGGATGGGTTTCTAACTAAATAATGAACATTAATTTGTAACACTACAAGCTGTGAGTCCAGATATACAATTAATGCACGAATACTGAGGTTAATAGCCTCGTTCAACAATTCCAAAACGACACTATACTCCATGACATTATTTGTGGTAGGCCCTAGACAAACACCTTGCAAATTGACCAACTCACCAACAGGATCGTAGATTACCCAGGCAGCCAAGGACAGATTCCTGGTACTACAGGAGGCACCATCCGCGGAACCAACAAAAGGAGTAATAGACATCTGCACAATCAGGAAGACCCAATCAACAGAAAGACGCTTACAAAGCACACCACACCACACATGCACAAAAATGAAAACACTCACTTATGTACACACACACCACACAAGAATAACTCAAGCGCAATACTTTTTGAGGTACAACCCATTCCTATGTTGTGCCAGAGGAACTCCTTCATAGTTGATAAGCTCATAGGCCCAATTATTTTCTCGCTCCAAGTTTATCGTGTGCTTGGTCGTATAGGAGGAGGAGGTCCCCTTCACTGAAAGAACATGGTGAAACTGATTGATCAAAGTGGGCTTTGACCCGCTTTTTCTGTGCCTCAATAACCAAGACAGCTAAGTGGCGGGTTTCATCTAGTCGTTCCAAATACAAGAGATGTTCTTCCTTTGGAGAAGTGTCAGGAAATAGTTCCACAGCCAACTTCGGGGAAGTAATTTCACATTCAACCGGGAGAGTCGCTTCCAGACCATACACCAATTGGAAAGGTGTGAATCTGGTTAAGCTCTTTACAGATGTTCGATAAGCCCAGAGAGTTGAGAATAATTGGAGATTCTAGTTGGATTTGTGGATACCAATCATTCATTGAAGCATCGTGACCAAAACCTTGTTCACGGCCTCAACCTGGACATTCGCCTGGTGGTAGTATGGCGTTGAGCTATCATGGCATAAGCCCAACTTTAATGTCAGCTCAACCATCATGTAATCCCGAAAATGAGTGCCATGATCGGTGACAATGGCTTGAGAGACTTTGAAACGCGTAATAACATGGTTGAAAAGAAATTGAGCAGTTGTCTTACCGTCGACAGCTAATGTAGGCATCACTTTGGCCCACTTAGTGAAGTAGTCCACGACAACGATTATATAAGCATGCCCCCCAGCTGAGTGAGGGTTACATGTTATAAAATCTACACCCCATTTAGCAAAAGGGCCTATGGTAATGACAGGATGCAAGGGTAGGGGTGGTGCACGCATCTTGCACTGAAAGACCTGGCATGCATGACATTTCCAGACTGCAACAATAAATTCTTTGAATATAGATGGCCAGAAGTAACCCACACACAGAATATTCTAGGCGGTGGCATATTCAGACATGTGACTGCCATAGGTGCCACTATGATAGTCATTCAAAACTCTCTCAGCCTCCTCCAAGTTCAAGCACCGGCGGAGTACAAAATCAACTCTGACACGATACAAGGTATCTCCTACAATGCAGTATGGTTGAGATTGATGGTGAATCCATCATCGAGCATCTTTTTTCAATTTAGACTAGAACGTGGATGTTTGAAGATACACGATAATCTCACCATACTATGGGTCACAAATGTTGATAAGAAAGAGTGTTTCATTAGGGATATGATCCTTGGATTAGGATGGAACAGAGTTTGTCAGGAGAGAGAAAATAAGGTCAGCAAAAATCAATGATTTTGTTGACTTATTAGTGGTGTACTCTAAATTGAACTCCTGAAGGATTAAAATCCAGTTGGAGTACTTGCCCCCCAGAAATTGTCGAGACAAGATATATGTCATGGGGTGGCAGTGAAAAAACACGGTTACAATACGCAATAGGATGTAATGGTGGAATCGCTGAATGGCCTGAACCGCAACGAGCACCAACTTTTCGACATGAGCATAGCGTGTTTCCGTGTCGAGAAGATTCTGAGATAGATAATAAACTACGTGTTCATTTCCATCTTCATCATCCTGTACTAAAACCATAGCTATCGTGCTAAACACAACAACCAAATAAAGGGTGGAATTGCAATTATAGTTGGGAGGACATATCAGCGGAGCGTTAACAAGCAACGTTTTAAGCTTATCAAAAGAGCACTGGGAAATCTCGTCCCAATGGAAGGGAACGTCCTGTTTCAAAAGTCACGTAAAGCCCTTGGCCACTTCTACATAGTTTGGAATGAAGCGTAGTAAGAACTTAGCTTTCCCCTGCAGACTCTGTAGTTGATGTAACGAGGAAGGGGATGGGAGGTTAACGATGTCCTCAACCTTGAGGGGGTCAAGGCGAATTCCTTCTTTGGAGACGATGAATCTCAAAAGACGACCAGAATCCACACAGAAGACACACTTATGAGGATTGAGCCTAATATTGTAGTGTTTGCAATGGAGGAAAATCTGGCAGAGGTGTTCAGGATGGCCCTCACATTGAGCTGAATGGGCCGGAAAATCGTCCAAATATGGCTGAAAAATATCACGTATGTCGTGGAAAGCATAGGACATAGCACGCTAGAAGGTGGCCCCAACATTTTTTAAACCGAATTGGAGCTTTTTGTAAGTGAAGGTACCCCACAGATAGATAAAGGTAGTCTTATGTTGATCAGCGGGTAAAATATTACTTTGATTGTACCCAGAGAATCCATCCACAAGGGAATAAATCCCACTCCCCATGCATTCATCAATGATATGATCTATAAAGGGAGTGGGGTAATTGTCCTTAGGACAAGCCCGATTGATATTTCGGTAATCAACACTAACTCATATAGTGCCCTGCGTCTTATCTACAGGTACAATATTTGAAACCCATTCTATGAGGGGAATTGGATATATAAAGCTCGCATTAAGAAGTTTTTCAACTTCTGCCTTTATGGCTGCAGGTTTTCGAGGATGCACTGGTCGTAGGCATTGATGCATGGGTTTCACACCTGGATAGGTAGGAATCTCATGCACGACTATGCTGGGATCAATCACAGGCATCTCTTCATAGGACCACGCAAAAACATCTCTAAATTCGTGAAAAAGGATCATATAAACTTGTATCTCTTCAGGGGAACAAGTCACTCCCACATGAATATTATCGACTACCCCTAGTTTGACCGAGATGTCGATCGGCATGGTTTGAGTTATGTTACTCAGGTTTCCCTTTGAAAGAACCTTATGAGTCAATATCGGTGTTTGAAGAGGCGGAATAGGAACCTGAGATGCAAAGCACTCTAGAAAATCAGACATTTCCCCTAGGCCAGGCATGAACGAGGAATGATGATGTCCATCGCTTCACGACAAATAGTCAAGAGACATTGTTTCAACAATAGCTTCATCGGAGGGGAAAACTTCTCTTAAAGGGTAAGGCAAATCTGCATTGACGAGCCAAGGGGATTGAGAATATATATCCAGAGCCATGCTCAAAGGAGCATGTTCAGGAGGAGGAGGATCAGATGTACCGATGATTTCGCAATAATTAATCTCAACTAGAGTTAAAGGCATTGATTCTTCGAAAGAGGTCACTTGTTCAGGTGAAGGGATGATCCAAGGGTCATATAATCTAGATACCATGTTAAGTTGAACGGTGTGCGGTGGTGGCACGAGAAAAATACCCATGAGAATGGGGTCCTTGAAAAGACTGGGTCCTACACTATTAGGGGGATTGGGGATCTGATCCATGTAAGGAACGTTGTTCTCATAAGATGAGGTGAAGAAATAACATTGATCCACAGTGATGATTTTTCCCTCGTGAGGGAACTTTAGAAGCCAAAAGAGGGTGGACGGAATGCATAGCATGGCGTCATTCCAACTATGACCAAGAAGGAGATTGTAGTTGAGCTTGGCGTCAACCACTTCTACTTCTACGTTGATTTTCTTCCCCTGTAATGTGATCGGAAAACTCTCGAGAACACCTAGGGGTTTATATTCTCGACCATCAAATGCCTCTAGGGCATTGGGAGACGAAGTAAGAGCTGGAGAGCCAATGGCCTTCTAGCATGCGGATGACATAACAAAGGTGGAAGAACCTTCGTCCACAATGTCCCTATGGATTTTGACGCCGTTGATCCTGACTTGGATAACAAGAGTGATTGATCTGGAAGTCGGGGGATAGAATTTTCTAGGTCGAAGGTTAGAAGATTAGAATCGGAGGGATCGATTCCACCGATTGAAGACAACAAATCTTTCCATTGTGATGGGAAACTTTGAAGCACTTCTAATGCAGACATTGCAAAAGGCGGCTGTGCCAAATCCTCAAAAATACTGTAGTGTTGAGTGGCACGGGTGTTTAGGTTGTAGGAATATTTTTTCAGAACACCTTTAGAAGGTGGCCTCACAACAGGTTCAATGCTGGGCTTCTCAATTTCTAAAGGACCAGAGACTGGTGGGGGAGTGGGCCATCCACGACTTCCTTTCCAGCTACCTGGCATGATCCAACATAATCCTTCGAACACGTAGCAATTGAGACAGGTGTAGCACCATTCATCATAAAGACCTCAGACCCAAATGGTACAGATGGTGAAGGCTGCTCAACCATCTGGGTCTGCTAAGACGGGAACGATTCTTTGATAAATTTCGGAGTCCCTTTGGAGCCTTTCAGAAGTTGACTAACTTTAGATTGTTGGGGAAAATCTTTGATATAATGGTCTCCTTCACAGATAAGGCAGGGGTACTTCGGTTTATGTTGGGAACCGTCATCAACACAATGTTTAGAAGACTCTGGTTTCAGGGCATCGGGTTTGGATTTTCCTTTTCCCTTATTCTTTCCTTTCGAGGCCTTTTCTGTAGGATTACCTTTAACAGTGTTGACCTCCACAGTATTACCAGAATCTGGAGGGGTGGGAAGAGTAGAATTACTGGAAGAATTAGACTTCTGCTTCCCATTAGAGGATTTCCAAGAATTTTGAGAAACATAACCAATAACACTGTCCACCACTGGGGTAGGTGGTGCTTTATAGGTTCCTGGCCGCAGAGCATTAGTTAAAACATCATAAAGCATGCCGGACTGAGAGTACACCAGATCGAGGTACTGGGCACGCACGATGGCTTGTTCTTTAGTCACACATGCCCCCATAGCAATATCTTGAGTGATTTTGTTAACGAAGGAGGTGGTGAACCAATGATTTAGTAGATGATCAGGTATATCAAACTTGATCAATCTACGATGACATCGCCACTCATGAATATGATCAGATATGTGGGTGGCTTTATCCTGCTTCAAAGAAGTTAGGAGATGTGTCCCAGCTTCGTAATGAACTGGTAATTGAAAGTGTGTCAGAAAAGCCATAGCTAACATATTTAAGTCTTGAAAGATGCCGCGGGGTAATTCTATTTACCACTTAGCCGCAAAACCAGTAAGAGTGCGCTAGAAGAGACATAGATGAATTGAATCATCCACCCAAGATTTGGATGAACACCACAGATGGTAGGTCATTACATGAGCTTGGGGGTCCTCTCCAACTTTACCTTCAAACTTAGGACAGTCGCTTGGCACCTTGGTTGGAACCGGAGGCCAATAATGATTGTGAAGAATCAGATCATTGGTTAATTTAGAAATGTCCGGTAATTCCAAGGTGGCCAGGAATGGAAATTGAGGGTTGAAAGGCATACCAGGCCCTTGATAAGGACCTGTACCTATAATCCACCCTAGTTGAGCATAACCTTGCCCCCATTAGTTCTGCCCCAGGGGATTCTGACCATAGGGGGCATAAGCCGTATAATTAGTCTGATACGGTTGCTGATAACCAGTGTATGGGGGTTGATAACTGGGGTATGGACCCTGATTATATGTTGGCCCCGTTTGAGCAGTATATGGATTCGAATGTTGAGTATAGGTATAGCCTGGTTGTTGAAGGTAATAATTATAACATTAGGGCAGGTTTTAAATCGGTCGAGATTGACCTTGAAGATAATAACCTCCTTGGGGTTGAGTAGGCTCTTGATAAGTGGGGCCCTGCTGAGCCTGATAAGTAGGTCGCACTGACAGATTCGGTTGTGGCATCGATTAAATTGACTGTTGAGCAGGGTTGACAGGATGTGCAGGCTGGCCTGGTTGGATAGGTTGACCTGGCTGAACGGGCTGTCCTGGTTGAACAGGTTGACCCAGCTGAACGGGTTGTCCTAGTTAAACAGGTTGACCTGAGTGAATAGGTTGCGCTGGTCGAACAGGTTCACCTAGCTGAAGAGGGACACCAGGCTGCCCCAGATGAACCGGTTGGCTTGGTGGTGGTATAGGGCCAGGTTGTGCCTGATAACCATTTTGACCTATAATAGGACCATAAGAGGGCCCTCGCTGTTCAACATTCGGACCAATAGGAAACTGAGGTTGCATAGGTTGCACCATAGGTTTAGAGGGTTGGATTTTCCCCCCGGGACCGTACAACGGCCCCAGTCGGTACCCTGGTTGACCTGTGGATCCTTGAGGTTACCTTGGTTGGACCACAAGGTGAGGGTGGATAGGTTGACCTTGAGGGTTGTAGGACTGTCCTTGCAGACTGTATAACAACCCCTGCTGGCTCGAAGGTTGGCCCTGTAAGGGTTGTCCTTGCGGGTCATAAATATAACCAGGATGGCCTGAAGGTTGGCCCTGGAAGGGTTGTCCTTGTGGGTTGGAAGGTTGTCTAGCCTGGGCAGACAGAAAACCTTGAACATATTGATAAGCCTCAGGAGCAGGAAAACGTAGAGGGTTTCCCTGCTCATCGTACTGAAATGGAAAAATGTAGGCGGGTGTACCATCCTATGCATAATGCGAAAAATAAGGACGGTTGGGATCTTGGGAGGATTGACTGACCTCAGAGTTCGATTGCTGTAAAGACAACCGATACTCCTCAGGAGAGATGTTCTTTGGAATAGAAGATGCTATGTAGACATCTTCAGGAAGTGACGCAGTCCTTACGGACTGAGTAGTAACAACGGGTGTAGATGTGGCCACGCAGATAGTGGGCCTAACAGGTACTGATGTGACCTAAGGAGATGACGTGAGGGGTTTCCTTGGGGACATCCCTAATGAAGAAATAATCGACCTCATAGATGGAGTTGATACTCCCATAGAGGTGATGACGGTCATAATCTGACTTAAAGATCTATACCCTGCTAGAAGTGAAGGACTAGGCAAAGACATGACTGATAACTCTGGGTTGTCTTCTGGGAACGGCTGGTAATCTTCACCATACATGGGGATTTCCTCACTAGGAGAAGGACTGGATGAGCCCATATTTGAGCCTGCCACTAGATCTTCCAAAAGACAGCAAGGACTAGGAGGAATAATAACAGCTAAGAAGGGTGATCCCGATGTAAGAAGAGGGAAATATTCCCCTACTCCAAATCCAAACCAAGCGTTGGATAAGGGCCAATTAAACTCAACTGGTCCTCCAAAGGGAAGCTCAGATAGAACTAGTCCCTCGTTGGGAAACTCGGAGACAATGGGCTGCTGAGGTTCAACAGAGGATTGAGAGACCTCTATTGAATCGTCTCTGTAAGGACTACCAGTAGACGAAACAGAGGGTTCTGCCACTGTGACAGTAACAACAAGAGGAAGATATCAAACAAAAACACATGGGATAAAAAACCAAGGCACACAATAAAATGGCCAACAAGCAAACTATAAAAGGGTGTGTGATCGTAGGTGATTTATTTTACCACATTGAAACTTAGAAACTTCACCGTTTCATGTTTTAAGAGTCAAGAAATGGATTAAAGGACAAGCGCTTGATGATCCTTTCAAATTTAATGAGTCATAAAAGATGAAAATGACTACTCTGGAACTCTAGGAAAAGGGTGTACCAGATATCCGTGAACTGCAATATACACCTTGGTTTCAAAATGAAAGAGAAATCAACCAAGGACTCGATGTATGTGTAGGAAATCTCCCCGAATGCTGTGTCCGATGTATCATGGTTATAAGGTGGCAGACTCAGCTTCCTACGAATAAAGGATAGCAACCTAGTGGGGTCTCCCTTCATATACGCGATGGTACGGGGAGCACAAGTCCATACTAGTGCTATCTAAAGCCAAGAGGGGAACGACAACTACTAGGTTTAACGACGCCGGAACACGTCACTAGCCTAGACCTCTAAATATTTCTATAATGTTTCAATGTTGCCTGAAGGTAAGTTGAATAAATTTTAAAGTTGATCTTCAAGTATTTTTCAATTTCCAAGCCCTACCGAATGTTATATCTCAAAATCCTCTAAATGCACACTACATGCCACAATATATCACTTTGTTCGATGAATAGCTAACTATGGGAAGGTTGAGAGCTTTCACACAATAACAAAATGATCACAAAACAACCACTAGTATCTCTAATGCACGCTAACGAAACTAAAATATTTTCTTTTAGAGTTATAAACCACTAATAACGCAGAAAAGATTTTAATTTACATTAACTAATCAAAAGCAAAAGATATATTTTTTTTTGTATTTTCAATGTCTAAGAGAAAAGTGCACTAAACAAAATGAAAACTAATGAAAAGGACGATTTGAGAAGTGATAGCAAAAGAGCAAAGACACGCAAGTTTACTCAATGCCAAACACACAATCAGACCTCAAATTTATGAAGAAATCCCTCAAATCAAAGAGGAATCCCAAAGACTCAAATGAACCACATAATCTAGGCCCAAAATGAGAAAAAGTTAAATTCAAATGAGAAAGAGACCAATCACTAAAATAATGCAAAAAAACAATGGGAAACCACCAAACGAATGTAGAGAATCAATAATTAAATTGATTGATCAAAAGAGGACCAAAAACTCCCATGGGAGGCTCGACACACTATAGCACCTAGATGCCCTAGGGCTAGAATGTAAAACCAACAGTAGAGGGAAAAAAATCAGAGGATGATGGTCACACACAGTCAAACAAGGCTCCAAAACACTCAGGCAATCAAAAAAATGACACAAAAACCACAAATCAAGCTCAGAAAGCTCAGAAAGAAGAAAACCCTAGCACCACACAGGATTGGCGCGACTATCAGGCTGCAACTAGTGCCAGAACAGGATTGGAACGGGGGCTAAACTGGCAACAAACGCTAGCTGGTGCGAATGTTAGGGAAAAAACCGTGCCAGTCAATTTTACTAATGCAAAAAATAAAAAATATCAAACAGGGAGCAGATCAGGGATGGTGAGGCTAAACAAAGGTTTAACACTCGAAAAGAGCGAACCAAAAGAGCTGATCAAGTAGGCAAAGACCAAAATCAACTGAAAAGATAAGACAAACTGCAATCAATGTCTCCCCAGTGGAGTCACCAGTTTTTTGGAGAGGTAAATCCCCTCTGTGGACAGAGGCGATCCCTACTAGCCCAGATCGTGTCTAGCAACAACCGAGTCACGCTAAGAAGCAGGTTCCTAATTCCAAAAGACCAAGTTGTGATAAGAGGCCTCCCTTAAGTCCTATGCTGCTATCAATTGCAGATAAGATGGTGCTTCCATCCTTCGTCATGGCAGATCACAATTCTCCTGCCTAGCATGTTCGAACACTTGCACGTACACAAAGAAACAAAAAACACACAAGCGTAAAACCTAATACATGCAATTATGTATCAGTTAGAGAAGATACAATTCATAACATAAAACATGAACATATGAATGGAACCATAATCGAAGTCATTTATTATTAATCAGAACAAAGAAAGATACAACCTGATCTCTAACGTTGGATCTTCCTTCGATGGGTCGACAGCGGAGTACATCTCGATAAAACTCATCGAGAATAGGACAAGTCTCTCTCTCTTCGGCTGTCTGACAATAATCTCCTTACTACTGATTCAACTCTATTCAGGCTAGCTTGCAAAGGGAAAATGACAAGCTTATATAGATGGTGGAAGGGGAGTTGGGATCCCTACAATGGTGGTATTGGCCCTATCCTCAAGGAAGCTTCCATGATAAGTGGAAAACCACTTCCCCTACATGGAGATCCGGAGCCAAACCTCCTAACTCATTTTAGAGACTCGTTTAGGAGTTCATTGGAATCAAACTTCTGCCACTTATTTTTTAAAAACAATCCTTATTAAGCCTACAGTGAGTAATACATTGGGATAGAGCGCTAGTTGGCACACCCTCTTTGGTGTATTTTCCCCATTGGCACAAGGGTTGAACTAGCTAGTCACGCGAAGGCCAAAAGGTCTATTTTTAGGACTTTTCATAGGAAATTGTCGTTAGGGGAATGATTTTCCTTGTCAAGGGGGATGTCATGAAAGTGGTTTAAGATCATGTCACTGCTCATAGGTCACAAAATAGGCCCTACAATGTGTGGGATGGGGGATTGTAGGGACGATGAAAAATTATTGTGTAACAACCTCCTATTAGCAACAATCCCATTAAGGATTGCACAGTCCATCACTATAGATCCAGAGGAGGAAGGAAGTTTCTAGAATTTCAGATAGGAATCTGGTGAGGGAACATCCTGTCACTTTTCCATCATTGTTTCCATTAACCTAGATATTATTGCAGCACATTTGAGCAAGAATTTAGTCTCTCCCTCTTATACAACACATTTTTCCTAGAAGCTGGATCTTCAATTTCTACACTTTGAGGAGGAAGAAGAGACAACTTCTCAAGATTCTATCTTGGAGATATGTAGGAGGGATCAACACTCAAAGATTAGATCTAGTTTTACATCATATTGCAGCTATCATATGATCATATCTAGCTTCATATCTTCATAACCCAGCATACCAAGGATCAAACCCTAAGAGGGTACATTTCCAATCTCATATATCTGGAATTTTCTTTCTGGGTTATCTTGGGTTGCCATCATATAGTCCAGATATTTAATCTTGGCATCATCAGAGCTCCTGAGATCCATAGATCAGAATTTCCCTTTTCAGTAGCTATATTTACATCAATAAAGAAAGGGATAGCGCAATATTGCTTCCTGCAGCTCTCCAGTTACACAGTGCTTGTTGTAGTAGGCTTTCAGGGTCATTCTAGGCCATCTCTTTGGCTATAGCACCTCATATTTTTCTCACGGTTGTAACTGAATCATATCCACATAATAAAATGGCTCATCTATTATGTGTATATCTGTGTTGATCATACTTTTATATGTACATTTTATGTGATACAAATATTGTGTTTGTGTATCAATGAATTATTCCATTTTGGGATATTACAGTGGTATTATAGCATGATATTTGGCTCAGCTTATGGACATTATTGAAAACATATGAGAATAAAATAGTAGATATCTACAATAATGGAGGTATTAATTTTTTCCTCATCTTTATTTAGAGCTATTAAGTATCTCTCCAAAGATATCAATGAAATAAGGAGAGAAAGGCAAAGAGAAACCTCAATAAGGTTTCAAAAAGAAGAAGGTCCCAGTACTTCTTATTAGTAACAAAGAAGACTAGAGAAGCAAAGGGCTTCACATTATTCCACTAGATCCAATTTCTTAGATGAGAAAGAGGACTGGTCTGAATATGATGAAGACTTGGGGTATGAGACCCTAAGTAAATATATATCTGAATATAAGTCACAGCCAAGAGATTTGAAGGTGAATCTCTCTCTCCAACAGTTTTTGCAACTCAAAGAAGAGAGGAGATCCAGAAGCAGCAATAGAAGAAAGAGGCATAGATTCTTCTTGCCTACATTTGATGGATCTTCCATAAGCACCTTGAGGGCTTGGAGGGAATAATTATTTACATTCTTTCTGAAATAATATATATCATATTGAGAGGATGTGGAGTTTGCAGCATTGCACCTAGAAGGTGAAGCAAGAGATTGGTGGTTCAATCACTTATCCCATATAAAAGTGTCTACTTATGCATATTTTATTCAAAGACTGAAGAAAATATATGACAGAAAGAAATCATAGACATCTCACATAGTATCATCTCCCATCATCAAGGAGATAGTACATGAAGATCCAAAAGAATATGTCCTCATTATCACAAGTTGTAGATGTGCTTACATCAAGAGGAGGATCACTTGCAATTTACAATATGGTCTTGAGTTATTCACATTTGGATCCCCATGCATGATTGATGAGATACATGATGAAGAGGAGACAAATACTAGCATTGGTACATTTGTAGAGATGGATCTATCACTCTTACCAGCAATTTGAGACACCATTGTCTTGGTTAGAGGAGCTCTTGTAGTCTTGCAAGAAGTTACCACACATCAGTTGATCCAAGTTATGCAACTACTTTAATCTCATATTGTTTCAGTACCTCTTATTAAAACTTAATGGACCATGCCATCAAGACTATTGCACAACTTAGGGTTAGAAAAACATGCTGATTTGGAGCAGCATCATATCACTTTGCAGAGGACCCTTGATCTAATCATGGAAAGAAGGAAGAACCATCCTAGTTTTTCATTGATGAACTACATTCAACCTTTTGAGCTGAAATGTGAAATTTCAGAAAATGGGATGAGTATGATCCTATGTACAATGTCTGGTTATGAGATCAACATTGTGCCTTGATTTGATACATCATATACATCATCTTGCAGATCTACAACATTGTCAATGAGTAGCAGTGAGAAGAAGAGGACCCATTCCTTATGGGAGAAATCAAATGGCAGATTCGTTCATGAATAAATGGAGAGAAAGACGATAGATGGTAGACACCTTGAGATGGGAAATATTTTCCTCTTTCAATATGAATCTTTCTCAATGAGCATATCATAGCTCAAAGAGAAACTTCTACCTGTAGAAAATGCAAAACCTTATTGGTTTTGAAGGGCCATTGATGAGAAGTAGATCTCATGGAGAGATCTCATTTGAGGTGCACTTCAACATATCAAGGAGTGCAAAGTTATTGATCATTTTGAGGAATATGGTATTCTACAAAGGGAGGATACCATGTTTATGCAAAAAATCATTCATCATCCACATTGGGATGAGTGGGTGAGGATGATAAGACAGGGGTTGCATGACCACTTGAAGATATATGAAATGGGTCAGCAAGAAGCTTGGTTATGCTGGTTTCTCTTAGGTGAGTTTGGTTACTACCCAAAGGATCCTATCTCTTTGATCCATGCCTTGAATAACACTCATGTAATGAAGAAGGATGCATGGGTGTGTTGGCTTCTCTTGGGTGAGTATGGTTACCACCCAATAACTCATATTTTCTTGACTCACACCTTGTGTATCAATGATAGTATGCAGCACAGAAAGGCATGTTTTCTTTGGTTGTCCTTAAGAGATTTTGGCCATCACATGACATCTCCTATGTCTATGTGTTTTGTATTGTGTAGAACTTGGAATGGTACTTTCATGATGTGTATTAATGGTGTTTTCTTGTATTGGGCTAATGTGACATTCCACATGTCTATCAATATGTTTTTACTCCATGATGAACATGAGGAGGTGAAAAGGAAGCAAGATCTCCTGCTACTTTGGTTACTTTTGGGGGAGTTTGGCTTGTCCATCTTGCATGGTGGGGATGGAAGATGGTAGCAAGAGGCCCTACTCGAGTGGTTACTATTGGGAGAATATGGTTTGACATATTTGTCTACCCATATGTCTTTATTTCTTCTTTTTCATGATGTTGGAATGATGCTTGGATCTAACAAGTCCAACAGGGCTAAGGATGATGGCATGCCAATGCTCAATCTACTTCATCAAGTGTGGAATGAAGAGATGTATTGTGAGATGGAGCTTTTCATTTAAGGAAAGGACCACTTTATATTATGTATCTAATGTATTGATGATGATGTTGGGCAGCTTATGGTTTTCACTTGGTACTTCTTGGGGAAAGGAGGACATTTAACTAAATAATTGGAGGTCATTCTACGCATTCTTGAGAGACAACTTTGAACCCAAACATGCATAACACATTGCAGTAGATGGAGGAGGAATTCCCTATGTAGATGCCATTTGGAGGGGAATATATGGATTTTAATCAAATTTTGCGGTTGCTTGAGGACAAGAAACATTTTTCTAGGGAGAACAGTAATATTCCCAATTTTTCACAAATAATTGGAATATTAGAGTTCTTAATTTTCTTATTTAATTAAGTAAATAAAAGGGTGGAGGGAACCATAATCCTAAAATTTGAATAAGATCCACTTTTGATGTGTGAATGTGGATTAATTAAACATAGATCTACATAATGGAGTAGTGGAGAAACTACTAATATGAATGGAGTGGAGATCATGTCTCATTAATGACATAGATCATGGAGGTTGACACAATCAACTGAGATCATGGAGGGAATATAATGTAAGATCATAGAGAATTCATGATGAAGTGATGGAAGAAGTAGTGCATTTAATGCACACATGATGGAGAGGGTGCACATTGCATGTATACATGATGGAGGAATTGGAGAGACAACACAGTCAAACATGGAGGATTATGCCCACATGCACAATGAAATTTAGAGGTGGGCCAAGGCATGGGAAGGCTCATAAATAATAGAATTAAGATGAAGGCAAAATTGGAAGTAGGCTTTAATTTTATGATCTGTGATATGTTTAGATCTGGATTTGTCTTTTGAAATTCCATGCACTCTTATGTTGCTTAGCTAAGTCTGCAGTGTTGTTTAGCACAGGGTGTTCCCGAGTGGGAATCCCACCCTTACCCACAGGGTACTTGTGTACCTACTCTAGGAAATTTATTCTGAGGTTCCATTCATAATCAAGCATTGGTGCCATAGTTTTCTTACTCTCTGCAGAACATCCATATTCATAAATTGCATTATTTTTGAAGACCAGTTTTGGGAGGAGGAGGTTGTCTTCAGTATTTCAGCTGGAGAACCTATGAAGGATTATTCCTTTCACCTTGAGCTTCACGATCAGCATTATAGGAGCTTCATTTCAGATCTAGCATTAGGCCAGATGTTATTTACCTCATATCAACAAAAATCCCATCAAGGATTTCACAATCCATCATTGTATATCCAAAGGAGGAAGGAAGTTTCTAGCATTTCAGCTAGGAATCCTGTGAGGGATCATCCCATCACTTTTCCATCACTATTTACATCATCCTGGAGCTTTTTGAAGCACATTGTAGTGGGAATTGAGTCTCTCCCTCTTGTACAATGCAATTTTCCCAGTTGCTGCATATTCAGTTGCTGCACTTTGAGGAGGAGGAAGAAGAGACAATATCTCAAGCTTCTAGCTTGGAGATCTAAAGGAAGGATCAACCCTCAAAGCTAAGATATGGTTGTACATCATATGATCATATCTATCTTCATATCTACATAACCTAGCAGAATAAGGATCAAACTCCAAGAGGGTAAATTTCCAATATCATAGATCTGGAATTTTCTTTCTAGGTTATCTTGGGTTGCCATCATGGAGCCCAGATCTTGAATCTTGGTATCATCAGAGATCTTGAGCTCCATAGATCTAAATTTCCCTTTTAAGTAGCTATATGTACATCATTAGCAAAAGGAACAGTGTAATATTGCTTCCTGCAACTCTCCAGTTATGAAATTCTTGTTGGAGCAATATTTCAGGGCCATTTTAGGCCATATCTTTAGCTAGAGTACCTCATATTTTTCTCATTGTTGTAACTGAATTATCTCCACATAATAAAATGGCTCATCTATTCTATGTATATCTTTGTTTATCATACTTTTATATGTACATTTTCTATGATACAAATATTGTGTTTGTGTATCAATGCATTATTCCATTTTGGGATATTACATTATGTCTATTACAGTTACTAGAGGTAGATACATAAAGTAAAATTTTATTTTTGGGTCAATTGAATCAGTTTCATTAAGATAGGGTGAGTTTATTGACCTCCCTAGTCATTAGGATTCTAGTTGAGGATTTTGGAGAACAACTCCACAAGTCATGGATTCGATCCCTGAGAGTGGTCACAAGTCTATTTTTGGTTTATATTTTTCATTTCCAAATTTTTCATTGCAAGGGTTGGATGTTGTGTAATTGATATTTGAACACTAGTGTAATCAATCATATTTGGTAGGAACTAATCGACAGAGTTGCAACTATTTTGGTGGGATTCCCGTGGTAATGTGTTTTAGCAGTGTTTCCTCTTTTGTTTACATATGTTTGAATGTATTATGCTTTCCATATTCATGCCATCTCTCAATGTGAATGATTCATAAGTTAGATAAATATAATTCATTACTTGATGCTCTATTTTGGAGGAATTATTACAATTGTGTTTCATTTTCTTTTTATTGAAAATAATTCATGATTTCCATTCTCTTTTTGAAAACCATAGCAGTCTCTCATGCCCATATTGATACCTGAATGTGTTGAAGAATAAGCCTATCTTGCCCCATCATATATTTGCAATTATTATCCTCTGTGCCCTAACCTAGTTCTTCCCTGACCTAATTCACCATCCAACACCAAAAATAAATCAATTAAAACCATAGTGCTAGTATACCTAGTCTAAAATCCTCATTATCCAGTAATCTTGGTTGTGATCTCTTGGAGTGAGCCCTATCCCACCTAGTACGCTAGCTATTAGGCCAAATCAGTCTATGGTTACCTTTGCTGGTCTCCTTCTCAGCCTTCAAAGATTTGGTGGAGTGATAATAGGTATAAAGGCTCCTGCTGGCTGTGTGCATAGAGACCTATTCCTGAGTTGTGTGCATAGACTCTGCTACCGTGTGCGCATATGGGAAGAGATTGTATTGTATTGAAAATCCATTAATGAAGAAGATTTTTTGGTGAATTCAGATGTTATTTATGTGTGTTATGCATAATTATGTCGCTTATATGTTTATTTGTTTCTACTTAATGCATATTTATCTGAGTTACTTATCTTCGGAAAGTTTTTGTATTTGCATGACGATTACTTCTATGTCAAGGATTCTTATTGGGAACAATTTGTGTGATTGCGCAAGGGTTAGATCCGATTGAAATATAATATTTTACACGTATTTTTCAATGCATATTTGTTTGTTAGATCTAGTTTCTAAAGAAGTTTCACGCAAACATATAAACACTAAGTAAAGTTAAAACACACATCAAACACTCCATTAGGTTGCAGAAACTTGGTTCCAGCACCCCCCATACTACTTCGGTTGATACTTTGGTCTGCCCAAGTAGATCATTACCAAAAGGGACAATATTTGGAGGGTTTTGTTGGCTGCGTAGAACACTCTGAACCTAGGTCATGCCCCTCAAGAAAACATGCTCGTGTTCCTTTTCTAAATTAATACTATTACTTGTATTTAAAGTTCCCAATTTTCTCTTCCCTTTTAGTATAAAAACCTTCATAATTTCTACAGCTAAAAAATTCACAAGGCATACTCGTTGACCCAAAGATACTTGTGTGTTACTTTCTTGTGCTGAATTTTTTAGCCAAGGAAAATATACAAGAATACATGGCAGTGGAGCTGATACTCTGGATGGGGCTCCTACTCAAAATGGTGTGAGGTCTAATCCAGAGTTCACATTGGGGATACCCCTTTGGTTGATGAATTTCCAATGCCATAAAAAAATGGTGCTAGAAGTAGGGTCAGATGACAGGATGTGCCCATTGAGTCTTCTTGAATCTCTTATTCAAAATGGATCTTTCTAAAATCATAATCCTGGGATGTTTTTCTAAAGATATTGATCTTACCATCCCCATGGAAGTTACTCATAAATTGTCCCAATTTAAGTTTGATGGTGAGGGTGAGTTAAATATTCATGAACATTTGTTTAAAGTTTTCCTTTTTTTCCTTTCTAATGGAATACATTTCAAGGATGTCATGGTTAAATTTATCACCCTCACATTTGAAGGCCATGTCAAGAGATGGATCATACATTACTTGCTTCTTCCATCCATTCATTCGAGAAATTTGCGAAGGAGCTTCATAAAGAATTTGATAGGTACGATTATAAATATGTTTTGAAAAGAACTAATCAAATAAGAGTGAATCCAAATGAATCATTTGAGGAATTATTTGATATATTCTTTCACCTTTGTTATAAATTTCCTTGAGAAGACATAGATTGGGATTTCTTTAAAAATAAAATTAAGTGTTTGGTTCATATCTCTTCGCATGGTGAAATTTAACCCCCTCTTGTCTCTACTTTCGAAACTCTTGTAAATAATGAGACACCTCTAATTTCAAAGGATGAACCTACTATTCCTTTTGTTCCTTGTCTTACTCTAGTTCCGATGAGGGTGCCTCCTTGCAACGATAATAAAGTTTGGAAGTATGCACATAAAATTCATAATCCATATTCTCATCCTCCTTCTGCTCTTCACGACTTACATCCCATGAAGGAAATACCAGAATGGTTCATGAATCCTATGGTGGATACTAATTGTTCCATTCCTCAAGATGGTATTAATGATTGTGGTTCTAGTCTTGAATATTATTTGAACTCTTTTCATCCTCTATCATCTCTTTCTCATGATCCATTGCCGTATCATTTTATTTATCAACCTATTCCAAATAAAAAAAGTGATTAGGTGCATGGTAGTCACATTTCATAGGTAGAGAAGCAGGAAGGTAAAGAATATTTCAATATCTCTTTTCTTTTTCAAAATATTCCATGTGAAGATTTTGTTTCCACATTTTTGGCTGATATTGAATCTATTAATATTGGTATTCAATCAAATGAAATCAATTTTCCTACTCAATCTCAAGTCTTGGGAAACAATAATTCTAATGATGATGAATTCATTGACATATATGATGATGAATGCCCAAGTTCATCCACTGATATTTCTGTTTCTCAAGAAGATTTTCTTTTGAAATATTTAGATCTTAAATCCATTTCAGTCAATGAATACTTTCTTATGAACACTTATTCCTCTTCACCTCCATATCCTTTGTGCTCTACTATTTACAATGCATCAACTTGCGATGGATACTCTCCATGCTCTTCAAGTTTTTTATCTCATGATTTGAATATCAAAATGACACGAGATAGTGAGAATATACATGATAATGAATAAAGAGATGAAATTATAAAGAATACATTCCATCACTTATCATATATTTTTTTTGTATGGGGGCAACCCTTCGAACCAATGTGATCACAATATTTTCCCGATTCATACATCCTCAGACTTGCGATCAGAGTAATATTATGACTTGAGTAATATGTTTGTTGAAGTTGAAAAATATAATCAAAATAATGATGTAGATAAATAACTTCCAAATAAGGGTGATCCTGTTAACTTAATTGATAGCAGTTTTTGGCATTCTATTTGTGATCAGACTCAACTTATAGAATGTTCTTATCTGTCTTTTCAATGTTTCAGAACTTGTCTGGACATCAAGGTACTTCAACTGTCGTTGATGGTTATATCAAGTTCTTGCAATCTTGGTAAAATTATTGAACCATGTCTTATCTGGATTTTCTCGCAGAATTATTGCATTCGTATTATTTTACTGGATGCAAACTCATTCTTGGTGGATTTTGGGATTTCTCGTTATAATTTTCCTATTTCTCGCGATCCATTTTATGATCATACTACTGTGGTGAATCCACCCCATGAAAATATATTGTATTGAATTCAGATTTGGATTGTATACCTTCATGAATGTGTATAATTGCAAAGAAGATCATTTTGAATATTACCTTTGGCCGAAGAATTCATATTTGTCAAGTGCTATGTCAAATAATAAGCTCCTAGTATATCTTTTGAATCTCTTGATAACATCAAAAATCCTCTTGAGTTTTAGTAAGTGCTTGAGTTATTTGTTGAATAAATTTCCTCTTTTTCATCCATTACATCCTGAATGGTTTCATATATTTGTTGTACTGGAATTCCTCTTCAATTATTTCAATGATTATGATGCTTTCACAATTTGTCACTAGTTACACGGAGATATTATGTCATATTCGGGATGTGAGGAAGTTGGTTCTATTGTTCAAAGCATTCAATTTTTTTTTCAAATTTATTCATCCTTGATCATGATTATGTCTCTGATGACTGTCATTCAACTTACCATTTTCCTATCAGCACATCCAATGACATTTGTTATACATTATTTGATCTACACCCTAGTCAAGAAGTTGAGGCACTTTAGCCTTCACTAATGGTTATGTTAGGTCCTCACTATCTTGACATGTCATATGAGTATGATGAGATTCATTTTTGCTCACAAGATTCTCATTTTGACCTTGTTGTTATCACAAAAAATTGTTCATCTAACCATTTACAATTAGATGGATTGAAGTACACCATTTAAGACCAATTTTACCATAATAAATTTCCTTCACTATAAGAAATAATTTATTAAACTATATTTTATTAAGTTATTTATGGTTTAAACAAGAAGCCCCATGAGGAAAAATAAATTAAATCATTATTTAGTTATTATTCCTTGTTAAATTTGACTAAATCACCTAGGAATAATTAAACAAATCATTATTTGTTTATTATTCTTTAACCACATTCTTAAAATGATAAACAAACAGTTTAATTTTTTATTATTTCTAAATAAAGGTATTTAACCAATTTAAATACCTTTCCCCTCCAACAAAATATAATAAAATATTCCAAGCGGTTAGATCTAGATCTTGGTTAATAATATTTTATTATTCGCCATTATGAAGGATAACTCAATATTTTGTTATAAATAGAAGGTTTTTTCCATTCATTCTTCACTTTGATCCTTTTCATTGTCGCATTTTGATCATTCCCATTGTTTATACTATTTTATTTTTTTTCTTGATCTCCCACTCGAGTTCAACATAGATTTTGGGTTTTTTTCACCATTGAGAGAGAGAAAATTTTGAAGCTAAAGTGTTGAGGACAACCAAGAACCCATGCCATTGAGGGGGAATGGTAACACTTATTTTTTCCCTTCACCAGGTGTAATAATATATGAAAACCTTCTTTAAATATTTTCTTGTTCGTTAGATGTATGGAGAAATTAATATTTTTTTTCACTGTTTAACTTCTTCACTACGTAGAGTAGGTAGCCTGAGATTTGCAGTGCTTTCAGCCATTGTTTCAGGGTCTGATCAATTAATTTTACATATTATTTTGTATAGGTTATTATGACATCCAAATCTCTCTCTTGAATTTTTTTTCGTCTTTTCCTTAGGGTTTCTTTGTTTGCCCTAGGTTTTTCACCTTTAACCTTATTTATTGTAGAATATTTACCCTCTAGTTTCTTGTTGTTTTTTGCGTCATTTCTAGCAGTATAGAGTCATTAGATCCTTGTCCCTTTGACATTAGGTCTCTTGGAAATTCTTTCATGTTTTGAGTCAATTTCACCCCCTTGTCATCTGATTGTTTTAGAGCCTTCTTTGGGTTAGGATTTATGTGAGATTAGCTGTTTATTTTACTGTCATGTCAATTTTACTTACAATAATTCAACACTTTTTCATTTTCTTTACATAAGAATCTGGGCTTAATTAAAATTAACACATGGTTCACACACACTCACACCTAAAGCGAAGATCACTTGGTTTACACCACCAAGCCAAGACATAAACATCATAATTAATCAATCTACCTCACAGATCCTTTGTTTATCAATCTTCAACCTTTTTGTGTCATTTGTGACTTGCCATGATTGCACCCTCAAGGTGTTTATCACAGAGAATCCAAGTCATTCACCCTTAGTTTCTGTTAGGACGTCTTCCTCCACCCTATAGGGTCCGAGTTAGTCCTCTGTCGAGTCCCCATACCAACTCTAATTCTAGTTCATTGGGTTGTTCCTCTGATTCTGATCCCGCTTCTCCTCACCCTCATACCATCACCATGTCAGGCGCCCATGTAGGTGCAGGTCCTCAAGATGGCAGTGGTCCTAGCCCTAATGCTAGAGCTACTATTAGTGGAACTGATACTAGAACTATTTCGGCTACTCCCTTGCTACCTTTTATGGGAGTTTTAAGCCTTACCGATTTTAGCCAGTTAATCAATGACCCCATACTCCACGATGCAGGTTGGCCAGATATGCCAACTAAGCTTCCTTCTGATATTCCTAAGTTTGAAGGAAATAATGGAGAGGACCCCAATAATCATGTACCCTCCTTTCATATGTAGTGTTGATCTAATTCCATTACTGATGATACCATTCACCTTTGGTTGTTCCAATGTACACTCACTTGAGAAGCTGCAAAGTGGCATGTAGATCAACCTCCTGTATCTCATACCACTTTTAGGACTCTTTCTAAAGTTTTTCTACCATATTTCCAGTTACCCCTATGATATGATACCGGTACTGATTTGTTGACTACATTCTGTAAATCTTCCGCCATATGCCTTTCTGACCATGTCCAAGAATGGCATAGAAGAAGGAGCTTGTGTTGAGCTCCTACATTCGATGATCATGTTTATATGGATTGGTTTCTCAGAACACTCTTAGCCCCCATTAGTAAATATTTCACATCTCATTTTCCTCAATTAGAGGAATAATCTCTCCAAGTCCATTAAAATATGAATTGATCTATGCCCAATATGGTTATCTCTATACCGTTTTACCAGATCTTCCTAGACCTGGTCGTGCCAATGCACTGGTGGCATATCATGTCGCTGACGGTATCGTTGGATCTCTCTCACATATATATTATACTCCTCACATGAGTTATGGTTACCCCCAGGGTGCGACTAGTTCATCCAACACTTATCCCCCTCCAGGAAACTTGTATCTCGATCAAAGCACGCCTTCTGCATTTTTCCAACCACATCAGTCGATGCCAAGGAAATTTTTTTCTCAACTTGTTTACCCAAATGTTTTCCCACCTCTGTTCTATCCTTATGCATAACCGAGTGATCTAGACCCTCTTACATCAGCACCCTAGCCTCTTGTGCCTTCTCAACCTCTGCCACAACGACAACCCCCTCCTCAAGGTTAGGTGTATGCTTAGTAGAGCATGAATAATCCTCCTAATTCAAAGAAAAACAATAAGGGGAAAAGAAACCATAACCAACAAGCACAAGGTAACAAGGGTATCCAAGGTAATCAACTAAATGCACCCCAAGGGAACCAGCCAAACACTATAGACCAGCAATAGGGTGATCAACCCAGCAGAAAAAGACCCTTTGTAAGAATAAAACTTGTTCATGTTGTGGTTTCCATGGCCATTATACTCATGATTGTCCCCTTTTACCCTATATGTTCCATTTGTGGGAATCCCAAGAAGCATCTTGAGGACAATAACCCACCGTGTCGCTTCCTCCAAACACTCTTCCAACTCAATCGATTGTGTTCACTAATCATTTCCCTCAGAAAGGATATGATGTTTCCCAAACACCTTAATGTTAGTCTTCCCCTCAATCCCCACAGTCTGGCACCCCTGATTACTATATTCTCATGATGAATTTTGAAGAGGTTAATATCACTGATGTGAACCTACAGATCTAGTCGTGCCAATATGATAAGCCACCCACTACGTCTACAACCGAGTCCCAAACGAAAGTACCCACAAAGTCTATTTTGACACCAAATGTCCCATTACCTATCCCTTAGCCTAAGGAAAAGGTAATTCACAAGATCTCCAAAGGGCCATTACTCTAAAATGTTGCTTTTGCCAAAGTCGCCCACACCTACAACATAATCGATGACTTGGTGCACTCTCCTACTTCGAATGCAATGTTGGAAGTCTTCCATACATTCCCATCACAACGAAAATCTCTACTATTTGCTTTGGGCGGGATCCTTTAGATGATAATTTTATCATCTTTGATGTTGATAAATTAGAACTTCCCCCTTTAACTTGATCCGTTGCCTTCCAAATACTAGTCAAGATCTGTAATGCCCAAGTTCAAAGATGTATCATCGATAAGGGCGCATCCACTTGTGTGATGTATGCCTATGTTTGGAAGAAAATCAGATCCCATGATCTATTTCAATCCACCATAAATTTACGTTCTTGGGACAGTCACCCTTCTCAGCCCCTTTGTATGTTCTAGAATTGTCCAGTCACACTTTCAGAAAATACTGTTTGTATTGACTTAGAATTCATTGATGCCCACTTGGATTATAATATCTTCTTTGGTCTTAGCTACACCTATGTGATGTTAGCTATCGAATCTATGTTTAATCATAATATGTGCTATGCTCATAATGGAAATATCATCAATATTGATCAATTAACATATTATGAGCCAAATACCTAGACCTCCCCTGAGTCCATCATTTCTTCAGTGGCTGATAACCAATCAGTCGCACCTCTCACCATTGTTTCACCAAGAGTCTATAAATATTCCAAATTACTTGGTTCATTCCCTGTCCCCTCCCCTTTCTTATCATTGAGCCCAGATGATCGAGTGTTTCCATGTTACAAGCATCTTGGGCTAGCCAAAAGCGGCTCAGTATGACTAGCTAGTAGCTAGCACATTCAAAACCTTCTATTGTTCACTTGACACAACCATCAAGACCATCTCCTCAAGGAAATTCTCCTAATGTTGGTGTCTCTACCAATATTTTTCAGCCATAAAAGTTCCCCCCAAGCCTTAACCATTTGGGAGCCATTTAGCCAGGCCATTACCCTTCTGGTGAGATACCATTCTTAGCTCCCCCCTTTGGAGTCTTTTCAGTGCCTATTATGGCTATATTGAGTCTACCCATTTTAATCTTGGGGATCCCAGTTTGGTACATTGATCCCCCACCAAACGTTCCACCCAATCAACTTAAATTGTATACCACTTGACGTCAGTTCAAGTGGTCACCATGACCCCTCCCTTTGCTTCATTTATATAGGCACCTCAAGAGGAACCCACTCTTGTTGTGAACGCATCTGGTGAGGGGGGGAAATCAAAGAATAAGGAACCTAAGAAAAATTATACGCAAACAACTCCAACTCCACATAAGCCTCAAAATTTGACACCTCCCTGCGCTTTATGTGATGTTGTTAGGCATGGCGCCCATAAATATCCCTAGATTTCTTGTCTAAAACCTATTTTTAATGAAAATTTTCCCAAATCTGACATCCCAGAGCTCCATGTTACCTTACCTGATTCAGATAAGAAACCAAAATCATTGCACACGAACCAAACTTATTCTTTTTGAGACCTTTGTGGCCATTATTTATCATCATTTTCACAGTCTCAATGAATTTTCTGATACCCTTGAGGAAATTCATGAAATAGAGGCTACTCATAGTGGATCGTGTACTCCTCTACTTATGATTTTTGCTTCACCAGACCCAGAGGACTATTCTTCACCCATTGTAATACCTCCCCCCAAGGTCGAGATAGCAGGCTCATTGGTATCTATTCTCTACTTGTTGTCATCCATGAGATCCATGGAGAAAGACCCCTCAAGGGCTTCCCATACTATTCTTGATGATCATCCTTCATTAGACACCCTGGTCTCAACATCAGTATATATTTCATCTAGTAGCTCTTCGTCTACCCATTGCAACGATGTGTATGTGAATCATATTTCTCATTATGATGCACCAGGTTTCTCTGATGCATCATGTGGTCCCCCTTCCTCTAGTCATCCCATATTCCATTCAAATGAAGACATTATGGATGGCATGACCACCCCTGATTTTCCTTGGGATGATATGCACCTTCGTGTGTACTTCCTTCCACAACATAACCATGAGAAGTATGTTGTGGAGTCCAAATACTGCATCCATAGTGAAGTAAATTAGTTCAGTAACCCCTTACTTCGAACCCATGCATTCGAACCACATACACCTTGTGGCCATTACATTGACAACCAATATTTGCGTAAGGGGGCACCCATATTTGAGAGCCTAGGAGAGGAAATTATCCCCAACCCTCTTAGTTAATTTCATAGCATCAAATCTAGTACCATTATTCATCCCCACCTCACAGAACCTCTAGAGTATCATATCACTTTATATCACTCTAGGGATGATTCAGTTAATCATTCCTTCAGCTTACATCAACAACCTAGTCCCTTAGACATTGTTGTTGACCAACCTCTATGATTTCTCGGTGAGCACTAGTTCATTATCTCTGAAACCGCTCTTCAGTACCGTGAAACCATGTATGCGAACCAAAAAATTTATTCCATTTGATTTATATATGTTATAATATTCCAAAATAGGGAAAATCTACAACAATGGGAATATCTTAAGATATTCCAAAATTGGAGATCCAGCAATATATGAACAAAAACTGGAAATAGCAGTGAATAACATCATACCAAAATGTATGGAAACCATGGAGACATTTTATTATGTAAATCGGTAGAAAACATGTACAATACAACTCAAATGATCAAGGCAAACAATCCTCCCATGAATACATATGCAAAAAGTGGAATGCTGCTCTATTGTAGAGTGCTCATGAACATGTACTATGCAGTCATAGATGGTACAATGCTAAATGGGAATGTGAAATAAGATACATCTTCCTATATATGGCTCATACAACAATGGGAGTGAATATCTAAGCTCCAAAACACTATTTCAAGACAATGCTGAAAGGATTGGTTGAAATATGAAAAAATGGAAAAATGTTAGAGTTGTAGTCTCAAGACGGAGTAGCAGCTGCAACTCAAGAACTGGATGGAGATGGTTGTATATGATAAAAAAGCTAAATATATCTCTTCCAATAGATATTCCAAGTGAAAGTATGATCCTAACACTAAAGATCTCACCCTCCAAATAAACACTGCAACCCACACTGCAAATACTCTCTAAAAATAATGCACACTGAGAGATACTGTGTTGTAGTTGTAATAAAATAGGTTGGCCAAGTGCCAAGATCTGAAATATGCTCCAAGTGCTTCCCAAATGATCACTAAAAGGAAATAAAGCTTCCTCCTCTGAAAGATAAGCTCAGGAAGTGGTGTTGAGGAACCTCCACTTCAACACCCTACAACACAACTCAACGCTAAACAGAAACTGTGCTATAGCTAAAGGAGGATGCTTGTCCTAAAGCTTGAATGTGGATAAATTAAGATAAATACTCCTCAAAGAGGCCTCTCAAGCAAAGATAAGGAATTCCTAAACAGGAAATCCTTGTGCTACGAAGCACTGCAACTTTGCTAAACAGTAAGAGAATGCATAGAGTCTAACTAGACCATGAAATCAATAAATAAAATCATGAAGAACAATGCCTTCCTTACCCTAATTTTAAAAAATGGAAGCCCTCTCATCATGGGTCCACTAATTAGGGTTTCCTCCACTAAGGAATCTTCCTCCCATTCATACTGCTCTATCTCTCCAAGTGTTCTCCACCTCCTATCCCAGCATTGTTGACTTGGTCAAAATTGACCTTGTCCACATGCCAATGATCCTGTTCACACATGAGGGTGTGAAATCCAGCTCCTATGATGATCCCTTTTCACACTATGAGGTATTTTATTCTAATTTCAGAAATTTATGGGCCTCCTTACCCATTTATTTATCTCCTAAGTGACATGAGCAAAAATTAATATTCCAATTAGCTTGCATGCTAATTTTGGAATATTACAGTACTCCCCTCCCAAATGTTGCTTGTCCTCAAGAAACTACAAGGATAGAACTAATAAGCCTCCTCTTATTCCCTTGTATCATATTCATATGATAAAATCCTCTAAGGATCAAGATTATGTCTCATCAATATATCTCCAAGTTGTCCCTCCCATGTATGCGAGCTAGCTTTTGGTGTGCATCCCAAATAGCTATCATCATGTAAAACATCGATGGAGGAAACAATGGGTTGTCTAAAGGCCTTCTTGAGGCATGAGGTCTGATATACATTGGGATCTACCATCCCCATATGAATCTCCCATCCCCAAGCTATCATCCATATAAAATGAGCCACCCTCCAAAATGGCAACTCATGCAAATCATCCTCCACCTTGAGCTTCGGTAATGTAGGTGGGCTACAAATTTGATCATGGTAGACAATATATCCTACCCCACGTTGTCCTCCTCTCCACTTAAGATAATTTTAGAGTGTTTTTTGATCTTGGGCTGCAATAATGTTGCCCTCAAGTGGAAAGAAGAAGACTAGATCCTCAAGGACCTCCTCTCCAATGTTATGAATCATGCTGCCCCAAACCATATCATATTTGATGAGTTGGAAATCACCATCATATGGCATCCAATCAACCCCATGGCCCAAAACCATAAGATACAAGTTTTTTTCTTTGGTGGCCATATCATCTCCCATGCTCCCCATAGAACTTTTAGTGCAGAAAATGTGGGAATCCTCTTCCCCAAAGGACACATCCAACCAATTTTTCACTCCCCAAATCATGCTCCAAATAAAAATAAGAGAAAAAATAAAAATAAGGAACTACAATGAGAATCATGCTAGTTTCCATATGAAGCAATAGAGAAGGACAGTGGTCCCTCAAATGCAACCAACGCAATTTGACTCTCAACTGCAATAAAGAATGAAAAAAAGTGTGGTTTCTCAACCACTTGCTTGCTACCCCACTCTCCTTATAATTTTGTAGAAAGTGTATGGTCTATGGTGCAAAGTGAACATGCTTTGCAAAAGATAGAGCCTCCCCAAGTACTCCTAGGGAGTGACCATCGCCAATACTGGTTATGGCCTCAAGTAGACTGTTGTACCTTAAGAGACAATCCCTTAGCTATGATAAGGAATCAGTGCTTAAGACATTATCTGATTATTTCACAAATGAATATACATATGTCTCTGTCTTATAAACCCTTAAACATTGATTATGTAACCCTTAAATATCAAATCCATGCATGTTCTGCAATGCTATATTCCAATTATGATGAAATGAATGAACGGAAGAAAAAGAGATGAGGATTTCAATCTGATATGATGTTTCAAACATAGTCTATCATTTTAAAAACCTGAAGAATTAAGTAAAGATAAAGTTAAAACAGAGGAGCGCACATTAAGGTTTTTTTAACTCTTAAATACATATGTATAAAGATACTTGCTACTCATTACTCTATTTTATTCACAGATAAGAAAACATTGTGTAAAATGGATAACTTTTCAGCATAACAAAATGATAGAAAATTGCATACTCATTCATTAATTTTCCATTCTTGAGTACAAAAATTTGGCTTCAAGGTTCAAAACTTGGAACCTTTTCCTTTGTTGGAATCTTCTTTAAATAAAAAATAACAAAACATTTTCCAGCGATGAAACTAATTCTAACTGCTTAAAGTTACAGAGGTACATGCCTCAAAAAGGTCCTATTACAACTTACATGATTTTGAGAAAATAACATAACGTGAAATTGAAAATTCCTAATCTATAAGAATAGCTGCTTCTGATACGGTTGCTGAGTCAACGACTACTTTTTGTTGAGATGTTGGGATTCTTTTTGCTGAGTCCATTGAGAATGTTTTGCACTTTTTCCATATCTCACTTTAGGTTGTTGATGAATTCTTGAAACTATGATATTCCAACCTGAATGAAACAATCTGACTGTGTGTAGGTATTTCTGTGAAGCGAGTCTTCACCATCCATAACAAATTGAAATGCCTTTGCAAGAAATTAAACACCGTTTCTCCTTTTAAAATCTGTGTCTTTTCATGCCTGTTATCCATCTTGATTTTTTCCAGTATTAATGAATCTTCATAAAATTTCCATGACAGAATGTTTCCTTTCTCTGTCCAACATGAAGGTAAACCTATTCTTGTCAATTTATCAAATGATATATCAAATTTGTTCACTATCTCTTTGATCCCCAGTAGTCTCTTTTTTGTAACTTTCCAGAGATTATTCCTAATATTGATTTTTCAACTGTAAGGTCATTATCTTTGCCCAGAATTTCTGCAATACAACTCAGAATTGGTCTATTCACAGCATCAAAAATCTCCAAATTGAATTCTTCACCTTCTAGTTGAAATTTTTTCGAATTTGGTCTCAAATGAAACATACACTGATTAAATTTTTCTCCTGAAAGTTTTTCAAAATAACTTTCCAATGAGTATTCTGAGAATTGAAGTGATGACTCATCTTCGGAGAAAAAAAACGCTTGGCGAATCAATTGCGTCGACACCTGTAGAACATTCTCCCCCTGCGAATTCATTATAAAGCACTTACCGGGATACATTGAAGAAACTAGCCAATAGATAAATTCGCGAAAGAAATAAGCTTTTGGGATACATGTAGACAGGACACCGGATTTCTTCATGGCAGAAAAAACTAGGGAATTCTCAGCATTTAGGGTTACTTGATGATAAAAGAGGGGATGATTTGCGGAAGTCACGGTATCTTGGATGTCTCTCTCATTGTCCATGTGGGAAATGTGGCTAGTCGAACCAGGTATTGAAAATCGCTTGGCCATGGCTGTATAGACAACAGAAGCAGTCTGTAAAGTAGTGGAGAATGAAAAGTTGGCGACGACAAGGCTCAAAGAGGAAAAAAATTACAAATGATTTGAAAATGTGATAAATATCAATTTAAAAGCCACGCAAACCCATAATAAATGCCTGAAATGACGTGTAAAAAGCCGTTGACAAGGTTTATCATGGATTACAACTGTCTTCCACTTTTCCTCATGACATCATTGCGAAGGCTCCTGGAGTACGGTGACAAACTTTGGCTAGTTCCCCCGCAATGAATCTACACCATTGATCATTGTTTACCCCGTGGTCAAACAGGTCAACTGTGGGGGCACTTGATTCAATAACTCATGAGCTCTTTGTGCCTTTGCACTTTATCATTCAGTTATAATCTTCAATACTTGCTACTTCCGCTCGAAGACTTGCTTGACGTTTAAACATGAAACTATAATATACATCCAAATAAAGTTTAACAATAAACTTAATTTGCATCGAGCTTTTAGAAACATTTCTTTTTTATGTTACAGTATAAAAAACATTATACTATAGCATATAATTTTTCTGAATTTCATATTTTTCTGCTTTTTTTTATTTTCAAAATAAAATAGAAAAGGATATGCAGATGATCCACAACATCTGGCTCCATCTGGGGATAGTGTTTTTACCACGAAACACTAACAACCTGTAGATCAGTGCATTCACTTCGAGCATGGAGTCAAAAATTGCTAAATGAAAAATTTACAATGACAAAATCGGGTATATACAATGATGGTCAAACAACTCTTAGTGTTGGAAATAATGTTTTAGATATTGCCCATTCACCGACATATCTATTTCTTCTCCTTCAATACTTTCCAGCATGAAGGTATTATTCATCCTGGCCTCACTAATTTTAAACGGACCGTACCACAAAGAATCAAATTTGCCATGTTTCCCTTTGTCTTCCCTCCGGGTATCCCATCTTAATACCAGATCTCCATTCTGAAACATGATTTCTTTTGCTTTCCTGTCAAATATTGTCTTCATTTCTTGCTGGTAAGTAAGCAAATTCTCTCGAACTTTATTTCTGCTTTCATGTAACTCCATTACATTATTCATTCTTCTAATCATGGCATTATGTTCTTCTTGAGCATCTTGAAGGAGAGAAATCACAGGTTTCACCAACTAGGTGGGAAACAATGCCTGAGTACCATATACTAGCTCATAAGGTGACTTACCAGTGGATCTCCTAGTGGTCATCCTTGTTGCCCATAGAGAAAAAACTAGCTTTGAATCCCAATTCTTATGGTTTTCATTTATTGTCTTCTTCAAAAGTTTTACTAATGTTTTGTTAGAAGATTCTACCAGTCCATTTCCTTGTGGATGATAAGCTGTAGAATGAGACAATATCACATTATAAGTCTGACAGAAATTAATAAACCTAATTGAGTTGAAAAATTGGGCATTAACTGTCACAATCTTTACTGGACATCCAAATCTGCTAAAGATATTTTCTTCTAAAAACTTCATAACAACCAAATCATTTGCCTTCCTGGTAGGGATTTCCTCTACCCATTTTGTAAAATAATATGTAGTGGTAAGGATCCACTTAAATTGCCAACTAGATGGTGGATTGATTTCTCCAATGAAATCCAATCCCCATTGTCTGAAAGGTTCTTCAAAAAAAACAGGGAGAAGAGGTAAAGGGGCTAACCTTTTCCTTTCTGCAAACACCTAGCATTTTTGACAACTTCTGACTGTTTTATATACATCAGCAAATACAGAGGGCCAATAAAAACCTGATTTGAGAATTTTATGAGCAGTTACCTTCCAACTATAGTGACCCCCGCACAAACATTCATGATGTTCTTTAATTACTTCTGAAACTTCCTCCTTTGTCAAACATAACAATAACACACCAGCCGGATCTTTCCAATATAGCTTTGCTTCAATTATGACATAAGGTTGAGCCTTGAGTTTTAAGGCTTTGTATTTAGCTCTATTTATTGAAGGAGGAAAAGAAATAAAACATAAATAGTGAATAATATCCTTGTACCAATATGAGCAGAGGAATTTATATTTAATTGCTGACTTTGACTGAATATTACCTGTTTCTCCATTGACTTCCTCTACAGGGGCCAATAAATTAATTCCCAGTGCTTGGAAATTTGACTCTGTTAATAATTTGGCCAGTCCCAATCCTTTGATCATTTTTTTTGGTTTAACATCCAGGTCGTATTCTTGGATTTTGGCAATCCATTTACCTCTTTTCCCTTCTACATCGCTCTGTACTAAAATATCCTTTACAACAGAATTAGGAACATATGCTAAAATTTGGGAATGAAGAATATAGGTTCTGAATGCTTTCAATGCTTTCACCAGAACATATACTTGTTTCTCTAATGTATTATATTTTAACTCTGCATCTCGGAGCACCTTACTGAAATATGCTACGGGTTGTTCACACTTTTCTTCATTTCTCTGTAACAACACAACAACAATTGTTGAGGAAGACGCAAATGAAAAAAATTGAAATGGCTTCAAATAATCTGGACTAATTAGAGCAGGTGCTTCCTGTAGAGCTTATTTAATCCTTTGAAAATATTCCCTTGATTCTTTGTCCCACTTCACCTCAGCATCCTTTTTCAATATGTCTGTTATTTTCTTGACAATCTCTACGTAATTAGGAACAAATATTCTTAGAAAATTATTTTTTCCAAGAAAACTATGAATATATTTCTTACTTCGGGGCAGTGGAATTAACTGTATTGCTTCGACCCTTACTGGATAAATCTTCACTCCTTGTTTGGAAACAATATGGCCTAGCAGTTTACCCTCCTCTAGAGAAAACAAATATTTTTTAGGATTCAGTGATAATCCATATTTCCTACACTTCAAGAAGGCTTTTTGCAAATGCTGTAGATTTTCCTCATCAGATTTTGAAAAAATTGTGACATCATCCAGATAAATAACCGCAAACTTATCTCCTACAAATGAAATATTCATTTCTCTTTGGAATGTGGCCACTGCATTCATTAGGCCAAATGGCATCCTGGCATACATGAATGTTCCCTAGGGTGTAGTGAAAGCAGTTTTCTTTTGATCTTCCTTCTCCATAGCAACCTAGTTATACCCTGAAAAACCATCTACCATAGATAATTTTTAAGCTCTAGTCACTTTTTGCAAGACAAAATCCATTTTCGGAAAAGGATAGTTATCTTTCAATGAAGCGCTATTCAAGTTCCTGAAATCTACACACAGCCTTATCTCTCCATTTTTTTTCTGACTGGTACAAGATTGGAAACCCAATCTGAATATCTGAGAGGAACAATTATTTTAGCCTGCAGTAATTTCTTTACCTCCTTTTCAATCGGGGCCAACAACAATGGATTGATTTGTCTGATTTTATGTCTATGTGGTTTGACTCCATCTTTCAATGGGATTTTATGCTGAATAATATTCTTATCATAAGTCTTCAAATCATCATATGACCAAGCAAATACATCCTCAAATTGTTTGAACAGATCTACGTACCTTTGTTTATAGTCCTTCGGAATGCCTTTGAACAATTTGACCATTTTAGGCTCATATTGAGTTCCTAAATTACAATATTCCACATTCTCATCTTGATGTGCTTTCTTCTGATTCACTGCCACATCATTAGCATCAAACGGTCTTTCGAGAGGTACCAAACATCTTGGTAAAATATTGTCTTTCAAATGAATAATCTGTTGATCACCAATCTTATTTTTCAGAATCTTAGACATATCAGCCAAGTCATTTTCATCAGTTTCCAAATCAATCTAATGATCTTAAAAATATTCAATCATCAACAAAAATTGCTTAATCTGTTCATCATCCTCAAAAACCTGCCAATGTTTGATATTGTCAGGGATCGAAGGTCTGTGTCTCATCTCAATTTCATATCTTAGTCTTGGATTGATCGGAGGTTTCAATGTACTAGCTGCAACTGCTAAAGAATCAGCCATTCTATTCTCTTCTCTTCGGATAAACTCTAGGTTGAAAGCTTCAAAGTAGTTTTCAATTAAATCCCATACCTCATTCCTATATGTTCTTAACCTAGGATGTTTAGTTTGACACAAATTCTTAACTTGTCTTATGATTAATTCAGAATCACCAAAAACGGTCATAGACTGAATTCCCATTTGCTTAGTTGTCTGCAGAATAATGATTAATGCTTCATATTCAGCTACATTATTGGTGGATTCAAACTCCAATTTGAAAGCGAAAGGTACAAGGTTACCTTCCAGAGATACAAAAATGAAACCAGCTCCAGTGCCTTCTTTAGAAAACGCACCATCAAAATAACACTTCCAAAGCTTGTTTGAATGCATCTCCTTATGTGCAATGGCTGAAGGGAGATGCCCTTGTGACTCTTCATAAAATTCTGCATCTTCATGCAGCATGAAGCAAGAGAGGTCCTCCTTCTCTTGGCCATAAATAGGTGAATTACATGCATCTTTCTTGGTAGCAGTTTTTTGAAATCTAGTTTCTCTATACAACCTCCTTTCTTCCCCATTAAAAACAGGAATGATGGCATATGTAAAATATAACTTCAAAACTCCTCCAAGCTTTTCCCCCCAAGATCTAGATAATAACATACCAAATCTGGCTGGAATATCTGCCACTACCACATCCATCATAATTCTCTTGGCTGGGATTTGAGCCAATGAAACAACCATATCCTTAATAAGACCCACACACTTCACCCTTTTTGAATCAAAAGAATAAAGGTCTCTGTATGGCTTAGTGATTTGTAAATTTAACTCTTTCATCACACACAATGGCATCAGATTGTGGGATGCGCCAGAATCTAGCATACAATTATGTAAAACAAAATCATGTAACAGAAGTGATATATAAAAAGGAGGGATAGACGAATCTACCTCTTCAACATGAGGCCCAAAAGTAACCACTGGTTTTTCTTCTTGCAGATTTACTATATCGCCTACTTCATCAGACTGAGATAAATTGATAAATTCTGCAATCTCCTTCTTATAACTAGGTGTTTTGATTAACTCAAGAAGAGGTATTTGAATTTTCACTTTTTCAAACTCTTTCAACAAAAATAAATTTTGATTTTGTTTTGTCAACTTTTCAGATTCTTCTTGATTTTTATTGGAATTTAGACTTTGATTAGAAACAGTAACAACTTTCTCCAAAATATTAGGATCTTTAATCTTTGTTTGAGAAGCCTCAACTTGTTGTTTTTCCTTCTCTTTTTCTTCATTCATGGGCTGCTTCCCCTTATCTGATTTCTTAATCTGGTTTCTCGTAATGGAGTCGCCATTGGAGCAGGTACTGATTCTGATTCTTTTTCCTCATCATCTTGAGTTCTTAACCTCTTCTTTGACCTCAAATCGCATTTTTTATGTAATTCCGATTTCATGAATTCTGTAAACTGTTTTCAATAATCATCCATCTCTTCTTGATCGAATGAAAGATCAGTTTCTTCATTTTCTTCCACTCTTTCTTCCTCAGTTTCTTCTTCTGTTTCATCATCTTCCATGTAGACAACAGAAATTTGAGCATCATCTTCTTTTTCATCATCATCATCTGCTGAGCGGGATGGAGCTACCTCTATATACAAAGGTGCTTGCACCTGATCTTGATCTTTCCTTTCTCTTTGTAGAATCTGTAGGGGCTATTTTTTAAATTGGGGATTAAAAACCCCTATACTTTGTCTTGCAGGCTTATTATTATCTATTTCCAACTTCACCAGTTTATTAGAAATTTTTTTTATGACTTTAGTCATATCGTCAATTATCTGATCTTGATATGAGGCTTCTTATTTAGCTTTTCCTTTATCTTGAACTTTACCAGTAGTGGACATATTGGCCTCAATCTCCAGAGCATCAGTTTGAATCTGATCCAAAGTGGGGGACCTTCTTTCTCTCAATGTGAAACTAAAATCTGGTTCAAATGCACTAGCAAAAATGACCCTTGCTCCAATAGGAGGAGGTTTCATTTCCAAAGGCAAACTATTATACAATTTGTTAAATCTTTTCACAAAATCATTCATATTTTCATCAGATTTCTTCTTTATTGCATTGAATTATGTCAAAGAATAACCATGGTCCCTTTTTTCACCCCATCTCTCAGTGAAACGTCTTTCTAGTCCATCCCAATCATTTATTGAACCATTAGGCAATCCTTTAAACCATTTCCTTGCCTCTCCACTTAGAGACTGAACAAAAAGTCTCATTACAACATCTAAATGCTCAACATTGAAATTCTCAGCAAATGTGCAAAACAAGGGCAAGTGTTGTTCTGCAGTTATTTCATCTTCACCAGTAAATATAGGGAGTAACTTTAGATACTCCTAAGGCATTACATTCATTGGTTGGGGTAGATTTAATGGTGCATATCTATTCATCAAGAAAGCAGGGGCCGCCATGTTTATGCCCTGGTTAACTACTCCTTGAGCGGGTGTAAAATGAATACCAGTTGTAGGTGGGGATGAATGAGGTGGAACAATTGATATAGGGATTGGTGTATGAACGATTGTAGAAGAGCTGGAAACTATATGAGGTTGAGTTTCTGTAAGAGGGAAAGACACAAACTCAAAAGATTGCTCTTCTAATGTAGGTTCTTGAAAATGAATGGGTGATGGTGAGGATTCTTTTTCCGAGAAAATGAGTTTCTTGGAAATATCCTTGGATGAGAAAGTGCGTGAACTTCTGCCTGGTGCAAGCAGTGTAACGTCTGGTGTATCAAATATTTTTGGTTTCTGGCCCTTCTTTGAAACAAGCTTCTGAGGATCAGACAAAATAGGAAATTTTTGCTGAGAGGTATTCGACCTCGTGTGAGGTTTCTTAGGAGACAGAGCTATTTCAAAAAAAACATAGCTTATTATTTCCTCCTCTCTGAACAACCAGAGGAAATTTAAAATAAAATCTAGGGAAAACCTTCGAATCTTCGTTCCCCGGCAACGGCGCCAATTTATGTTGTACCTTAAGAGACAATCGCTTAGCTTTGATAAGGAATCAATGCTTAATACATTATCTGATTATGTCACAAATGAATATATATCTGTCTCTGTCTTATAAAACCTTAAAAATTGATTATGTAACCCTTAAATATCAAATCCATGCATGTTCTGCAATGCTATATTCCACTTATGCTGAAATGAATGAACGGAAGAAAAAGAGGAGAGGATTTCAATCTGATATGATGTTTCAAACATAATCTATCATTTTAAAACCCTGAAGAATTAAGTAAAGATAAAGTTAAAACAGAGGAGAAGACATTAAGGTTTGTTTAACTCTTAAATACATATGTATAAAGAGACCTGCTGCTCATTACTCTATTTTATTCACAGATAAGAAAACATTGTGTAAACTGGATAAATTTTCAGCATAACAAAATGATAGAAACTTGCATACTCATTCATTAATTTTCCATTATTGAGTACAAAAATTTGGCTTCAAGGTTCAAAACTCGGAACCTTTTCCTTTCTTGGAATCTTCTTTAAATACAAAATAACAAAACATTTTCCAGCGATGAAACTAATTCTAACTGCTTTAACTACTTACAGTTACGGAGGTACATTCCTCAAAAAGGTCCTATTACAATTTACATTATTTTGAGAAAATAACATAACGTGAAATTGAAAATTCCTAATCTATAAGAACAACCGCTTCTGATATGGTTTCTGAGTCAACGACTACTTTTTGTTGAGATGCTGGGATTCCTTTTGCTGAGTCCATTGAGAATGTTTTTCACTTTTCCATATCTCACTTTGGGTTGTTGATGAATTCTTGAAACTATGATATTCCAACCTGAATGCAACAATCTGACTATGTATAGGTATTTCTGTGAAGAGATTCTTCACCATTCATAAAAAATTGAAATTCCTTTATAGGAAATTAAACACCGTTTCTCCTTTTAAAATCTACGTCTTTTCATGCCTGTTATCCATCTTTCTTTTTGCCAGTATTAATGAATATTCATAAAATTTCCATGACAGAATGTTTCCTTTCTCTGTCCAACATGAAGGTAAACCTATTCTTGTCAATTTATCAAATGATATATCAAACTTGTTCACTGTCTCTTTGATTCCCAGTAGTCTCTTTTCTGTAACTTTCTGGAGATCATTCCTAATACTGATTTGTCAACTGTAAGGTCATTATCTTTGCCCAGAACTTCTGCAATACAACTCAGAACTGGTCTATTCTCAGCATCAAAAATGTCCAAATTGAATTCTTCACCTTCTATTTGAAATTCTTTTGAATTTGGTCTCAAATGAAACATACACTGATCAAATTCTTCTCCTGAAAGGTTTTCTAAAATAACTTTCCAATGAGTCTCCTGAGAATTGAAGTGATGACTTGTCTTTGGAGAAAAAAATGCTTGGCAAATCAACTGCGTCGACACCTGTAGAACATTTGTTGGGAAAAATACTGAGAGGGGGGGGTGAATCAGTATTTACTGCATAATCAAATCTTTTTACTTTTCATTCCTTGAAACCCATACGCTACTTTACTTCAGTAAACTAGCGTATATACGCGGATCCCCTTTATGAAACTAGCGTATACACAGAGATTTAGATATGTCATTAAATATTCACTTAAACCATTCCATCATTTATTCATCGTATATTCAATGCGTAAACAGTGCGTAAGAACAACAACCATCACACAAAGCATCACACATGAACACCAGGATTTTTTAGGTGGAAACCCAAGTCGGGAGAAAACCACCGCTGCTGCTGCTCAGCCTTCAATAATTCATTATATAGAAAACATCTTACAACATATGTGCTGGTGCAGACTCCTACCAGCATGTAGGCACCCACCTGCGCTCGTTTACCAGCCTCTCCTGGAAGGGAGCTCCAACCCCCTGACTCGTTTTCTACGCCCTCTCCCGGAAGGGAGCTACAACCCCGATCTCGTTTACCGGGGCCTCACCGGAAGGGAGCTACTACCTCCTCGACCGAAGGCTACAACCTTCCAAGACCACCTTGGACCACGTTTCATCAATTTTCACACCGGATCCAACAACTTCAATAGAACAACACTTGCGTGCCACATTTCATCATATTTTCATACCGGACCCTTTCCATACTTTTAAGCACACATATGTCCACCAACAGATACATATCAACACAGATCAAATAGCAGAAACACAGCAGAACAGATCAGATATTTCATATCCCTTGCTTCAGCAAACCCTAGTTTGCATACGCTCTTTCCATTCACAGATGTCGCGTATATACGCGCTTTAGTCCACACAAACCAGCGTATACTTCAGTGTATATTTTATTGCGCATACGCGCTTTTACTTCATAGAAGCTGCGTATATACGCGCTTCCTTCACGGCGAAGTAGCGTATAGATCTTCAATCATTACAGAGCAGCACACTTCATCAGATCAGACATTCGGCTCAGATTCAACCCTTTACTTCAGACAGATGTTCGCCTAGATGTTCGCCTCATCACAGATCTAGGCCTTCCATAAACAGATCTAGCAAATGCAAGTACATTTCAGATCTAGAAGTCCCGCTTCATCATTTCTTCATAAGTGCATCATAGATTCAGATCTATCAACAAAATTTTACCCTTTCCATACAGAAATACTTCATAGAGAAGTATTCATTCAAGTTCAGACATCTTGCTCCCACGCTCATGAATTGCACAATGAATTTCTTCTCCTTATATAGGTTCACCCTTTTTCAATACCATGAGCCCCTTTTTCAATACCATGGGCCAAAGCAATACCATGAGCCTTCAATACCACGGGCGCCTTCTTCAATACCATGAGCCTTCAATACCCAGGCCCCTAGATTTTCACTTTTTGAGCGCTTTAGCCCATACGCGACTTGGCACGTTCTTTTCCGCGTGCATACGCGATTTCCCCTAGTCCAATCCGCGTATACCAAGAGACATACTCTTTTTCATCATACTTTGAGCACATTCTGAATTCCTTTCTTCATTGCCTTTTGTTCACACTATAGATACATCAGATTTCCTTCATCAAGGACATATGCTATCAAGCACAACTTCATCAAGTAAGTTGTCATCATCTTCATCAAGTGGGTTGCCTTTCAAGGACAACACTCAGCATCATATAAACATCATATCACATCAGATTTACATCATTTACCAAGTCCATCAATTCAAGAATAACTTCATCAGGTGGATTGCCATCAAGGACAACATATGTCAACAGTCGCATGTCTTTATCTTCATTCAGTGGGTTGCCATCAAGGACAACATCCTGCATCATATTTACAACAATCTCCCCCTTTGGACTTGATGGCAACCATGATGGTGTTTGGTTACCACAACAGATAGATACATTAAGAATACAATGACACCATGTCATTCTCCTTATTTTCCATGTCACTCTCTCCATTTTTGGCATCATTCAAACACCATGACACTCTCCCCCTTTGACATCAAGGGCAAAGGGCACATCATTATCTTCATTCACACACCATGTCACTCTCCCTCTTTGACATCAAGGGCAACGGACAAAACCAGCAGATCAAAACCAACACACTCACCCCCTTTCTCCTTATGTAGAAGAAGCGTTCTGCAGATCTGATGTATACTGAAGTGACCAAGCTCCCCCTGAGTTCATGCTGAATCTTCAAACATATTTTCAATGAGGTACATGACTTTATGAAGTTCCTATCACCAATGACTCATACTTACATCAAATATCCAACCAAGTGGATTTACATATGCGACTCAAGTACCCAACCAGGTGGGTTTACAAATTTGACTCAGCTACCCAACCAAGTGGGTTTACAAACATGACTCAGCTACCCAACCAAGTGGGTTTACAAATTGACAAGTCCTTACATGACTGAATATTACAATTTTACAACATGGGTCTCAACCAGACCTTTTCATCAAAGTACAAATATGAATTTTCATAATTAATACCAAAAAGACCTCAAGAGAGATCATATATCAGAACCACCATAATGCCAGCAATGCATTATACTCAGCAAAACTAATGCTCCCCCTGAATCTGTGCAACCAAGCAATCTTTTCAAATGACTAAGGCTCCCCCTTAGTTTGTGCATCCTGAAAACTTCCACCAACAAATCATCAAGGCATCTTCATCAAAACATTAGAAACAGAATTATGAGAACTGGAACACCACCAGAGATATCAAACAGTATCAGAGATACCAAACAGCATTGCAGCTGAGCTGAAAAGAGCTAAACCAACCAAAAATTGTCAGCAATTATTTACACGCGGTTTTCTGTGCAGGAACTAGCGTATATACGCGACTGTGTTTCAGGAAACCCGCGTATCCCAAGACATCTTCAAAATTTCAACCAGATCTGATTCTCTGTGAGGCAAAGACAGTGTTCAGCTTCTTTCTGAGACATTTGAATGCTTCCCTGGACTACATATAGATAGAACGATGTAGTTGTGTCTTCAAGCGTTATCCAACGGTTGTGGCATCAGTACAATAGTAACCAAGCCTTCATATTCTATGCAGCATCAATACAATCTTTCGAAGAGAGATTCTCATATCAGAACAACATCAAGCAATCATCCATGTGGTCCAACATCATCAAGATCTTCAAGATTTGACATGAAGTAACATATGTAGGAAAAAGATCTCTCAACCATAGAACACACTCTGCATGATTTATTTCTGAATCAAATGACATCCAACTCATCCATGTGTGAGTACAAAGGATACTTATCAGCAACCAGGGCTCAAAAACTCATCATAATAAATCATGTACCAAGACATCATCATTTGAGTATGAGTATCACAAAAACCAAAGAACAAGCAGTCATATTGCCAACAATACAATCATTAGTATTCAACCTGCTGCTCCCCCTAAACCAATGCTCTTCCTTAGCTTGCAATCTGAAGCACCTTTCAATAGCACGTCATCAGCAACAATCTCTGCATGATCTGTCCTCATCTTTGAATTATAAGACTTTCATCTCAACAATGAGTGCTCTTCATCATAAAGCAACCAGGCTTCATCCATAATGTTCAACACAAGAACCCATGCATCATTTCATTATTATGAGTATAACCAGAATAATGCTAACAGTGCAATCATCAGCAGTCAGACTGATGCTCCCCCTGGACCTCTGCTCCAGATCTTCAGTTATCAGATAAATTCTTTTATCATCAATGCATACGCGACCGTGTCTGCTGAAACTCGCGTGTATACGCAAATTTTGTGAATATAACTCGCGTATGGAAAGTGTAATATAGAAAATTTCACACCTTCATCTCCTTCTGCAAATTTACCTTCTGTTCCTGTCTTTTCTTCACACCAGATGCACTGTCAAAAATACATCTAACCAGAATAATCAAATCAACCATGAGAGTCATCATGCATTGCTCCCCCTGTGACGATACATTACTAAATCTCCTAATGTATCCCACATCATTCCTGCAGTCAATCAGAGAAGTAAGCTTCCAGAAGCGGATGACTGCAGTAGGGTCTGAATTCCCTACGTTTCTGATCGGTCCTCCTTCTTTTTCCAAATTTGCTTGAACTTTCTATTTGAGTGCTGGAAGTTATCCACTTTCCCAGATCTGTTCATCTTGCATTCCTTTTCTACATGTCCATACTTATTACAAGCATAACATCTCATGTGGTCAGAAAAATAAGCATAAGAATCATAAAGAGTATTTCTAATCTTCCTCCTTTTGCAATCAGCTGCTTTATGTCCATACATGTTACATGAGAAACAATATCCTCTGAAGAGACTAGAGTACCTTTCTGAGTATGATCTGTTTGTTTGTGGCTGAAACAATCTACTTCTGCAATTTGTTGCAACATGCCCATAGTTATGACATCTAAAGCATTCAACATTATTGAATGATTTCCTTTGAGTATTCATGACTGTTGGTTGACCTTTTGTTTCTTTCAACACTTCAAGTTTTGCATTGTCTTCCTTTGAATCATTAGCATTCCCTTGTGAACTAGATTCACCTTTAATGGTTTCATGGAAACCAAGACCATGTTTGATAGCAGGAGACCTTTGATTACTCAGAATATTGTCCAAGATTTTAGTACTATCATGAAACCTCAAAAGTTTAATCTTTTCTTCTAATTTACTTTTAAGAATGTTTACCTCAACCTCCAAGCCTTGGCATTGCTTGGTCATGCTTTCTTCTTTCCTTCTTCCATCTTCTACTTGATCCTTCAGATTTAGGATTTCTTCTTTCAACCAATTTCCGTTGTCTTCACATGTTTGCTGCAGCTCTTCATTCTTCTTGTTTGATGCTATGAGATCTTCTTTGAGGGAGACAATTTCTGCTTCAAGTCTTGCATTCTTCTTATTTGATTTATCCAAGTCTTCTTTGAGGGAAATGATTTCTGCTTCAAGTCCTTCCTTATCAAATGATGGTAGATGTTCCTCACTCTTCTTACTTGATGCTTCAAGTTTTGCTTGTAGAGAGATGATTCCAGCTTCAAGACCTTCATTCTTCCTTTTTGATTTTTCCAGATCTGTTTTTAGAGAAACGTTTTCTGCTTCAAGTCCTTCATTCTTCTCATTTGATTCTTCAAGTTCTGCTTGCAGAGAGATGATTCCAGCTTGATATCCTTTACTTCGATTGTATACATCATCGAACATCCTTTTCAGTTTAAAGCACAAAGCTTTGGAGGCAGAGTCCTTCTCATTAAATATTCTTTGTTGATCTTTGATAACTTCTTTTAAATCCTCAACATCATTGCTTGCACAGATAAGATTACAAGGATCACAATCAGATTCATCTTTGTCAACTTCTGCTGTACCGGTGTTCTGAGACATCTCCTTACCTTGAGTATTTTGCTTCTTTGCCATGAGTACTTGTAGAGCTTGGTCAGAATCTTTTTCGGCTTCTTCTAGGTCGATAGCATATTCTTCACTATTGTTTGTACCACTAAGATCTTTCAAAGGATGATCCCAATCACTATCAGATTCATCTCCTTTGATTTCTGGTACCCATGTTCTCTGAAATATCTCCTTTCTTCGAATAGGCTTCTTCTTTCTTTCCCATTGCGACGGATCTCCTTGGCTTGATCAAGCTTACACGGGGAAAGGACCCGCTCGATACCAATTATTTGGGAAAAAATGCGAGAGGGGGGTGAATCGGTATTTCACTTGCAATATCAAATTTTTTTACTTTTTCCTTTCTAAAAACCCATACGCTACTTTACTGAAGGAAACTAGTGTATATACGCGGATATCCTTTATGAAACTAGCGTATACACGAGGGTTAGATATGTCATTAAATCTTCACTTAAACCATTCCATCATTTATTCATCGGATATTCAATAGCGTAAACGGAGTCAGGTAAGAACGAATAAACCATCACACAAAGCATCACACATGAACACCGGGATTTTTAGGTGGAAACCCAAGTCGGGAGAAAACCACCACTGCAGTTTCTCAGCCTTTAATATCTTATTATAGAGAAAACATCTTACAACATATGTGCTGGTGCAGACTCCTACCAGCACGCAGGCACCCACCTGTGCTCGTTTACCAGCCTCTCCTGGAAGGGAGCTCCAACCCCCTGACTCGTTTACCAGCCTCTCCTGGAAGGGAGCTACGACCCCCTGATCTCGTTTACTAGCCTCACCTGGAAGGGAGATACAACCCCCTGACTGAAGGCTACAGCCTTGACACCACCTTGGACCACGTTTCATCAATTTTCCCCTTGGATCCAACAACCCCATTAGAACACCACTTCAAGGCCACATTTCATCATATTTTCATCTTGGACCCTTTCCATACTTTTAACCTGAGACATACACCACCAACGGATACTTATCAACCGCAGTCCGGATAGCGAAACACGTGACAGTCGGATATTTCATGCCTTGCTTTAGCAAAATAAAACCTAATTTGCATACGCGCTTTCCCTTCCGATGTCGGGTATATACGACGCTTTAGTCCACACAAACCAGCGTATACCTCAGTGTATATTTTATTGCGCATACGCGCTTTCTCTTCGCTGAAGCCGCGTATATACGCGCTTCCTCCACGGCGAAGTAGCGTATAGATCTTCAATCATTACAGAGCAGCATACTTCATTAGATCAGATATTCAGTTCATGTCTACCCTTTTGCTTCAGACAGATGTTCGCCTAGATGCTCGCCTCATCACAGATCTATACCTTCCATAAACAGATCTAGCAAATACAAGTACATTTTAGATCTAGATATCCCGCTTCATCATTTCTTCATAGGTGCATCATAGATTCAGATCTATCATCAAACCTTTACCCTTTCCATACAGATATACTTCATAGAGAAGTATTCATTCAAGCTCAGACATCTTGCTTTCACACTCATGATTTGCACAATGAATTTCTTCTCCTTATATAGGTTTATCCTTTGCCTTGACTCTCGCAGGCCCTTTTTCAAACCCCGGGCACCAATACCATGAGCCTTATTCCACCGGGCACCTTCTTCAATACCATGAGCCTTGATACCACCGGGCCCCTGATTTTCACTTTTTGAGCGCTTTAGCCCATACGCGACTTGGCACGTTCTTTTCCGCGTGCATACGCGATTTCCCCTAGTCCAATCCGCGTATACCAAGAGACATACTCTTTTTCATCATACTTTGAGTACATTCTGAATTCCTTTCTTCATTGCCTTTTGTTCACACTATAGATACATCAGATTTCCTTCATCGAGGACATATGCTATCAAGCACAACTTCATCAAGTAAGTTGTCATCATCTTCATCAAGTGGGTTGCCTTTCAAGGACAACACTCAGCATCATATAAACATCATATCACATCATATTTACATCATTTACCAAGTCCATCAAGTCAAGAATAACTTCATCAGGTGGATTGCCATCAAGGACAACATATGTCAACAGTCGCATGTCTTTATCTTCATTCAGTGGGTTGCCATCAAGGACAACATCCTGCATCATATTTCCAACAACATTCTCCCCCAGCGAATTCATTATAAATAAATTATCATGATACATTGAAGAAACCAGCCAACAGATAAATTCGGGAAAGAAATGAGCTTTTGGGATACATGTAGACAGGACACTGGATTTCTTCATGGCAGAAAAAACTAGGGAATTCTCGGCATTTATGGTTACTTGATGATAAAAGAGGGGATGATTTACAGAAGACATGGTATCTTGGATGTCTCTCTCATTGTCCATGTGGGAAATGTGGCTAGTCGAATCAGGTAGTTAAAATCGCTTGGCCATGGCTGTACAGACAACAAAAGCAATCCGTAAAGTAGTGGAGAATGAAAAGGTGGCGATGACACGGCTCATAGGGGAAAACAATTAAAAATGATTTGAAAATGTGATAAATATCAATTTAAAAGCCACGTAAACCCGTAATAAATGCCTGAAATGATGTGTAAAAATCCGTTGACAAGGTTTATCATGGATTACAACTGTCTTCCACTTTGCCTCATGACGTCATTACGGAGGCTCCTGGATTACGGCGAAAAACTTTGGCTAGTTCCCCCGCAATTAATCTACACCGTTGATCTTTGTTTACCCCGCGGTCAAACAGGTCAACTACGGGGGCACTTGATTCAATAACTCATGAGCTCTTTGCGCCTCCACACTTTATCATTCGGTTATAATCTTCAATACTTGGTACTTCCGCTCAGATACTTTCTCGACGTTTAAACATGAAACTATAATATACATCCAAATAAATTTTAACAATAAAATTAATTTGCATCGAGCTTTTAGAAACATTTCTTTTTTATGTTACAGTATAAAAAACATTATACTATAGCATATACTTTTTCTGAATTTCATATTTTTTTTTTTTTTTTTTTTTTCAAAATAAAATAGAAAAGGATATGGAGATGATCCACAACATAGACCATGAGATCTAGAAGGAAGGAAGTTCCTTCTTGAAGAAATTTCCTACACGTGTATGGTTAATGAATGCATATATTCAATATATAAATCATTATGCAACCAAACAATATCCTTAGCATATGCTTTGCTCATACAAATGGAGTGGCTCATAGATGAGTCTCCTCTCATCCTCAAAGAGAAAAGAGGTGGTTGTGCTAACTCTTCCAAAGAGTTATTTATCTCCTCCATATCCAAATGATCCATGCATCTCCTCAAATTCTGATATATATCCTCCTTAAAGCCTTCCCAAAAATACCCCTCCATGATGGTGTGGTATGCTCTCATAGAATAAGTGTGGCTGAAGATAAAATCCTCATGAGCTGCTAGTAGCAACTTCTCCTTGAGCTTGGAAGATCTAGATAAGAAGATCCTACCATGATAGTAGATGACCCCATCTCTAACTGAATATCTCTCCTCATGTAGCTGGTCATCCAACATCATACAAGTGAAAAGATCATTGTAATACTCCGCCAACAGCTAGGAGTGCCAATATGGATCTATCCTCCACAGTGACAGTGCCGATGATCTCTCATGAAGAACATCTGTCATATGGTAATCCTCCTCTTTGACATCTCCCATGCCAAAGATGCAACTTGGAAGGCTGTTATCCTTCCCATGCTGCTTCTACCACAGCGTAGAATCTGAAGTGAGAGTGGGTAATGATGGTGTTGGGAGAATATCTCCCTCCTCCTTGAGTCTACCCAAGACTCTCAGTGTTGTACAATGACCTCCCAAGGTCTCAAATCCCCTAAAATAAATGAATAAGCCTCCAAATGTGAAGCATCCATCATCATCTTCTGATTTGGTGGTCTCCTTGGTGAAATGTCTCCATGCAATGAGACATCATCATCAAGAGTAGACTGCATATATGAACAGACAGACTTGTCCTGGCCCTCACTGCATAATCTAATCTCCCTATTATTTGTATTCACCCTCTGAAATGGATAGGGGTGTGTGCTCCTCATCAAATGATGTTGATCATCCTCCCTACCTCCTCCTTTTGTCTACATGGTCTCACACTCTACCAGCAATGGCACATGATAATCATGGATTGTGCCTTGATATCCACATATGAGATCTTGGGGAATTTTTCGCAATGATACAATAACCCATATAGTTGGATCATGTGCTCCATCTACCTATGCATGAGGTGCTAGATCTACTCTAGACATGAAAAAATTATTTCCCTCCTCCTCATAAACATGTATGGGAAACCTCCCTATAATTGGATCCTCTTTTCTGAAAGAGATCTCCATGCCCTATTGTTCAAGAGTATGAGATAGAGGTTGTTAGGTCCGTAAATTACTTGTATAGTCCCTTATTGTTGTTAGTGTAACCCCATTATTGTTATTATTTTACCCTTGTAACCCCCATATTGTTATTACTGTTCCCTTAAATTATTATTGTTAGGTCGGCTAGGATAATATTGTGGCCCCATGGACTCCTATATATAGAAAGGAGGTTCTGTATTTTGAATCCTCCAAGAATTGTTCATTCATGTAATGTATTGGAGGTTTCCCCCTTGAAGTGGCTTCTTTATAAGGCATTGATATCTCTTTTCTTCTATTTTTGGAGCTTTTTTTACAACATTTGGTATCAGAGCTTGGGATTCTAGGGTTTCGCTGCTCCAAATAGATCATCATGGCATTTTCACTATATATTTTCTTATACGAAGGTTCAAAAGCTGAAATTTTTAGAGTGTGAATTCGAAATCCTCAGGAACAATGTCGCAAAATTTTAGATCTTGGTTCACAATATTTTTGGAGGTATGATCTGTGGAAATTAGGTCTTTTTAAGGCTCCTAAATTTCATCTCAAAGAGGTGATCGTGGGAAAATATTCATAACTCTCTCTAAACATCGGATTGGAATTCTGTAAAAGGTGACTATAATTCCACGGGCTATAGTTTCATGTCTATAAATTTCAAATACAAAGGAGCCAACAATAACACGTTGAAAGTCGTACAAGTTCACTCTGCTGAACTAGTCTATAATTAGGTCATTGTGGGAGATTGGACATAACTTTGGCTTGAAGAATCCAAATCAAGTCAAACCTGTGGCATTGGAAAGAAGCTTAAGATTACTACTATAGGGCTGAATTTCAGATATTTAGGATCTACAATTATAGAGATAAGTCAATTTCAATATCAAGCTCCTCAAAAGCAAGTAAAAGGTGTGTATTGTTCTTCTAAATTGCATAAGTCTTGTTTGAAGAATCAAGTTGAATTGATTCCAAGGGCATATTATAGAATAGATATTAGTATTGGATTCTAAAATGGCCCCTAAAAATAATTCTACACCGATTAAGCCTTTATAAGGCTCTACTCTGACTCATGAAGACGAATAATGGCAACATGACATATCAAAATTACAAGAGCAAGTGCAACAAATTTCGCTCTCGCAAAGAGCAATAAAAAATGACATGGAAGTTTTGAAGAAAGGTGTGGAATCTAAGATGGATGCTTTGAAGAATGGAATGGAAGCTAAGATGGATGGCATGGAAGCTAGCATGGAATCTAAGATGGATGACATGGAAGCTAAGATGGAAAACATGAAAAATGATCTAAAAGCAGACATGGAAGGTTTGACAAAGTTGATACAACAAATGTTTCCTAATGGTGAAAATATAGTAGAGGAAACTCATGACGAGAAAAAAATAAATGCTAATATTGATTTCATAAACTCTAATGTTCGTGGGAAGAACCACCATATTCCAAAAATGGATATGAGGAAGTTTGATGGAAATGATCCTATAACATGGATACTACAGATGGAGCAATATTTTGATCTCAATAATGTGAAAAACACACAAAAGTTACACATTGCAACTTTCCATTTAGAACAAAAAAAATTTGTATGGTATCGATGGCTTTGATCCGGTAAAAAAATTGTCACTTGGTCAATTTTTACAGAGGAAATGATAGCACATTATGAAGATACAAAGAGCAACACCTTCTTTAGCCAATTAATAAATCTCAAACAAAAGGGTTTAGTGGGGGAGCACATTGAGGACTTCCAAAAATTGAATATAAGGGTAATTGATATTCCAGAGGAACACATAATTGATCTCTTCATAGGTACTTTAAAGGATAACATCCAACATGAAGTTCGTGTTTTGGAACCTGATTCATTGGAGAAGGCATTCAGGATGGAAAGAAAAATTGAATGTAAAATTATGGCGACAAGGAAGCCTACCACTCACTTCTATAAAGAGGGAAGTGTTGCTGCTCTTAGATTTCAACAACCTACAAGGTTGACACCACAACAATTGGAAGAAAAAAGAGCAAAAATTATTTTCTCAGTTGTGATAGAAAATACACTAAAGGTCATAAGTGTGCTGAGAAGAAATTATTTTACATAGATTGTGAAGAGGAAGAAGAAAGTGAACAAGAAGAGAATATACACGGAATCAACCCTATAAGAGGAAGAAATGAGTCCTACCATATCGTGTAATGCATTGGCAGGAATTACCACTCCTCAAACTCTCAAGATAGAAGGACATATCAAGAAGAAAAAGGTAATAGTATTGATTGATTCAGGTAGTACCCATAATTTTATTCATTGTAAGGTAGCCAATGAATTGAATTGTTTCCTATACCCAGCACCAGAATGTGAAGTGATGGCTACAAATAGAGGAACTATAAATTTCTCTGGAAAATGCCATAATATCAGGCTAACCATGGGGGAATATGTGTTTAATAGTCCAATGATTTCCATTCCTATGGGAGGTGCTAATGTTGTATTAGGAGTACAATGGATACAATCTTTGGGGACGATAGCTTTTAATTTCCAAGAACATTTCTTGAAATTTTCTTTAGAAGGAAAGGAAGTCAAATTACGGGGTATTGCAGGGAAGTCGGGAAAGATAATAAGCTCTAATGTGATTACAAAGATTCTAAAGAAATAACAACGAGGCATAATTGCACAATTATTCTCACTAGAAGTTCCAAAATCAAAATCATATATTTCTGCAGATCTCCAAAAAGTCCTGGAAAATCATTCCAAGGTTTTTGAAACTCCCAAAGGACTCCCACCTATTCATGATCATGATCATGCTATTCATTTGATTCCAGGAAGTGTTCCTCCAAACATCATGCCTTATAGATACCCATTGTCCAAAAGAGAAAAATTGAACGTTTGATTGCAGAAATGTTAGAGTCAGGTATAATTCAACCTAGTCAAAGTTCTTTCTCTACTCCTGTAGTATTGGTACACAAGAAGGATGGATCATGGCGCATGTGTCCCGATTATAGGGAGCTCAGTAAGCTCACCATTAAAGATAAATTTACCATTCCTATTATTCATGAATTATTGGATGAATTGCATGGAGAAATTTATTTTACCAAGTTGGATCTCCGTTTAGGATATCATCAAATTAGAATGAACACTGAAGATGTTCCAAAAACATCATTTTGAACTCATGAGGGTCATTATGAATTTTTGGTCATGCCTTTTGGCCTTACCAATGCACCTTCTACATTTCAAGGGTTGGTGAATTCCATTTTCAAACCCTTCCTTAGAAAATTTGTGCTAGTATTTTTTGATGATATACTAATCTATAGTAGGTCTTGGAAGGATCATGTTCAACATGTTGACAGGGTTCTCAAACTATTGCAGGAGAAACAATTATGTGCAAAAACATCCAAATGTTTCTTTGGAGTACAAGAGGTGGAATATTTGGGTCATATTGTATCTCACGAGGGTGTTAAGGTAGACCCTAAAAAAATTAAATCCATTAAGGAATGGAAAGTCTCCAAAACCATAAAGAAGTTGCAAGGAATTCCCGGGTTAATAGGGTATTATCGCAATTTTGTTAATAATTATGGGAGAATAGAAACACCTCTATCAAAATTATTGAATAAAGATGCATTTTCATGGATTCGTGAAGCAACTAAGGCCTTTGAACATCTTAAAGAGGCAATGTTTCTAGCACCGGTCTTAGCTATGCCAGACTTCACAAAAACCTTTATTGTGGAATGTGATGCTTCAAGAAATTTAATTGATGTTGTTTTAATGCAAAAAGAAATACCCATTTCTTTTGAAAGTAGTCCAATCAAAGGAAATTAGTTAAAGAAACCTATTTAAGAGAAGGAAATGTTATCATTACTGCATGCACTAAAGAAATGGAGAACTTACCTAATGGGAAGACACTTCAAGGTAAAAACTGATCATGATAGTCTTAAACACTTTTTGTAACAAAGAATATCTTCAGAAGAGCACCAAAAATGGGTCACAAAGATGTTGGGTTATGACTTTGAAATAATCTACAAAATAGGGAAGCTAAATTTTGTTGCAGGTGCACTCTCAAGAAAGAATGAAGAGGTGGAAGCATTTCTTTGTGCCATTTCTATTATCTAACCAGATTGGATAACCGAAGCAAGAGATTAATGGAAGAAGGATGAAGAAGTGTGGACACTCATTCAAAAGTTGTAGCAATATCCTAGTACATATGATACATTTAGTTGGAAAAATGTTTCCTTATGGTACAAAGATCGTTTATATATTTGTAATAATTCCCAACTAAAACAAAAGATTATTTGGAATTGCACACTTCTCCTTTAGGAGGACACTCAAGATTTTTAATAACTTACCATAGGGTGAAGAAATATTTTTTTGGGATGGCCTTAAATCTGATATTCAAAAGTTTGTGGTGGAATGTTTGGTTTTCCAGTGGAATAAAGTTGAGACAATTAAGACCTCCGGTCTTATACAACCTTTATCCATTCCAAGTCAACGTTGGGAGGATATTTCAATGGATTTTATCACAGGTTTACATAAGTCTGAAGGAAAGAGTGTCATAATGGTGGTAGTTGATAAAATTACCAAGTATGCACACTTTTGTGCATTATCTCATCCATTTAAAGCAAGTACAGTTGCTACTACATTTATGGACACAATTCAAAAGCTACATGGAAACCCAAGGGTTATTGTGAGCGACAGAGATCCCATTTCTAGTGGAAAATTTTGGGCAGAGTTATTTTATTGTTTGGGTACTAAATTAGCTCATAGCTCATCTTATCATCCCCAATTATGTGGTCAAACTGAGATAGTAAATAAATGTTTGGAAGGATATCTTCATTGTTTTGTATCTAATAAACAAACACAATGGGTCAAGTGGTTACCTCTCGCTGAATGGTGGTATAACACCTCCTTCCATACTGCAGCAAAAATGACCCCATTTATGGCATTTTATGGATATCATCCACCATCCATCACATCATATTTAAGAGAAAATTCGAAGGTTCAAGCAGTGGAATATCACATCAGGCATCAACAAGAAGTTCCCCAACTCTTAAACGACAACCTAAATTTTGCACAAAAAAGAATGAAACAATAGGTATATCAACATCACTGCGAGAGAAGTTTTGATGTAGGAGACTGGGTATTTTTACGGCTACAACCATACAAACAAATGTACCTCAAGCAAGCTAAGAAGGATAATAAATTATTGCCAAATTACTATGGTCCTTACAAGGTGTTGCAAAATATTGGTACTATGGCATACAAATTGGAGCTTCCTGCTTCTTCACGAGTGCATCCAATTTTCCATGTTTCATGCTTAAAGAAGGTTATAGGTGAAAATATTTCAATTCAAACAATATTTCGAGAACTTGATGAGCAAGGAAAAATCATATTGGAACCTGAAGCAGTCACGGAAACAGGAACTCGACAACTACAAAATAGATCAATTTCAAAGTATCTCATCAAGTGGAAGAACTTACCCATTGAATATTCTACATGGGAGGATGAGAATTTTATACAAAGCACCCAGAGCTACTCAAGCGTTGAGGACAACACTTTTTTGAAGGAGAGGGGCATGTTAGGTCCCTATATTACTAGTATAGTCGCTTATTGTTGTTATTTTAACCCCCTTATTGTTATTATTGTACCCTTGTAACCCCCATATTGTTATTATTGTGCCCTTAAATTATTATTGTTAGGCTGGCTAGGATTACATTGTGGCCCCAGTAGGATTAAATTTTGGCCCCATTGACTCCTATATATAGAAAGGAGGTTTTTTAATTTGAATCATCCAAGAATTTTTCATTCATGTAATGTATTAGAGGTTGCCCCCTCGAAGTGGCTTTTTTCTAAGGCATTGGTATCTCTTTTCTTCTATTTTTGGAGCTGGTTTCACAAAAGAGGTCTTGCCTCTAGCAAGGTATGATGCAAGATTTCATCCTCCTTAATGTTTTTCTGGAGTGGAGTTGAGTTTATGGTTTCCTCCATCACATGCAAAGGTTTTGTTTCTTTATGTTTGTTTAACTTCACCACATGTGTTGGAGAAATTTTTCCATCAAAACTTTCCACCAATGTCTTAATAAACCTTGCATAGGAAGAAGTATTTTCATTTTTCAAATAAAAAGTCTCAAATATCCACCATGCATCCAAGATGCAGCGCTGCAACTTTGATGGCTTCATCTTCAGAAATTTGGTAGTGCTGCAAAAAGGTGTCTAGTTCTTCCACCCAAGCTCCAGCTGAACCTGTAGGTGAACCATCAAAAGTAGATAGAATAAATCTACCCATATCATGCTACTTGCTTCTCTTCACCTTGATCTTGCAAAACTGTGAAAAAGTAATATGATATCTAATCTTCAGAGTTTGAGATTCATGATCTTGCAGAAAATCACTAAGAGTATCCCTCTTAGTCATTCCTTCTTCTTCCATCTCTCTCATGGAAAATCTCGGCATAGGATTCTGTTGTTCATCATGATTTTTGGCTGCATTATCACACTCATCATATGAAAATCTAGAGTTTGATTCAGATTCAAACCCTCTTGGAGACTCTATACACATCTCCTTGAATGCTCTGTATAGATTTAGGAAGATGCTTTGAGAGCCTCTCCTCCTTCTTTCATGCAAATAATGGAGTCTTCATCTTCTCTTCTCTTGATAGCATCATGGCTAAGATCCATAGGTTGAGAATAGATTATTCTCTAATACCACTGTAATATCCCAAAATAGGTAAAATCTACAACAATGGGAATATCTTAAGATATTCCAAAATTGGAAATCCAACAATATATGAACAGAAACTCGAAATAGTAGTGAATAACATCATACCAAAATGTATGGAAACCATGGAGCCATTTTATTATGGAAATCAACAGCAAATATTTACAATACAACTCAAATGATCAAGTCAAACAAGCCTCCCATGAATACATATGCAAAAAGTGGAATGTTGCTCTATTGCAGAGTGCTCATGAACATGTACTGCGCAGTCATAGATGGTACACTGCTACATGGGAATGTGAAATAATATACATATGCATATAGATGGATCACACAACAATGGGAGTGAAGATATAAGCTCCCAAACACTATTTCAAGACAATCCTGAAAGGATTGGCTAAAATATGCAAAAGTGGTAAAATGCCGGAGTTGCAATATTAAGATGAAGTAGCAGCTGCAACTCAAGAACTGGATGGAGATGGTTATAGATGATACAGAATCTGAATATACCTCCTCCAATGGATTTTCCAAGTGAAAGGTTGATCCTAACACTGAAGATCTCACCCTCTAAACAAACACTGCAACCCACACCGCAAATAGTATGAAAATAACACAGTCACTGAGGGATACTGCGCTGTAGGTGCAAGAAAATAGGTTGGCCAAGTGCCAAGATCTGAAATATGCTCCAAGGGCTTCCCAACTGATCACCCAAAGGAAATAAAGCTTCCTCCTCTGAAATATAGGCTTAGGAAGTGCTGTTGAGGAACATCCACTACAACACCCTGCAACACAACTCAGCTCTAAACAGAAACCACGATGTAGCTGAAGGAGGATGCTTGGCCTAAAGCCTGAATGTGGAGAAATGAAGAGAAATACTCCTCCAAGAGGCCTCTCAAGGAAGGAGAAGGAATTCATAAATAGGAAATCCTTGTGCTAAGCAATACTGAAACTCTCCTAAATAGAAGAAAACGCAAAAAGTCTAATCAGACCATGAAATCAATAAATCAAATCATGAATAAAAATGGCTTCCTTGCCCTCCTTTTAAAAAAATGGAAGCCCTCTCATCATGGGTCCCACTCATTATGGTTTCCTCCACCAAGGAATCTTCCTCCCATTCATTTGGTGTTGTCTCTCCAAGTGTTCTCCACCTCCTATCCCAACGTTGTTGACTTGGTTAAAATTGACCTTGTCCACATGCAAATGACCCTGTTCACATATGAGGGTGTGAAATCCATATCCTATGATGATCCCTTTTCACACTATGAGGGATTTTATTCTCATTTCATAAATGTATGGGCCTCGTTACCCATTTATTTATCTCCTAAGTGACATGATAAAAAATTAGTATTCCAATTAGCTTACATGCTAATTTTGGAATATTACATATGCAAGGCCAATTGAGATTGGTAATCTATTGTTTCCTTTCTTTAACTTTAGCTATCATTTCTTCCCATAATAAGATAACCATAAGATAATCAAATGGCGAACCACATCATCAAAATGTGTTTATAGTCCATTATTCTGAATACATTTGGCATGTCCATAGTATGCTTGGGGGCACCTATGTCCCTATATATTCTCACTATCCTCTTGAGGATTTATTGCCTATGATATTTAAGGCTTGAATCCATTATTCGAGCACATATAACACCATAGCATTCCAAAAAATCCTCTAACTAGGGGCATCATTCCCACCTTTGCATACCAGCTCAGTCCCCTCCATCACATATGATGGGGGGGAGTATCCCATGCTTTGGGGCATGATACCACCCCTAGCCATCTTCTCACTTGATTTTCATAAGTCTCAGCCTAAAACCCACCGATCTAGGTATGGTCAATTATCCTTCAATTCCTTGGATAGTATTTCCTACCAACCTATTTGATGAGCCATATATCGTAGATTCTTGATACCATACATTCAAATATTCTACTTTATGTGATACCATACTTACAACCTAGTCCCTATGTTTGACTCGATGGGCACGGATGATTCTATACAGTCTATAATAGTACATTAATTTATTCTTTTCTTACCTTGATTCTTCACTAGGAACCATTCTTTGAAGAAGCATTAAGGCCATCCTTAGACAAGTAAGACTACCTTCCTGAAAGTACCAGATTCTAATTCCAATGGTAGGTTTGTTTGCTATGATCTCCATAAGGTTTAGGGTCTTCTCCTCCTCTCCAAATTCACCACAACTCACTTAGAAAATGAATTAAATTGGAGGGAAATCGCCCTTATAAAGGAAAAAAACCAAATTTTCCTTCACCAGTTGCGAACATGCCATAGCTCAATTTGATGAAATGTAAAAACTATTGGAAAGATTTCACCAAAAAATATAATGGGTCTTCTTTTACTTTTGGTGATTTTACACTTCACCAGGAAGCCAATTTTCCAAGAAGGGTCACTTTGCTGCCTCTTCAATTCAAATTTCTTCACATGTGTTGCTTGTACTTGGGGCACCACTTTTCCTTCATGCTTGTCAACTACTGTGTTGATTTTTGTCATGAGTAACTATATTTTTCTCATGTTTTTATGGTCCCCTGAGGGCCTATCCTATGTGGAAACATCATCAAGTCACCCTTGTTCATAGCATCCGAGTTGATTCATCATTGCATTTATGGAGTTTGTCACGAGTCCCTTTATCTCTTGTTACAATATTCCATCCATATTTTCATCACATTCATCACGTGTTGCCCATTTTGGTCTCCAATCCTATTTTCCCTCATATCCTCTAGAGTCGAGTCAGTTGTTTCAAGTTCATCCATGTTTTTTATGCTCTGACAAGGGAAGTCATCCATCCACTACTGAATGTCCCCTATTCCACTATTATCCATGGTTTCAGTTCATCATTCACTTTACTATGATCCCTCATGCCTTAGTTGAGGATTCATCATTGCCTCACCTATGGAAGACCTCCTTTTGTCCACATCAAAACATTCATTCTAGAAGACACGTATAGAGGGCGGTGTACGTTGGTTCCGACTTCCATTCTTGTTCGGTGCCTCAGATCAAGCAAAGGGAAAAATCATCACCCTTTGACTTGGTTTTTTCTCATTCAGTTGACCTTAGCTCATTATTGCATGATTGAGATTCATATACTTGATGGTCTGGTGATCCAGTATATTTTACCAGTGATTCCTTGGTGTGTGTAAGATGTTTCAGACCTCATGAGGGGGCGGACCTTCAGGTAGCCCTCAACATGCATGGATAACCTCATATTATAATACAGCCTTAGATGCAGCTCCATATATTTTATGGGTTTGGTTTCCACCACTTGCAACACCCATAACATATATGTCTCATTCATATGATCCATTCATTTTTTCAGAGCCCTTTCCTTTGAGGCAGGGCTTATTTGGTTGTTATTATGTCTGATGTACTCATATATTATTGTATTTAGTCATGGCTCATGTTTCTCTAGGCACATTATGTATGTGGGATTCATTATATTTTTGTTTGGACCATTTATGCTGGCATGTCATGTACCATTTATCATTTACTTTATTTCTCAGTCTCGTATTTTTGATCCCATTATCATTCTGTGTACTTTGTTATCTCAGTGGGTATATGTATTCCTCCGCTGCCTCATTGAGAACATGTACTCCAACATAAATGGAGACTTATATCACTTTGTAGGTATCGTCCCCTTAGTTATTTTCCTCTCTCACTACGCTTTGTCTATGTCTCTCTCTCTCTGACTGCCCTTCGCTATCTAGTGATTGTGTTCTTACAACGTACTTCAGTCACATAATTAGCTCCTAACGCTAGCACGTTGGGGGGAAATATGTTATCACCAAAAATTGGCCATATAACCTTTTATAATTAGATGGATTGAAGTACACCATGTAAGACCAATTTTACCATAGTAAAATTTCTTTAATTATAAGAAATAATTTAATAAACCATATTTTGTTAGATCTAACACTTTTGTGATCCATAACGTAGATGAATGTCTTTCGGATTAATCACAACATTAGGATTTGGTCAACATTTCGAACCAATTAATGTGGTTCATCCTCAGGATAAGGTGGAAAATATAATCGATCTTAATGAATAAATAGTGGAGATGCATCATTGCTTGGAAATAGCCATTAGGAGCTAGCGGTTAGTAAATTAGTTATTAGGAAAAAAAAAAATTTATAGTTAAGAAATATTATTAATTAATAAAATTAAATAGTTATAAAAATAAAACTTTTAATTGATATAATAGAAAATTATAGGGATACAAAGATAATATAAAATATTAATTAAAAGGGGGTTTAAATTTTTTATAAAAGGGGGGATTAATTTTTTTCTTTTAATATAATAGGAAATTATTGGGTTAAATAGTGAACGATAAATTTTTTTATTAATAAAAATATTTTTTTATATATTATTTATGAAAATAAAAAATATAAAAATATTAAATAAAATAACATAAATAAAAAAAAGAGGGACAAGGAAATTAAAACAAAGACATGGGAATAAAAAGACAAAAAAAAAACAAGAATCTTAACATAGAAAGAAATTACCTGGTGAGAGCCAGAGTCCAACTCTTACTTAATTTCCAACCATCATCTTTTTTTAGATTCTCAACATGCCGTTTAATTTCAATTGCCTCCCTCAACATCCAATGGTGGAAGTTATCAACTTTAGCAATGACTTTGGAGTCTTGAATACAAACATCATGACATGATTTTTTTGCATGCTCAGCAAGAGCTGAGGTATGAGACCGATTGTGTCTAATTTACGCAGCATGCTCTCAAATTCTATGACTAATGGATTGACCTGTTTCTCCAATATAGGGAGTTCCACAGGAACAAATAATCATGTAAACTCCTTTCATATCCTTAGGGTTGATAGGGTCCTTAACATAACCATGAGAATTTCTAATAGTACAAAGAGGCTTGAAAGAATCAAAGACATTATTTCTTTTAAGGACATGGGAAATTTTGTCTGTTGTACCCTAGATAAAAAGGAGATTGACCTTGGAAATAGGATCCACCTGGGTATATTTTCCACTCAACCATTTATATGATTTTATAAAGGTTTAAGACCTTGATATATATTTTAACCATTATTTTCAAAAATGTCAAGAATATGGGATTTCTCTAATTCCAAGTGGTTATCGTTAGAAATTATAATAGCACGAGTAGCAAGAGTATAAAGGACATGAAATTTATGAGAAGGAAAATGATGGGAACCAACATGGAGGTGCTGTTTCGTGTGAGTTTTCTTGCGAAAAACTTGGTGAGAAATGGAACCATCCTCATTTCTCTAAGGAAGGATATCTAAGAAGGGAAGGAAACCAACAACCTCCACTTCGATCATGAATTTGATGGAATCTGACTGCGAATTCAGGTTCCCAAGAAACATATCTAATTTATCGCAACCATGGGGCTAAATGACACAAGTATCATCCATGAACCTATTCCACATCCTAGGGAAAAATTTAGCTGACGCTAGGGCCTTCGATTCAAAATCCTTCATAAATAAGTTAGCAACTATGGGGGAAATAGGGTAACTCATCATAACACTGCAATTTTTCTCATAAAACTCACCTTTAAAACTGAATAAAGTTGAGGTGAGGCAGAGACCAACTAATTTAGAGGTGTCATTGTCTGAGATTGACTTAATGACATCAAAGACTTCCTGGATAGGGATTTTGGTGAATAAGGACACAACATCAAAGCTGACTAAAATCTCTCCAAGTTCCAACTTGATGTTCTTCCATTTTTTGATAAAGGAAGTCAAGTCCTTAATAAAGGAATCAGTTTGACCAACAAGGGATTTAAGCTTATGCACTAATAGTTTAGGCAGATGATAAGAGGGACCATTTATTGTGCTTACGATAGGTCTTAATGGGGCCCTAGGTTTATGAATCTTCAGGAGGCCATAGATCTGGGGGGTGAGGGGATTGCTCAGAATAAGTTTTAATTTTTTCCTAATAACTAATTTACTAACGGCTAATTTTAATGGATATTTCTTAATAGTTAGTTCCTAATGTCTATTTCCGAGCAATGATGCATCCTCACTATCTATTAATGAAGATCAATTAGCTTCTCCATCATATCCTGAGGATGAACCACATTATTTGGTTTGAAACGTCGACCAAATCCTAATGACGTGGTTGATCTGAAATATATTCATCTAAACAATATTTTATTAAGTTATTGTTGGTTTAAACAAGAAACCCCATGAGGAATAATTAAATAAATCCTTATTTATTTGATTTTCATCTGGGAATTATTAATTAAACCATTGTTTAAATAATATTCCTGGTAATATTTAACCCAATTATTAGAAATAATTAGATAAATCATTATTTTTCTTATTTTTATCTAGGAATAATTAATTAAATAATTATTTAGTTATTATTCCTTGTTAAATTTGACTAAATCACCTAGGAATAATTAAACAAATCATTATTTGTTTATTTTTGTTTAACCACATTCTTGAAATGATAAATAAACCATTTATTTGCTTATTATTTCTAAATAAATTTATTTAAAAAATTTTAATACCTTTTCCCTGAAACAAAATATAATAAAATATGCCAAGCAGTTAGATGTAGATCTTGGTTAATAATATTTTATTATTCGCCATTATTGAGGATAACTCAATATTTTGTTATAAATAGAAGGGATTTTCAATTCTTTATTCACTTTGATACTTTTCATTGTCTCACTTTGATCATTCTCATTGTTGCTACTATTTTCTTTTGCTTCTTGAGCTCCCACTTATGTTCAACATACATTTTGGGTTTTTTGCACCATTGAGAGAGGGAAACTTCTAAAACTGAAGCATTAAGGATAACTAAAAACCCATCCCATTGAGGGGGATTGGTAACACCTATTTTTTCATTCACCAAGTGTAATAATATATGAAAAAATTCTTTAAAACTTGTCTTCTATGTTGGATGCATAGAGAAATTGCTATTTATTTTCATTGTTTAACTAATTTTATTGCATAGATCTGGTTTTTTGCAGCAATTGCTCTAACTATTCCTTGCATATCCAAAGAGTTAAGTAGCCATTTCTATTGTTAGGTTTTTTTTCCACACACAACTAAAGTAGGCTCTTTTTGTAGACTTACGTTAATAATTTACGCTAACACCTATGATTCTAATTTAAAATTCATCTTTACAAGGATTTTGGTATTTTCAAGAGGATTGCTTTGAATTTCATGATCTAATCTATGATTTCCTACAAGCATCTTAATTAGAAATTCATTTTGATAATAACAAGTTTTGGTCCTTTCTAATGTTTTCTAAGAAGGATGGCATAGCTGAAGGTGCATTCATAAGGATCTTTCGAGGTTTGTATGTTTGTAATTTTCATCAAAAACGTAAGATCACAAGATCAGTAGAACTAGTGACTATGACACATCTTTTTACTGACGCGAAAGAACTTCTATTGATTGTGAAAAATAATCAAGCTCTTATCTTTTCTATTGCACATTACTTTATATCATTTTTAATCGATTGTATCTTTGCATATGAAATTTGAGAGAAGATATGGTAGCTACATTGGAAATTTCATTATACGTGACCCTGACATTCTAGCTAGGTATGGTAGGAGTAGGTATAGTTGCATAGCCTTTTATTTGTTTTCTAGCTTTTGTCTCACATTTTATTTTTGGATTAGCCACCATTTGATTTTTCCTTTTGGTATTGGTTTTCTTGTTGTGTATTGGCTATTTTTTCGTGTTTATTTAATAAGAATTTGATTCAAGGATGTTCCCTTTGGCTCGAAAGACAATCTGGAAAAATGGAAGAGTGCTTGTGATGCTACAACATTTGGCTAACCTTAAGTCCTAGTGAGAAATATAGGGTAGTTAGATTAGGTAATCTCTCTTACTTTTGGTAACTTCTTGTGATGTATTTTTACTTTAATTGATTAAATTATTCTTTCACTTATTATTATTGTTTTTATTTATCATAAAATAGCTACCAAATCATAAATAGTAGTGAGACAATAGGACGCAATATGTAGGTGATCAACCAAGGCCAAAAATTTTCCAATTGAGTTGAAAACCCATCAAAATTATTCTCTTGTTATATAACTTCAATTGACGAATTCCAAGACTTATGACACTTGACCAACACCCTCTATGACCAAGCCAATGTGTTTCTTCTTGAATGGATTCCAACAACAAATTTTCACTTTCCAGTAGCTTCTCCAACAACTTCGACCCCAACAATAATTTTTTGCAACTTTGACCTTAATGCAGGTTCAACAACTTTGACTTAGTAGCTTCACTGCTTCAATGGAGCTTCACAACTTCAATGCAGATTCACAACTTCGATGCAACTTCATATCTTTGATGCATATTCACAGCTTTAGTGTAGCTTCACAGCTCTGGTGCTTCTTCATAACTTTTTCTTTCTTAGTAACTATAGAAACCCTAACAAAAGAGGGAGAGATAGAGGCCCAAAGCTATGAACTTGATCTTATTCTCCTTCTTCTTCCTTTTCTAGCCTCTATCTTGAGGACATTAGGGGAATTTTAAGGTATAAAATGGGCCTCCTAAGGAAATTATAAAATAATATTCGAAATAGTAAAATAAGATTTGATTACATCATCAATTTTTAGAGGGAAAAAGGAAAAAACTTCTTTTTCAACTCATATGTTCAACTTATCTCACAAAGTTTTTACTCAAATTTCAAGCAGGAGTTCTCGTTGGATTTTTGTTGTATATTTTTCTTAGGAGGCCCATTTTAGACCTAAAAATTCCCCTAAGGAGGTCAAACTTGCTTGAGTGAGTCTCCAAATTAGCTCCAGTTCCTTCTTAGTTATAAGCTTGTGAGGGGTACAAATTGCTCCCTTTATGTCGACTTGACCCTTCATGTAGGTCGACTTGATATTTGTTCCATGAAGAGGTCTTGGAGGGTATTTTTAATTTATTTTGACTCAAAAAAAAAATTATTTACAATATTTAACATTCCCAAATGGGTCTTCAATACATGAATGAATCAATTGACTTTATGAAAAACCTATAAGCACTCAATGGGTGCGTGACTGAAAAATAAATTTCCCTTGAGCATGAAACCCATGCCTCAAGAATAATAATAATAAATTCATTTTTATCTTTTCATTAAATACATAAAATCATGATTACATATTCCATTATGAATATTGAACTTATTTACATATTTCAACACTCCCTCTTAACTAGGGAGGTATTCCTAATCCATACAACGTACTTGGACATTATCAGTCTAAAGAATTATCATAAGAAGAGTTGGATTTGTAACCCATATCTTTAGCATAATATCATCCAACATTGTCACATAGCAAGGCCTTGAATAATAACTATATCCCTCCACAATATCATAGAAAAATTTTGGTGATACCAATGATTTATAGATACCTTCATCATTGTCTCTCTAGGAGCATACTCCACCTAGGCATTCACAGGATATGTCCTTCCAGGACTATTTTTATCTTGGATTCCCAGTCCTCAAATAATATTAGCCCCTCATGATTACTGCTATCTTGTATTACGTACCACATATTCAAAGAGTATCAGATACCATATGTTTACCCAATCCTCCATTCTTTCTTCCAAATTGAAGACAAGAATTATGTCTCTCTCTCCCACTCAACTAGGGTGGATATACCCATTCCTATAAGGGAATTTTCTCGAGCTCCCCCTTATACAAGGAATTTTCCATGCTCCTATGTAAATTATTCCATGCTCCGTGTTAGCTAGGGACTTGTCCAGGCTCTCACAGACTTGCTTCGAAGTTTCTACCAAGTTAGAAAATTGTTTCCAGGCTCCCTCTTAACTAGGGACCTATTTCTAGCAACAATTATTTTTTGGTTGGTGGATATTATGGGAAATTTAGCTACTTGTAGAATTCCTTGACTCGGTGTCATCAATTTTCTCTTTAATATTATGGATCCTTTATCTTTCTAGGGCATCAACCATCCACAACTTTCCTCAAGTCATTCATGCCATCCTTCCCTTTATCAGAAAGTGATTTTCTCGTCCACATCTGGATTTCCTTCATACAACTACCTCGTCTACATCATGTATCCTTTAGTATCTTTAATCCAACCACATGAGTGCTACTTGTAGATGTCACACACAACTCTTTTTTTGATAGCCCTACATTAACCTATCCAGATGTTATTCAAAAACAAAAAAGAACATAAAATCAAAACTACCTTTTGTGATGGCCCTTCATCATAACATCTGCTTATTGCAATATCAACATCATGCATACATATTGACACATATCCAAGATATATAATTTCAAGGGTATCCTTCCTACATCATGGTCTTCATATCTTTCCCATGGGGATATCATAGTCAAATATTTTAGTCATTGGATGTTGATTTCCTTCTCCATAGTTTCATATTTCATGATCTATTTATTTCTTTATTTATTTATTCACACACTTCTTCTGAGGAACTTCCAATCATAGTCCCTTAATTTTTTCAACCACCTCATATTCCATATGTGGACATATTATGTTGATTTCATCAAGTAAAAAATTGAACCATGCCCTTATGTATCCTTTTATCGAGTGATATCCCTTTCCTTTGATCATACTCATGAAGTAGAGCATGCATGCTTACTATCTGCAATTATATAATGACATTAATTAACTTATTAAACATGTGCATACAAACCTCTTTTCTTCTTTGGTCATATATACTTCCTTTATCAACTTCTGTTCCTTGGTTGAGAGTTATTGTAATCATATTTGACATGTTGAATTTATTGTCATAATATCATCAATATTTTTTGTACAATGAATCCCATCCAAAGTGGAATTCTCAATGAGACATCTTTCAAGATATGAATTTTCTAATGAAGATTCTAGCAGAGGATATTGATTATCCTCATCTTGAATATGCTCCTTCCAAATGATGTATGATGAACTCCATACCAGATGACTCAATTCTACCAATAAGTAATACGTATGTTTTTAATGAGGTTATCAAGAGCTACTTCCTTAACAATGACTACCATAGACTTCAATTATCTTTCAAGCTTCATAATGATGTCATGAGATTTGGATTGCAATATTACTCTACAATGATGTCATCCCATAAAATTATGCATCATATCATGCTTATGATGTCTCCTACCATGATAGCTATATTCTACAAAACACCGAAAAGAAATAGGTGGAGAATACATATTTCAATCATAGTAGAGATCTTTTAATTCTTCCTTCTTGGATTTCTTCTTTTCATCTTCTTCCACTTCTTCAGTGATATGGGCTTCTTCCCTTCCTATTTTTTTTTTTTCTTATTCATCTTAGTAAAACTTCTCTTGTAGTTCCCATATTCTTGACATCCATAACATTGAACCTTCACCATATTCTTCTTCCTTCTCCGAGGACCAATTTTTACAAACTTCCCTTTCCTCATTTCCATGAAAACATATGCTTGATTTTTCTCACTTGATCTAAATCATTATTTTCCCTCAATATAGTTCTGTATATTTTTCATAGTGACCATATTTCATTGAATGGAGTAGCTTCTTTCCTCCCATAGATGCTTGATGTGAAATTTCCCCATTCCCTAGGTCGTGCATTGAGCACTATGGTAGTCATTTCCTTGTCAGGCGTTATTTCTTCCAAATCTTGTAATTGATCCCTTATTTCAGACACCCTCATAAATTATGAGGCTATTCCTTCTTTGATATCTTCATCTTGTAGAGCTTGAGCTTTTTCTTTTGGCAGTTCGATAATTAAACCCTTAATTTGACCAACGTCTTCATTTTCTATGAGGATAAAATCTATCCTCATCTTCCATGCGAGAATCTTTACAACCCAACCAATTTGTTGCTCTCCTTGCAATATGAAATCATTTTGACATATTCAAATATAGATATAAAAATACTTACTTGTCAAGTGAAGATACTCCTATATGATCAAATCTCAACTTGATGCCTTCTTTATTTTTATGATGATGTAGATAATAGAATATATATTCTTGGTGAATATGTTTTTCTTCAAAAGTGATCCTTGGCTCAAAGAGAGATCACATTGATTCCTTGATGATGATGAAAACACCTTTTCCTAATTTTATTCCTTCAATAAAACGCTAGTAAAACTTGTTTCGCAACCTAAAATTTCAACCCTTCTTCAGAATTTCAACTTGATGTAGCAGGTATGCACTTTCAGCCTTTCCTACAAAAACCCTAGGTCACATGTGTGGCTAGAGTATGTATATATTTTCCTCCTTTTGACTTCTCTTGACCTTGAATCCTTCTATTGAAAATTCAGCTTTCTAAATAGTCTTTATTTGACCCAATATTTGGATCCTTTGAGTGACTACAATTTTTGGCTTTCACTGCTAGAAATGATTCCCTAAACTTTGAACGTATGGAGGAGAATTAGAAAAAAATAGATAATAAAATGCTTCACTCTTCTTTATTCTTCCTTCATCGGATATTAGGTTACTTCTATTCCTTTATAAAACACTTCTTGATGATTGATGCTCTTGATGTTTCCATTATTATTTCTTCATTCTTTAACCCTTGAGAAACCTTCTTTGTGATGCCCTTCCTTGATGTAGTCAGCTTAGCTCTAAAAACAGTTTGAGAACTTTAGGGCAGCTAGATTAGTTGATTTCTATTACTTCTGGTAACTTATTATGATGTATTTTTACTTTACTTGATTAAATTATTCTTTCCTTTATTATTATTACTGTTATTTATCATCAAGCAATTACCAAATCATAAAGACGAGTGAGACAATAGGATACAGTATGTAGGCGATATGTCAGGGCTAAAACCTCTCCAACTAATTCCATTCAAATCAGAGTCTTTCCAACTATAAGAAGCATGAATAGTAGATAACACATCAATGAGAACAAAATTTACCATTCATAAAGTGGTAACATGGGTCTCTTCTTAAAAACATAATTTTTGTGAAGCTCCCTCAGTTTTTGTGTTAGTTTACAAATATCTAAGAACTTTGGGATATCCCACACAACAATAGAAGTTTATGTACACTGAATAGAAAAAAGCTCTCAGTTATATTCATGGTTGACATTCATAGGAAACATCAATGCCCCAATGGTCACATGTTCATTGCTAAACATCCTAAAACTTGAAATAAAGTGACTTTTGTGCATGTCATTTCTCCATTCATCACATTGATTTTATATTTATAAAAAAACCTGTCATTTCTTAGTATTGATAAACCTACCACAATTTCTACAGAAAGAACATATATAGGACCAAAGGCATCCCTGAAGTATTTAATCCCAAGAATATCTACCAAATTTTCATACCATTTTACTTTAGGATCTCTGAAAACTATACTTTTTATTTCATTGTATATATGTTCGAGGAGAAGAGAACTCATTTTCCAGTAGTGTTGCAAGTCAGTATCTTTCTCCATTTCTTCCATTTTATGTCCATTCTTGTTTCATCTGATTACAAATATGAAAGCTAAACCTATTGCTTGTTTCAAACCGAAATGTATATGATCCCTACTATGGTCGTAACACTATGTGGATGAGAGGAATGCTCCATGGAGGATTCAATTCGAAAAGTAAAGAATAATTCACCTCCCAAAAAATATTATTACTATTAAAATGACTTCTAGTTGATTACCCTTGAAGGAGTTGGGTATGAATATTAATGTGTTTTAGTCTAATTGTACTCTATAAAGCTTGAATTTCAGAATAAATAGGTTCGATCTAGGAGGAAAACAACAAGGTGTGCCACTGGAAATGGAGGAGATCTAGATATTGACATGGATCTAGGTTCACCAAAATTCCTTTGTGCATATTATTATGAGAGAAATTATGGCACAAAACCCTAATTTACATAATATATATATATATATATATATATATATATATATAAGCACCACCATATAATATATATTAGTTTCCAATATAATGTAGAAATATCACACAAAACATATGTGACACCATTTTTTGGTCAACTAACTTGTTACTATTAGATGGACCAAAGTACACCATGTAAGACCAATTTTACCCTACGTAATTTTGCTTTCACTATGAAAAATAACTTAGTAAACCACATTTATTAAGTTCTTTATGGTCTAAACAGGAAACCCCATGAGGAAATATTGAATAAATCCACATTTGTTTGATTTTCCTCAAGGAATAATTAGTTAAACAATAGTTTAATTAATATTACTAGTCATATTTAACCCAAAACAGGAAAATGAGTTAGATAAATCATTTTTTATCTTATTATTTTTTAGGAATAATTATTTAAACCTTATTTAAATAATATTCCTTGTTAAATTTGACTAAATCATTTGTAAATAACTGAATAAATCATTATTTATTTAATTATTACTCAATCACATCCTTCAAATAATAAATACATCATTTATTTATTTATTATTTACAACTAAAGGGATTTGGCCAAAGTCAAATTATTTTTCCCTCCAACAAATATAATAAAATATTCTATGAAAGTTGGATTTGTATTTGGTTAATAATATTTTAACTATGCACCAATATCTAGACTAACTCAATATTTTGTTATAAACAGAAGGGTTTTTCCATTCACTCACTACCTTTAGTTGCCTAAAGATCACTCTGGATCCATAATTTTGGTGTAACTTTGATCCATGATCATTTTCATATTTTGCTACCATTTTTCTCATGAGATCCCTTTGAGTTCCATTTTTTGTCTAGGTTTTCTACACCATCAAGAGAGAGAGATTTTAGATCTGAAGTGCTGAGGACTTACAAGAACCCATCCCATTGAGGGGGACTGGTAACATATTTCTATGTTCCCTTCCTAGGTGTCAAAAATTACAAAAAATATTTAAAAATATTCTTGTCTTGTCTATTGGCTGCATGGAGCAACTCTTGCTTTTATTTATTGCTTAATGTATTTTTCTACATAGATCTCGATTTTGCAACATTTATCTTGGTCAACTAATTGCAGATCTAAAGAAATTGGCAACCATATTTTCTATTAGGGTTGTTTTTTATGCAAGGTTAAAGTGAGCCATTTCCGTATGCTTTTGATTAAGATTCATACTAACAACTAGCGACTCCACAAGGGTTTATGATTACGACCTCTGTCGTTTTTTAGATCCCTGCATATCCAGCTACTTCAAACCATAGGATTTCTCTTCAGCTTCTTGTTTTACTTTTTTTTATGTTTTTTTTAACCTATAAAACCCTAAAACATTGAAAATTATAACTTTCATGTGTTTTCGGACCTATTGCACAGGTGACAGGCATCAGTCGCAGCTAACACGACAAATTTTTTTGAAACCTGCTCTTGAGAGTGCTGGAAGTGCAGGTCACACTTTTTGGGCCAAAACCTGTGACCTAAACCTCTAGGGCACAAAAAACATGCCAAAACCTGCGACCTCTGCATAAAACAAGTCAGAAACTATGACTTGGAATTTTTGCGGGATTTTTTCTGAGATTTTTCTCGGTTTGTCTGGGCCTCTGTTCAAGGTTTTCTGACCTCTGTCTATGCCCATTTTGGACCTGTACTTGTTCTGTTTTACTCATCAAGCTGGAAACCTAGCCCCCTAGGGCTTAAGTACCCTCCACCTTTCATAGAAGAGTTTTAACTGTTGCAAGTCATCTGAAATTTCAGTTTGATCAACCATTTTTCAGATTTGATCCCTTACCTTCAGATCCACTTTTGATTGGTTATTTATCCATCCAAAACAAATCCTTTTTTTTTTTTTTTTGTTTGAGATAATTCCTCATTTATGATGCATACTAAAGATTAGGGATTGCTTTGGTTTGTTGGAGGATGTTGAGAGATTCTCTCAACTTCTCCCTCCAAGAGTGGAATTAGTTGGATCTCAGCAGCACTATAAATATTGTGATATATTCGTTTGATTATGATATGGAATAATAAATATATTTTGTTTTGTGTGTTATTCTTATAAATCCCTGCTCTCTTCCAATTTGTAATATGGTATCATAGCCTAGCTGGGCTTAATCCCTCACGGGAGTGCCCAGAAAGATGAAATATTTTGGGAGAGGTTCTCTGTACATAAGTAGATTAGGAGTGTTGAATTCTTGGTGTATAATATTTATCATGTGGTTGCAATTTTTTGATTCCCCTAGAATCTTAAAAATGTAATTTACAGATATGAAAAGGGCCATGAGCGAAGTTTGACGAACTGTAAATTACCAGCGCAATGGCTTCATCCGAGTTTAGAAATGGCTAGCAGAGTCCTCGAATGTCATATGCTCTCGATCTCTCACAAACGAAGACTGATATGACTACAAACGATTGCCAGAGCCCTAGAATTTCGTTTTCTCTCATAGAGTGATAGGATTTCTCCTGAGAAACGGAAAAGGCAAGAAGTAGCTGATCTTAATTACGACGCAAATTTTTATTTCTCCGTTTCGAATAATAAAAAAGACTGGTTGCTCAGTAAGATGTTGTTGGATTCGTGCTCGACTGGACTAGATAGTACAAGATCATCAAGGGGCTCTCTGCGGCGCTGTTGTACTTACATGAGGAATGGGAGTAGACCGTTGTCCACAAGGGCGTCATAACAAGCAACTTGTTCTTGGAGGCCCGACGTTTTTCAGCTTCGGGGTCTTGAAATACCTCGCAAGCCAAAATTTTCATTATTCTCTCTGGTATAGCCTGCGGCTTAAACATAGAAGGTTTAAATTTCTTTGAATTTTTTCATAGGAGGATTTTTATAGGGTTTCAGAATGCATACATCTGGCAACATGAATAGATCACTCAAGAAGTGCTAATCAGAAAGTATTACAAGAGAAAAATAAAAAATTATGTGGGAATTCTACGAGGAGAATAAATATAAACTAATGGCGGTGGGTCGAAATAAAGAAGACCAAATCGTGGAAATATTCGATTTCTTGGAAAAGTTTTGGAGGATTGTGGGGCATCTACCCAGAATTTTTCAACAAAAATACCAACAGAATATCATTTTCGATGAGGGGATGAGTGAAAAATTCATGTCATATCCTTTCCTGTTTATAACATGCAACCATGACTTGCAATTACTTTCCACCGGGATACTTCGTTGGAGAGAAACCTTATTAGACCAACATGTATGTTGTACTGCTCCAGTGAGTGCTTAGTGAGTGCTTATGTTAAGTAATTAAAGTAACTACAAATTCATTTGCAGAAGACGGAGGTTGTGATCACTGGAGAATCAAATTGTCGGGAGGAAGGAGCTATACTCACAGAGAAATTGAAGCTGCTTGTGCATTTGTTAGATATATATTATGTGAAATTTGTTGTGAGATTTATGTAGTGTACAACCAATGATTTAATAATTTATCATTATTTAAATTAGTCGTTCTCGACGTTCTTCGGTGCCGAGAGAACGATTGGCTAATTTGATTGTGTGAATTTGTTATATGTTGATGGATCTTGTTGTTCCCCGGGTCTTCAAGAGCATCGGTTATAGGTTATACAATGAGATCCTTGTGTGTAAAGGTCACTTTGTAGGATTGATCACTGATCATATTCTGTACCTAGAATATTTTCCTGTACGACTGTTGAAATTTATTTTTCGGGGTTATTTCACAGATGGAAATATTTCAATTGGATAGTTCAGTGTCGAGACTCTTCTTCGGGGGTGTCAAGAATCTTTAATCTTGAAAATTCAGCATTGATGGTAAGAATCAGGTGTAATTTAAATGGGTTGAAAGGTAAGCTCGAAGATGTGAAGAAAGAAAGAGCGAAATCCAGAAGACTGCAGAGTGGGTAGAGTTGCTGATGAAGACCAACCAGACAAAGACAAATACAAATTTTGTAATTTTGATTTCAGTATTATAAGTTCTGTAATGTAGGCATTAAGGGGGGGTGTTTTAGATAATGCCTCATTTATGATGCATACTAAATATTAGGGATTGGTTTGTTTTGTTGGAGGATGTTGAGAGATTCTCTCAAATTCTCCCTCCAAGAGTGGAATTAGTTGGATCTCAGCAGCACTATAAATATTGTGATATATTCGTTTGATTATGATATAGAATAACATATATATTTTGTTTTGTATGTTATTCTTGTGCATCCCTACTCTCTTCCAATTTGTAATAGTTTTGGTTTTCCTCTAGGGTCCCCTTCTCTTCCCTCCAGGTTATGGCCTTTTGCCACCTCATTTACAACAATTTTTCCTCTGATTTTTTGTTTTTTTCTGCACCTATTTCTAGCAGATTTGACCTTTAGATAATTTTCCCTCCCAACTTTAGATCTATTAGCTATTTTGGTGTGTTTTGACTAGGTTTTTTCCCACCTATAGACTACTTGTTGAGAGGCTTTCCTCCTTGGGTTTAGATTAATGCATAATTAGATGTTTATTTTCTGTTATTTCAGTTTCATATACTATTATCTGCAGGTTTATTTATAGTTATACAACACACTTTTTCTTTTCTTTTTTTGCTACAAACGTCTGGGTTTAAAAATTAAAATTTACACACTTAACACACACACCCTAACTGAAGAAGAGCCTGGTTAACACCGCCAAGCAAAGACTATAACATTGTAATCAATTAATCTTGCACCTCTCTTCCCTTGTTTCTACATTGTAATCAGTTGATCCTGCACCTCCTTTCCCTTGCTCGTCTCCCTTCCCTTTGTGTAGTTTTTGTGCCTTCATCATTGTGCCCCCAAGGTGTTTATCCTAGAGACTTCTTGGCCCTCATCCTCAGTTTATGATTGGAAGACTTACTCCTCCACGTAGGATTCGAGTTAGTCCTCCACCGAGTCTGCACTCTGAATCCTCTTCTGGTTCATTGGGTTCCCCTTTTGGTTTTTCCCCCGATTCTCCCCATGTCACCTTCACCATGTCTGGTTCATGACCCAACACTGGTGGTAGCCCCAACCCTAATGCTGGGAATACTACTAGTAGGACTGCAACAGGAACTACACTGGCTGCTCCCTTGCTCCTCTATATGGCAGGCCTCAGTCTTCCCGATTTTAACCAGTTGATCAATGACCCTATACACTATGACACTGGTTGGCCTGCTATGCCAACCAAGCTCCCTTATTACATTCCCAAGTTTTAAGGTCTTGCTGGAGAAGATCCTCGAAACCATGTTCGATATTTTGACATGTGGTGTTCGTCTAACTCCATTACTGATGACTATGTCCATCTTCGGTTGTTCCAACATACCCTTACTGGAAAATATTATAAGTGGTATGTTGATCAAGCCTCATCATATTATACCACCTTTGTGACTCTTACATGAGATTTTTTGTATTATTTCCAGCTTCCCCTCCGTTATGACACTGGTACCTAACTTTTGACTTCTTTCCGTCAGTCGTCTGCAACTTGCTTATCCGATCATGTCCAGGAATGGTAAAGAAGAAAGAACCTATGTCGAGACCCTACCTTCAAAGACCGTGTCTAAATGGACTGGTTCATTAGATCCCTTTTGCCTATTATAGGCAAATATGTCACATCGCATTTCCCTCAAACCGAAGAAGCAGCTCTCCAGATCACATTAAAATATGACTTGATCTATGCTCAGTCGGGTTATGTTTATACCGTCCTACCCGATCTTCCTAGACCCAGTGGTGCCAATGCACTGGGGGCATCTCATGTTGTCGATGGTATCGTTGGAGCTCTTTCTCATCCATACGCTCAGCCTCCCATGTGGTATGATTTCCCTCAGGGAGGGGCCAACAGCTCCAGCACTTTTCCCCCTCTTGGTAGCATGTATCGAGGATACGTCATGCCTCCTTCTTTTGCCCAACCTGTTTGCCACAATGTTACTCGACCTCCTTATTATCTGTATCCATAGCCTGGTGCTCCAGCTCCTCAAGCATTATCACCCCTGCCTCCCTTACCTTCTCAACCCCTGCAACAGTAGCCACCGCCCCCTCAGGGGAAAGTGTATGCATAGCTAGGAGCGACTAATCCACATACTTCCAAAAATAAGAGGGAAGGCACTTGAAATCAATCTTCCCCCAGTAATCCTAGACCTAATCCCCAAAGTAATGCACCTAACACCGCTAACCAGCAATAGGGTACCCATCCCAAGAAGGACAGGCCTGTTCGCACGAATAAGCCTTGTTCTTGTTGTGGTGTTTATGGTCATTACACTCACGATTTTTCTCTTTTACCACAGATGCAACAAATCTGGGAGACTCAAGTAGCATCGTGAGGATATAAAACCTCCCCTTCCATCCCTCCCCATGTTGCGCTTAGTCAGCTAGTTGTGTTTACTAATCCTTTCCCTCAGCAAGGATTTGTGGCTACCCAACCACCTAAAGGTCAGGCGACCACTCAACCTCCTCCATATAGTACCTCCGATTACTAGATTCTCATGATGAACTTTGAACAACCCACTACCGTTCACCTCAACCTTCATACTTGGTCCCGTTAGTACAACAAGCCTCCCACTCTGTATGCCCCCGAGCCCCCTTTTTCAGGTTCTAAAGAGCCTCTTTGACAACCAATGGTCCTTTACAGATCCCTCAACCTAAGGCATAGGTTCATACTAAGATCCCTAAGGGACCATTACACCGAAATGTTGCTTCTGGAAAAGCTGCCCATCCGTATAGTATAGTAAATGATTTGGCGCAATCTCCTCCTACCATCTCAATGCTGGAACTCCTCCATTCATGCCCTTCACAACTAAAAGCTCTAGTATCTGCCATGGGTGTCATAGATCCTTCAGATGATCAATTGATCATCTTTGATGTTGACCGGTTAGAACATCCTCCTCTTCCTGTATCTGTCGCCTTCCAAATCCCAATCAAGATCTTGAATGCCAACATTTCCCGTTGTATCATTGATGAGGGGGCATCCACCTGCTTGATGTCTGCTTCAGTTTGGAAAAAACTTAGATCACCTAAGTTGTCCCTTTCCACTATCACCCTTTGAGTGTGGTATGGCCACCCTTCCCAGCACATTAGCTTATTCCACAATTTTTCTATTACTCTTGCGGGCAAGACTGTTTGTGTTGACATAGAAATCATTGATGCCCCCTTAGATTACAACATTCTATTGGGTCATAGCTACACTTATGCGATGTTTTTTGTCCCATCTACGGTTCACTGCAAGATGTCTTTTCCCCATAATGAAAATATAGTCATCATTGACCAGTTGACATATTATGAACTGAAGTCTTAGACCTCCCCTGAGTCCATCATATCTTTGGTTGCCAATAAGCAAAATTTCGACCCCTTGACCAGTGTCTCAAGTAGAGTCTACAAGGAATCATCTTTTCTTGGATCATTCCATGGTCTTCCTACTTATGTCTCTGATCCTAGCTCGTCAAATGTTTGCATGATGCAATTGTCTCGTGCCTCCCTCAAGTGGCCCGCTTCAGCTATTCAGTAGCCCCACCCTCTGCAACCTGCTCCTAGCCCTTTGACTCAGCCTTATGGATCCCCTCCTCTTGGACCATCACCTACAGTTGGTATCCATGAGCCTCTTTACACTCCTGGCATGGTTCCACCTGGCCTTAACCATCTCGGAGCCATCCCGCCTGGCCATTACCCCTCTAGTCAAATACTATTCCTAGCTCCCCCTCCTATAGTGTTATCAGTACCTGTCATGGATACCTTATCCCTTCCTAACCTGACCATAAGGATCCCAGTTTGGTACATCGATCCCCCAGCCACTACCCTGCCTAGTAATCCCAAACCTTATCTTTCTTTGACCCCGGTCCAGCTGGTCCCCATGACCCCTCCATCTGCACAGTGCCTTAGCCACCTCAACAGGAACCTCCTCCTATTCCGACAGCTTCAGGTAAAGGGGGAAAAGCTCACAAGAAGGCACCTAAAGACAAGGCTTCCTTGACAAACGATGCTCCTCCTCAACCTCCAAAGTGTACACCCCCATGTGCTTTGTGTGATTTTATCGGTCATGGCACCCATAATTGTCCTGAATTGCATCATCCCAATTCCATGGTTAATGTCGCGCTCCTTGAGTCTACGGTCCCGAAAACCTCTATTCCTTCCTCAACTGCAGCCAAGAACCCCAAAACTATTCACACCAACCACCCCTATGCTTTGTGTTATCACCATGGCCATTATATCCACCTTTGTCCCCACCTTGAGGACTTCTGCACTTCTCTAGCAGAAGTTTTCCAATTCAATAAAAAGCACAATGAGTCCATCGCTACCTTATTTGTGTGTTTTGCTTCAGCAAAACCAAAGGACGCATCCCCACCCATTGAATTCCCCCCTTTGTATTTCGAAATGACAGAGTATTCAACCACTGTCCAATACCTGTCATCATCTATGAGATCCACGGTGGAAGACCCCCCTAGGACTTCCCCTTTTATTTCACCTGACCTCACTTTAGCGATCACCTTGGCCTCAACATCCGTGGATCCTTCATCTACTTATTTTTTTGTCACCCCTTGTGATGATGCACATGTGAACCTCTCTTCTCATGATGATGAGTCAGGTAGATTCACCATGTCAGGTGGTCTTTCTTCAACTAGTCACCCCATCTTCTATTACGACGATGAAATTATGGAAGTAGTCACCACACCTAAATTTATCTATCCCCCCTTACATCGAACCCATGCATTTGAACTACATACACCTTTTGGCCATTACATTAACACCCAATGTTTGGGTAAAGGGGCACCCATATTTGAGATACCAGGAGAAGAAATTATCCACAACTATCCTAGTGTATTTGGTTGTGTCGACTCTAGTACCCTTATTCTTCCCCATTTAGAAGAATCTATAGAGTCCCATATCACTTGATATCACTCTAGGGATGATACCCTCATCATTCCTTCATCTTACATCAACAACCTAGTCCCCTAGACATTGTTTTTGACCAACCTATGGCTTTTCTAGGAGAGCACCAGTTCATTATCTCCAAATCCACTCTTTGGGATAGTGACACCATGTATGCCAACCCAGAAACTTAGTCCATTTGCTTCATATATGCAGTACAGATTGGTAATTCTCCATTCCCTTTCTCGAACTGCATAACCATAAAAAAAGAAAATGGTGCACCACATCATAAAAATGTATTTAGATTCCCCTTTTTCTAAATACATTTTGGCATGACCACAACATGCTTGGGGGCACCTATGCACCTCAACCATAAAATTCCTAGCTCTTAGCCAAAAATAGTACTGAAACCCCCTTTCTCTGTCAGGTCACACTTTTCAGGTCATTTCCTGGAACAGGTCATAGTTTTCTGTCGAGTACCTGCTACCCAGGTCATAGAATAGACCCTAAAAAGTGTGACCTGGCTTATTCATGAGCTCTGGGTGCCTAAAATGAAATTTTGATCCCCTTAATTGAAAGAGTATGGTTAGGCCTCTTACCTGTAGCTAACAGATCTTGATTCCAATGGTCAGTTTGTCTGCTACCATCGCCGCAAGATTTAGAGCCTTCTCTCCTCTCTACATTCACCAGAGCTACACATGTAAATGAGTTAATTTGGAGGGAAAATGCCTTATTAAAGAGAAACCCAAAATTTTTCTTTCGCCCATCGCAGTCAAATCGTATCTCAGTTTGAAAAACCATATGTACCATTGGAAAGCTCTCACTGAGCTCTAAAATGGGTATCTATTAGTTTTTTTGTGATTTGATACTTCACTAGGACACATTTTTTGCAAGAAGGGTCACTTCACCACTCCTTAAAATTGAATTTCTTTACTTGTAACACTTGTACTTGGGGCACCATCTTGCCTCCATAATTTTCCATGCTTGTGTTGATTTTCTTCATGAGTAACCATCTTGTACTCATGCTTTTATGGTCTCCACCAGACTTTTTCTATGTGGCAGCATCATCGAGTGACCCTTGTTTAGAGCATCCAATTTGAGTCATCATTGCATCCATGGAGTCTATCCTGAGTCCCTTTGTATCCCGCTATAGTCCTTCATCCATCATTGCTTGATCCCTCTCTCATGTCGCACATTATTTCCTTCAGTCTCACTGTCCCTTGTCCCCTATCCCCTTTGATGTTGTGTCAGTCGCTACCAGATCATCCATGCCCTTCATGCTCTAACAAGGGAAGTCATTGGCCCGCTGCTCAGTACCCCCCATTATCATCCCTGGTGTCCATCTATCACTTGCTCTACTATTTTCTCATATGCCTTAGTTAAGGACGCATTATTACCTCACCTATGGCAGAACTCCTTCTATCGAAATCAGGTCATTGATTCCAAAAGACAGGTTTAGAGGGCGATGTACCTTGGTTCCAGCTTCCACTCTTTTTCGATGCCTCAAATCAGGAAAAGGGACTTATTTCCCTTTGAATTGATTGTTTCTCAATTCTAGCTCCTTACCTCATTATCAAGATCTGTATAATTGATGGTTTAGTGATGCATCAGATTGTACTGGTGATTCCTGAGTTTTGTGTGAGATGTTTTAGACCTCATGATGGGGTGGCCCTTTAGGTAGCCCCCCACATGCCTGGATGACCTCTTCATTACATCCTTCGATGTAGCTCCATAAATTTGATGATGTCGGCCTTAGCTGCTTGTAGCGCCTTTTAGTTTGCTTGTATCACTCAGATTTTTAGAGCCATTTCCTATTTACAGGGGACTTTGGTTGTATTTATATCTCATGTACTCAGATATTATTGTGTAAGTCATGGCTGTTATCCCAAGTGCAGTATGTATTTGATATTCATTATCATATTTTTATCTGGCTCATATTTATGCCAACATGTACTATACAGTTCAGTCCCTTGTTTACTGGACGCATTATTCTTTGTACTTTGTCTTAGCAGGCATAGGTATGCCTCCCCCACTGCCTATAGCATAGGTAATCACTCATAAAAGAGACTTGTCATACCTATAAGTCTCGCCTCCTCAGGGTCTAGTCCTCTAGATCTTTGGTCTACCTTATATTTCTCTCTCTCTGAATTCCCCTTCGGTGTCTAGTGATTGAGTTCTTATAACGTACTTCGGTCATAATATTAGCTCCTAATTCTCGCATGCTGGGGGGCAATCTGTTACACCATTTTTTGGTCATCTAACTTGTTACTACTAGATGGACCAAAGTACACCATGTAAGACCAATTTTACCCTACATAAATTTCTTTCACTATGAAAAATAACTTAGTAAACCAAATTTATTAAGTTGTTTATGGTCTAAACAGGAAACCCCGTGAGGAAATATTAAGTAAATCCACATTTTCTTGATTTTCCTCAAAGAATAATTAGTTTAAAAATAGTTTAATTAATATTCCTGGTCATATTTAACCCAAAATAGGAAAATTAATTAGATAAATCATTATTTATCTTATTATTTTCTAGGAATAATTATTTAAACCTTATTTAAATAATATTCCTTGTTAAATTTGACTAATTATTTGTAAATAATTAAATAAATCATTATTTATTTAATTATTACTCAATAAATAAATAAATCATTTATTTATTTATTATTTACAAATAAAGGGATTTGACCAAAGTCAAATTCTATTTCCCTCCAAAAAATATAATAAAATATTCCATAAAAATTGGATCTGTATTTCGTTAATAATATTTTAATTATGCACTATTATCTAGAATAACTCAATATTTTGTTATAAATAGAAGGGGTTTTCCATTCACTCACTACCTTTTGTTGCCTAAAGATCACTCTAGATCTATACTTTTAGTCTGACTTTGATCCACCATCATTGTCATATTTTTATACCATTTTTCTTATGAGCTCCCATTGAGTTCCATTTTTTGTCTGGGTTTTCTACACCATCAAGAGAGAGAAATTTTAGATCTGAAGTGCTGAGGACTTACAAGAACCCATCCCACTGATGGGGACTGGTAACATCTTTCTATGTTCCCTTCCAAGGTGTCAAAAAATACAAAAAATATTTAAAAATATTCTTGTCTTGTCTATTGTATGCATGGAGCAACTCTTGCTTTTATTTAGTGCTTAATGTCTTTTTCTACATAGATCTAGATTTTGTAGCGTTTATCTGGTTCAACTAATTGCAGATCTAGAGAAATTGACAACCATCTTTGTTGTTAGGGCTATTTGTTATGCACGGCTAAAGTGAGCCTTTTTCCTACGCTTGCGATTAAGATTCATACTAGCAACATATAATATCAATGCCATATGTAATGTAGCAATAACATCAATGCCATATAATAATGCAACAATAATTAATATGTAACACTACATTACGAATACATCACTATATAACACTGACAATAAATATGTAATGTTTCCAATATAATGATGATAATATTTATAATACACCATAACATTACAATGCTCATATATATATCTAACACCATATAATGTGTATTATTCTATCTATAGTATTATTAAAAATTAACTTTGATATGTATGGTCCAATGATTCCTTGCACGAGATCATAGGTTTTTTCGAGGATCATAGATTTCTCTATGGATGTGCAAAATTTAACAAGGATTTATCATGTATTGAGACACTAAAATAATTTGCTTCCGTTTCTTTAAAATATTCTTATATGCTTGAGAGAACATGTTCAAAATGCATGTGATTTACTAAGCTCAAATTTGGGAAAGGAATCATTGACTGTATGGTCCCATCCTGGAATTTTGTAATTCAAAAAGTTGTTTATAATTTTGAAATTGTATCCATAATTATAAATATTATAACACACCCTATAATTAGATATCATTTTTTGGATTCAACTACGTTGAGTAAGTCATTCATCTATTACCATCTCCATGAGAGGTAGTCGTAACTGATTAATTTCTCATGATTTTTGAATAGTCCATTAGCACTCATTCCATCGGGTTATGCTCAGAGGCGTGAAGAAGTGGGATTGAAACTAGTGAAATTAATCACATAGTGTCAATCATCACTTTTGGGGCTTGCACCCAGTAACCAAGACTTCTCGGGAGGTCACCCATCCCAGAACTCCTCTGGCTCAAGCATGCTTAAATATGGATTTTTTCCCCAAAATCAAGCCCACTTAGCTTGCTACCCCTTTTGAAAAACCTTATCAAGTATTGTGCCTCATGAACCATTCAAGTAGAGCTCCTTTTACTCTTTTTATTTAAGTATGAGGGTTTTTCCGTAGTGCATTATATTATATATCATTTTTTGGATTCAACTGCGTTGAGTAAGTTATTCATCTATGACCATTTCCATGAGATTTAGTTGTAACTGACTAATTATTCTGATAATTCGTTTCATTCTCATCACAAGGAATATGAAATACTAGTATTAATATAAACCTGAAATATTTGGTGCACATATAAAAAATTCTTAATAATGTGTCTCCACTAGGTATAGATAACGTCTCTATGGTATACATAGCACTGCATCCATGTCATCTCTGTAATTCTATCATCTCTTCCAAAATATTTCATCTACTATACATGCCTCTCTGTGCCATAATTATTCCTCTATGTTACCTATTTTACTATTTAATGCATTCCCTTATTATTACAAATATGAACTCTCGAGGTTTCTTTAGTCTCTTTGGGCCATTTTTTTAATTTTTTCTTCCTTTAGGATTAGCTATCATCCTATTCATTCCTTCCATTTTCCTATTTTGTTTGGCTCGAAGTGGATCATTGTATGTCCATGTGTTGTTCCAATCAGTAGCATCCTAAGCAATAAGATGAGTCCATTTTGTGCATCCACTGTCATTTAATATTTAGACCTGCATAAATTTTGATAATATCATGTTATCCATTTATCCTCACATGTAGGAGAAGATAAGTCTCATTTAAATATATCATATGCTCCATCGATTAAGGCATAATCATTGACCAGTGTCTGGAAGAAGGCTCCCTTGTGAAAATATTTCTGCATGAATTTCCATTTTTTCTCTTGTTGTGGTAATGGTTTTGGATTATTTCTCTCCCACTCCCTAAATTCATCTTCTGTTGAATTCCTAACCTCTTCAATATCATCTTTCTCCTTCAACATAGCTTCTCTATCATCCCTGTCCCTCTTTATTCTTGCAATTTCCTTGGCCTTAAAATCCTCACACTCCTATGCTTCATTAATTTCCTCATTTGTATCAATTTCCCCATTATTTCCATCAACCTATAAATTCTTATGAGTCTCTTAATCTTATCTTATTTCCTCCATAAGAATTTTCTTTTTCTTGACCTTTCTTTCCTCAATTCTCTTCTTCATAGCTACTTCAAGTTCCTTCTCTTCTGCCTCCAATATTTCATGCTCTGCAATAGTGTCCCACTTTGCAAATCCTCTTTTTTGAATTCTCCTTTTCACAATTTATGGTGTCCTCTGTGTTAAATTTTGTTCCAAATATATTTTTCTTTACTTTAGATTATTTCATTTCTTCATTTACATATAAAATTCACCCCATAACATCATAATATTATTCTATTTTACAACATTATTTAGAAACATATGCAATTATATATAAAGAAAAATATCATCATCAATGTAGAAAAACATAAAGGAACAATAGAATAAAATAATTCACACATAGAGACACCAGGATTGGTCAAATATTAGGGGAAAACCCCATAAGGGGGAAATCCATTTCAAATTCTTCTTCTTATTAGATTGTCATTAAATGTTTTAGCAAATAGAGAGTACAATGATCCATATATTCAACCACAAAACTATCCAAAAAAACTAGCTAAACAATATCCAAGAGATGAAACCAAAAATGATAATAATCAAAACCCTAATTCAAAATCCTACAGTCAACGGTCACTTTTTTCGGTCAACTTCCGAATTCTGTGGTCAAATAAAGTCAACTAAATAATCAAACGCTAGTTTCCAACCATACACAAAGAGTGTACGTGTGTGCAAGTGAAACCCTCCAATCGCATTCATGAGGTGGAGAGCCCGATTTTGCAACCAAAAAATGTTTGTTTCATCCCTACAAATGGAAACCAAGACCCTAGATCTCACATGTGAGCTTTAGACCCTGCAATTTTGGATTCGTAGGAAATGATGTTCGTGAATTGGCTCAAACTTGTGCAAGGAAAACCAAAGAAAGAATAATAATCATGATGATTTCTAGATGAGGGTTACTTGAATTGAATTTTTAACCATCTAAGGGTGTCCAATTTCTCTTTTGGGATGAAATTTCCTTTGTGCACATGTGGGCATCAATTCAAAAATACACTTTACCTTGTCCAAATAAAGTGCTTAGAAATTCAAAATTGGTACTCTTGAAAAGAGGAGTCCAGTCCTATGATTGGAATTTGTCATTGAGCTTCCAAATTTACACTCCCTCTCAGCTATGGAGAAATTAAAACTGCATCATGTAATCATCGCAAGTATCTTGTCATCAATTCATATCCTATCTCAAGCATCTTGTAATCAAAATGTCGTCACTGCTAATCTCTGCTCATCTCTGCTTATCCATACCTATCACTTGATTGTCTCTTCTCACATTATTAACATTCTCAAATCTGAAAAAATAATATTTTTACATCGGAGGGGAGTCCAAGCTACCAGCCTCTATTCATAGAGTATCCACTTCTACCAATCAGAATCATATGCCAGTAGGGATCTCAATGCTATACCTAAGGAAATATAAGAAAACTTAAAATACATTGGGGAGCTCAGTCTTAGCTCAAAATCCAATGACAATTAGGAAGGTCCTATGGGGGCACTCTCACCTGATGTCATCTCATAGGGTAGAAAACATATTCAACCCTTTGTCAAGAAATAGGAGTCATCTCATAGGGGATAAGAAATCTTGCACCCTATGTCTATCAATAATATCTCATCGATTCTATTGTAAAATGATATTCCCAACAATGACCCTCTAGATTCATGTTGTGGAACACCTACATCATAGTCATCTTGGGTCACACACCCCAAATCTCTCTCAACCTGTTAGCCAGATGGGGAGTGATAATCCTAATAAGCTCGACTTGTGGGTATGATGCAAACTGGGGTATACTTACATAAGCCAAGAGAGGGGAGCAACATCTTCCACTTTATGGGTAAGATATACGGGTGATACCCTATTTTACATATATCCCTCAACCCCAGGACCCCTCCATCTTAATTCCTTTCTCTGGGAGCTCAGATAGAGGGGAAGAGATTGCTTAGTGTCCTCAATCATTCCAGCTCTCTATAGATCAAAAACATATCAATGTGCTCATATCCAGTACCAACTTAAAAAACTAATTGAATATTTAAATCATAATGTATCAATATCAACAATCACCTATTCATGTAGGACATCAGATAAAATATTGTGTTAGAATAAATACATTTCACAAAATGATACCTTATTCATCCTCCCTCTCATGGAGGCAGTAATCACAAGCCTAATATTTTCTCATATAATAACACTATCTCCACACAAGGAGATATATTAGACCCAAAAATATATGATATGATCTGCCAATTAGATCCCACTCTTTATTATCACAATGTATCATTGTCACATCCAGAACCTATTCACAATACATTTCCAAATAGTATCTTTGGCTTGCCCATAGCTAGCCATGTTAGCAACATCATACTCAACCTCTTCCATGCTTAAAGGTAAAAAATTCTTGTAAGAACCCCGGGTTGAAATTTCATGTAATAAAGTTAATAAAGGAAAAATAAGGCCATAGTCAAGGGACACTTATTCCAAGCTGAATGTTGGGAAAAATATCCTACTGGGCATCACTTGTGTTTATGGCTAAGCGGAAATTGGAAAAGGAAATGGAAATTTTTTTGAAACAACAAAAGGTATTTTTGACATTTATTTTATAAAAAAAAGGAAATTAAGAGAAAAGGAAGGTAAAAGGTCATATGTGCCATGTGAGGAGGAAATTGAAGGAAAATTAAGAAATTAAAGTCAACAATAATAAAAATATAATCAGTTGGTAGCCTTTTTTCATTTCATTTTTGGGGTTGATTTTAGACAGGAGAATAGCACCAAGAAGAGAGGAAAATAAAGAAAGCAACGGAAGGATAAGGAAGGACAAGGAAACCAAAGGAAAACAAGGATCAAGCAAAAAAAATTTGGATAAAGCAGCTTCAGTAGGAATACTTGCAGGTAACAAGTTTCATGTATTATTTACTAGCTAGTTTTGACATGCATGGTGTGTGCATGTTGGTATTTGGCGCTTTTGTTGTCATTGGCATGGGTTTTGTCATTTCTATAGAGGATTTTATCCTTGCCTTGCCATTTCTGGATAGCCATGGTGTGATGGGATTGTTTCTCGGTTTGAGATTTATATTATCTGAAGGTTTTAGATCCGGGTGTGGAGGTCTCAAGAAAATCCCAATGATTGGGAGTGGATATGGTTTTCTCTAGGAAGCCCTCAAAATATGGGTGGAGACAGGAAAATTCCTCAAGGTATTGTGAAGGAATTATGAGTCATCCAAGATCGGTTTGGTTTGGTGATCTCGACACCAGTTTAGGTGAGATCACAGTATGGTGAGGGTGGAGGTGGTTTAACCTATAGATTCCCTTGGTTTTTTATGGATTGGTTTATCCCATGAGATCCCACATTCATACTTGGAATATGGCACGTGGGTGATTGGATGAAAGAAATTTTTGGTTCAACCCAATCTATGGTTGGGTGGTACTTGTAAGTCCTAGACTTGTTTGCATTTTCATATTTTTAATAAGAGCTATTTTTCTCTTATTTTTTATGATTAAATTTACTTCTTGTTATGTGGCTTTAATGGATGTTCTATCATTGTTATCTATGTTGTTATATATTTTTTATAATCATGGTTATATGACAGATATTAATCATGGATATATTCGTGTTTCTACTTGTAACTGAATGAATAATGAATGCAAGACCTAATTGGTGTTATGATAGTTATTGGAGAAAACAATAGTATTTCTTGTTCAAACTTAGATAAGTTTCCATATCCTTATGTTTAGATATGTATTCATGACTTGTAGGTTGCATTTTCACCAAGTGTTTGAAGGAATGTGAGTCCAAGTTGCGTGAGGTTGCGTGAAGTCCTGGTTCAAGTTTTGGTTTATAAGATTTTTTTCTATTTCATTCATTATTTATGGAAGCTTCAATAATTTCTGGGAGGAGCCCTAAGTCCTAGCCCTGAAAATTTGGCTCATAATTCAAGGTCGCTAGCATATTACTGACCCAAAAATTCAACATTCGCTACCATGCAGGCCTATGAGAGTGACTGGAGGGATATAGTTTCTTATATTCCTTGGAAAGGGAGTGGATGAGACTCCGGTTCATTGAAAAAGATAGTTATATAAGGGGTTGGACACCTGGAGGGTTTGGGTTTCTTCTGGAGGTCTAGTAGCACCTGAGGGAAGTCATTAAGGTCTTAAGTTTTCGACTCCATTTCCTTAAGGTCATATAGGAGGTTGAGCCTTATCATAGTGACTCTGAGCTTTGTTTACCCTGGTATCAAAGCGGGTTGTGCTCTCTTTGTGTAAAATTTGATGTTGTCATGGTTATGGTCGTCATGCGTCGGGTCATAGTATGTAATTGGTATTGTCATGTATGATGTTGTGATATTTTTATTATATGGATATGCTTATGATTATACATGTATCATGCTAATGTGGACTGATCTTGAAGATGAGACAATCCTCCCATGAATATCAATGAGGTATGGATTTTATTTTCGTATTTATTTTTTTTATCTGACATGGTACACTTATAGGAAGAAGATAATCAAAGATGATGAGAAAAATGGTAGATGAAAGTTCCTGTGACTCTCCTAATTGATTAGTTGGGAAACAAGGATAAGAGAATTCTCCTGGTATAGTAGATACATTAAGGAGCTTGAGGGAAGAGATAAGAATTTACAAAGCATACAATGACAGGCTGGTTGAGGCTCAAGAAATACTTGCAAGGGATCACGATCTAACGATTCTTCATAGATTTTAAAGTTACATTAACAAGGATAGTTGATTATCACTTAAGAACAAGAAGATAAAACTAATGGAGCCTATGGTATCATATCTCAGTCGGGATACAATGGGATAGAGGGGACAAAGCTATAGGTGTAAGTTCACTAGATACACCTGACATGAGTACATGTATGTATGGGCATCATTCTAGTTCCTCATCCATGAGACATCATCATAGTCATCAATGTCACCATCCTTATAGGAGGAGGGAGTTCAAGAAAGTGAAGCCTCCTACATTTTATGGAGAGATGAAAAGGTCATAAGATGCAAATGCATGGTTGCCTGGGATGAAGAAATTCTTCAAATTTCATAGTTATTCAGAGAAAATGAAATTCAAGATAGTCACCTTCAGTATTAAAGGAAAATAAGATATCTAGGGGAAGATGTGAAGAAATTCAAGGGCATTCTGGAAGAAGACTTGATTTGGGATGAGTTTGAGATGCTCTTTAGGAAGAAGTACTTATCATAGAGTTATTTTAATGACAAAGATAAGGAGTTTTATGAGACACATATGTTTTCTATGAAAAATGATGAATATATTGGCAGATCCTTGGAGTTATTGATGTTGAAATTTGCAACAAGAAATAGTGACATTGGCATGTAGAAGAAATATCAAGAAAATGACACCCAGAAATGGATACCATGTGAGGATTTTGATTTAATTATTCCTTCATTAAATTAAATAAATATGTGTCTAATTTACTTTTCCCTTAATTAAATTGGACAATAAATTGTAATCTTGTCTCATAATCACTTGTAATAGTTAACTGAGTGTGATAGACTCAGTTAGCTCATGAAATTCGAGTTTAGGGTGGTTGGTGAGGCATGTAGAAATTTGAGTTAGTGTATTAGTTTAATGCATGAGAAATCAATTAACTCAATTAAGTGAGTTAACTTCAGTCTAACTAGTCGTAACTAATTGTTTCGCTAGTGAGAGCTGAAGTGAATTCAACCAGACTTAATTCACATGCAGTGATATGTCAAGTGACTGATGATTTAATATTAATAGTTGCATGAATGTCAGTTATGATGAAGACCCAGTTGAGACAAAGGTTAAAGGGAAGCTATTTATCCATTGAATTTATAGAAAATTTCTTGTGAACAATTATATACACCAGAGGATTCCCATGATTCATTGTGCAACCAAGGAAGGCTAATTATCCTATTTAATATGGATTAATTGCCTAGGGATTGTATAATCATGGCAGGCTAAGAAGAGGCTGAGAATTGGCTAATTACTAGCCGAATTTTGTCTGGATCATTGTGAGACACTAAAGATAGTGCAACAGGATCTTGTGAGAAGAGTGCATTGTATTGTTTCATGATTCCTTGGTTCATTATACAAGAGAGATAAAGGGGTTTTGAGCAGGTTTCTTTCCCAGGAAAAATATCTTGTGTCGTGGATTGATTTTCTTTCTCTTACTTGGTGTGATTGTGCGATCATGTTTAATTTCTGAAAGTTAATTGTAGAAGCATTCAATATCTTTCCCTAGTATATTGCATGATTAGATTCAATCCATTGGTGTACATATTGTTTGTATAATTTATACATGGTATCATAGCAGGAAATTTTTGGGTGGCGACTTTGTAGAGAATATATGAAAATTGTGATGAAATTTTTTCAAAAACAAATAGCATATTTGGATTCCTTGTGAAAAAATACCCAAATTGAAAAAATTAAATCGATCGAATCAGAGCTCATATGAGGGAGATATCGTCAATTGAAAATCAACTCTTTTTTTTAGAAAATTTTAGACGGCGGGACAATTAAAATGTGTGCGAGTAAGAAAAGGAAAGAAAGCCAAGGGAAAGAATTCACATGTCAAAGAGGGAAAGATAGACTTAGTTTAAGATCAGATGTTTTCACGGTCTAGAGAATGAGAACTATGCTTTGAATTTTCCATAGAACAAGGAAAGCAATAAGGAGCTTGCAGTTGCAGTGGGTGAAGAATTGGATTCATAGTTAGAGCTTGATTTTACTCTGATTGCATGCATGGCCAACACTGTGATGGGATGCATGTGGTATTTAGACAACGGTGCATAATTACATATGACGAGGAATAGAGATCTCTTCAATGACATGGAGGAGAAGGACCTCCAACAGATCATAGAGTTAGGAGATGACAATAGGTATAGCGCTACTAACATAGGTAAAATTACCTTTCAAAGGGAGAATGGCTCCCATATCAGACTAGCATATTTTTTGTATGTTCCGGGCCTAACAAAGGATCTTGTATTTGTAGCGATATTGGAAGACCATGGTTATGAAGTGATGTTTACAAAAGGAAAAGTGTTCCTTAAACACATAGCCATGGGACAGGTTAAGCAGATCAATTCAAAAGTCAAGAACCTATACGATCTCGAGGAAGAGGTTGTATGCAAGGCTTTGAAGAGCAAAGAAGTGGTTAGTGACTTGGTGTTTGATAGGGAGAGATGATCTCTCAACATGTAGCCTCAGGATCAATATCAAAAGGTTGTGGAGAAGCCAAAATTGGATACGTACAGAGGAGACCAAGTGGAAGATTCCACCCAAGAAGAGACCTCTAGGAGGGGGAAATTTCGAGCCAGATGGGCAGAGGCATTACATGCATATATACCTCTATGTGTGAGGTGTATTGATGTGTAGAATTAATCCCAAGAATAAATTTGGGCAAGATTTATTGAGATGGTGTGTCTCATGGATCGAACCTGTCTACGAGGATCCCATAGGACAACAGTAGTAGGAAGGATCAGTTATATTGATGCAGTCATATGTCAGGAGGATAGAAATCAGAGTGACATGTGTCAGATAATGAAGTGCATATCAGAGTTAGAAACAATGCAAAGTGAATGGATGCAAATATCAGCAATGTAGAGAATACAATAGACATATGCAGTAGGATCCAACAGTCATAAGACTCTGAGGACATATGGATTTTACTGATTCAATTGTTTGGAGGGTATTCAGTTTCAGGAGAGTTGCATGTGAAAACAATACTAGGAAGTGTTTCATGCAAGAACATTCCAAATGTATCAGATCAGGAACGATTGATTCCTTTCTTGTTGAGAGGGAATGTTGAAATTTTCAACAAGAAATAGTGAAATTGGCATCCATAAACAACATCCAGAAAATGGCACCCAAAAATGACTACAATGCAAGGATTTTGATTTAATTATTCCTTAATTTAATTTAAAGAAATATGTGTCTAATTTAATTTTCCCTTAATTAGATTGGACGATAAATTGTAATCTTATCTCATAATCACCTGTAATAGTTAGTTTACTTTGATAGAGTCAGTTAACTCATGAAATTTGAGTTGAGGGTGGTTGGTGAGGTATGTAGAGTGATTCTATTTGTTTCAAAGTCCAATTTGTAGTTAGTGTATAAGTTTAATGCATGAGAAATCAGTTAACTCATTTAAGTGAGTTAAAGTCAGTCTAAATAGTTGTAACTAATTGTTGCACTAGTGAGAGCTCAACTGAATTAAATCATATTTAGTTAACATGTAGTGATATGTCAAGTGACTGATGATTTACTATTAATATCTACATGCATGTCAGTTCTGATGAAGACCCAATAGAGACAAAGGTTAAATGGAAGTTATATATGAGTTGTATTTATAGAAAATTTCTTAGGCACAATTATATACACCATAGGATGCCCGTGATGTATTGCACAATCAAGGGAAGCTAATTATCCTCTTTAATATGGATTAATTTCCTAGGGATTGCGTAATCAAGGAAGGCTGAGCAGAAGCTGAGAAGTGGCTAAGTACTAGCCAATTTTGTCCGGATCAATGTGAGACAGTCAAGATAGTGCACCAGACTGTTGTGAGAAGAGTGCATTGTATTGTTTCATGATTCCTTAAGTCATTATATAATAGAGATAGAGGGGTTTTGAGCAAGTTGCATTCCCAGGAATAATATATTGTGTTTTGGATTGATTTGCTTTCTCTTACTTGGTGTGATTGTGTGACCATGTTTAATTTCCACAAATTAATTGTAGAATGATTCAATATCCTTCTCTAGTATATTGCCTGATCAGATTGAATCCATTCATATACATATTGTTTGTATAATTTCTACATGGTATAAGAGAAGGAAAGTTTTGGGTAGCGATATTGTAGAGAATATCTAAAAATTTAGATGAAAAATTAAAAAAAAAATAGCATATTTGGATTCCTTGTGAAAAAATACCCAAATTGAAAAAATAAATTGATCAAATCGGAGCTCGGATGAGGGAGATATCTTCGATTGAAATTCAACTATTTTTTTAGAAAATTTTGTGACAATGAGACAATTACAATGTGTGCAAGTAAGAAAAAGAAAGAAAGTGAATGGAAATAAGTCCCAAGGCAAAGAGGGAACAAGAGACTTGTCTAATATTAGATGTTTTCACAATCACGAGCATGGGAACTATGCTTTGAATTGTCCACAGAAGATGGCAAGCAAGAAGGAGCTTGCAGTTGCAGTGGGTGAAGCATTGGCTTCACGGTTCAAGCTTGATTTTACTCTCATTGCATGCATGGTCAACACTGTAATGGGATGCATGTGGTATTTAGACAGCGGTGCCTCATTCCATATGACTAGGAATAAGTATCGCCTCAGTGAATTAGAGGAGGACGACCTCTAGCAGAGCATACAGTTTGGAGATGACGAGAGGTATACTGCTACCAACATAGTTAAAATTACCTTTCAGAGGGTGAATCACTCCCATCTCAGACAAGAAGATGTTTTTTTATGTTCTAGGGCTAACAGAAAATCTTGTCTTCATAGTGGTATTGGAAGACTGTGGTTATGAAGTGATGTTTAGAAAAGGAAAAATTTTCCTTAAACACATAGCCACGGGATAGTTGAAGGAGATCAATTTAAGAGTAAGAAACTATATTCTCTTGAGGTTGAGGAAGCATGCAAGGATTTTAAGAGAAAAGAAATGGTTAGTGACTTGGTGGTTGAGAGGGAGAAATTATCTCTCAACATGCAGCCTTAGGAGCAGTCTCAGAAGGTTGTGGAGAAGCCATAATTGGAGAAGTAGATAGGAGACTGAGTAGAATATTCCACTTAAGCAGAGACCTCCAGGAGGGAAAAATTTTGAGCCATATGGGTAGAGGGAGTACACACATATATACCTCCAAGTGAGGTGGAGCGATGTCCAAAATTAATCCCAAGAATAAATTTGGGCAGGATTCATTAAGATGGTGTGTCTCATGGATCAAACCTGGCTATGAGGATCCCACAATACAATAGTAGAAATAAGGATCAGCTATATTGATGCATCCAGATGTCAAGGGGACAAAAATCAGAGTGACATGTGTCAGATACTGGAGCACATATCAGAGTTAGCAGTAGTGAAAAGTGCATGGATCCAAATGTTAGCAATGCAGAGAGTAAAATAGACATATGCAGTAGGATCTAGCAGTCAAGAGACTCTGATGACAGATGAATTATATTGATTCAGTTGTTTGGAGGCTATTCAGTTTCAGGAGAGTTGTATGTGTGGACAACACTATGAAATGTTTCATGCAAGAACATTCCAAATTTACGAGCTCAAGATAGATTGATTCATTTCTCGTTGAGAGGGAATGTTGAAATTTTCAAAACAAAACAGTGACATTGGCATCTAGAAACAACTTCCAGAAAATGGAACCCAGAAATATATACCATGCGAGCCTTTTGATTTAATTATTCCTTAATTTAATTGAAAGAAATATGTGTCAAATTTAATTTTCCTTTAATTAAATTGGACAATAAATTGTAATATTATCTCATAATCACTTGTAATAGTTAAATGAGTATGATAGACTCAGTTATCTCATGAAATTCGAGTTGAGGGTGGTTGGTGAGGCATGTAGAGTGATTCTATTTGTTTTAGAGTCCAAGTTGCAGTTAGTGTATAAGTTTAATGCATGAGAAATCAGTTAACTCAATAAAGTGAGTTAAAGTTAGTCTAGCTAGTTGTAACTAATTTTTGCATTAGTGATAGGTCAAGTGAATGAAATTAGATTTAATTCACATGCAGTGATCTCTAAAGTGACTGATGATTTACTATTAATAGCTTCATGCATGTCAATTCTGATGAAGACCCAGTTGAGATAGAGGTTAAAGGTAAGTTTCTATCAGTTGTATTTAGAGAAAATTGCTCGGGCATAATTATATACACAATAGGATTCCCATAATGTATTGCATAGTCAAGGAAGGCTAATTATCCTATTTAATAGGGATTAATTTCCTAGGGATTGTGTAAGCAAGGTAGGCTGAGCAGAGTCTCAGAATTGGCTAAGTACTAGCTCAATTTTGTCCGGATCATTTTGAGACAGTCAGGATAGTGCAACAGACCCTTGTGAGAATAGTGCATTGTATTGTTTCATGATTCCTTAGTTCATTATACAATAAATATAGAGGGGTTTTGAGCAGGTTGCTTTCCGAGGAAAAATATCTTTTGTTGTGGATTGATTTTCTTTCTCTTACTTGGTGTGATTGTGCAATCGTGTTTAATTTCTGCAAATTAATTGAAGAAGGATTCAATATCTTGCTCTAGTATATTGCATGATCAGATTGAATCCATTGGTATACATATTGTTTGTATAATTTCTACATGGTATCAGAGAAGGAAATTTTTGGGAGGTGAGTTTATAGAGAATATCTGAAAATTTTGATGAATTTTTTTCAAAAAAAATATCATATTTTGATCCCTTGCGAAAAATACTGAAATTTAAAAAAAAAACGGTCGAATCAGAGCTTGGATGAGGGAGATATCATCAATTTAAAATTAGCTCTTTTCTTAGAAAATTTTGTGACGATGGGACAATTACAATGTGTGTGAGTAAGAAAATGAAAGAAAGCCAAGGGAAAGAAGGCCCAAGGAAAAGAGGGTAAGAGATACTTGTCTAAGATCAGATTTTTTCACTGTCACGATCATGGGTACTATGCTTCAAACTGTCCACAGAATAAGGCAAGAAAGAAGGAGCCTGCAGTTACACCACGTAAAGAATTGGCTTCATAGTTTGAACTTGATTTTACTCTCATTTCATGCATGGATAGCACTATAATGGAATGCACGTGGTATTTATACAATGGTGTCTCATTCCATATGACGGGGAATAAAGACCTCTTCAGTGAATTGGAGGAGAAGGACCTCCATTAGAGCATAGAGTTTGGAGATGATGAGAGGTATAGCACTATTGGCATAGGTACAGTTACCTTTCAGACGGATAATGGCTCCCATCTCAGACTAGAATATGTTTTGTATTTTGTAGGCCTAACGAGGAATCTTGTCTCTGTAGTGGTCTTGGAAGATTGTGGTTATGAAGTGATTTTTAGAAAAGGAAAAAATTTCCTTAAACACATAGCCACAAGATAGGTGAAGCGGATCGATTCAAGATTCAAGAACATGTATACTCTCGAGGTTGAGGATGCATGCAAGGATTTGAAGAGAAAAGAAGTGGTTAGTGACATGGTAATTGAGAGGGAGAATTTATCTCTCAACATGCATCCTCAGAAGAAATCTCAAAAAGTTGTGGAGAAGCCACAATTGAAGAAGTAGAGAGGAGACTGAGTGGAAGATTCCACTCAAGAAGAGACCTCCAGGAGGGGGTAATTTTGAGACATATGGGCTTAGGGAGTACATGCATATATACATCTAAGTGCGAGGTGGAGCAATGTGCAGAATTAATCCCAAGAAGAAATTTGAGTAGGAGTCATTGAGATGGTGTGTCTCATTGATCGAACTTGGCTACAAGGATCCCACAATATAGTAGTAGCAGGAAGGTTCAGTTAGATTGATGCAGTCAGATGTCAGGAAGAAACAAATCAGAGTGACAAGTGTCAGATACTAGAGTGCATATCATATTTGGCAACAATGCAAAATGCATGGATGAAAATGTCAGCAACGTAGAGAGTCTAGTGGACATGTGAAGTAGGATCCAACAGTGAGAAAACTATGACGGAAAATGTATTATACTGATTCAATTGTTTGGATGCTTTTTAGTTTAAGGAGATTTGCATGTGTGAAAAACACTAGGAAGTGTTGCATGCAAGAACATTCCAAAGGTATTGGATCGAGACATATTGATTCCTTTCTTGTTGAGAGGGAGTGTTGAAATTTGCAACAAGAAATAGTGAAATTGGCATCCAGAAAATGGCACCCAGAAATGGCTACCACACGATGATTTTTATTTAATTATTCCTTAATTAAATTGAAATAAATGCGTGTCTAATTTAATTTTCCCTTAATTAAATTGGACAATAAATTGTATTTTTATCTCATAACCACTTGTAATAGTTAAGTGAGTGTGATAGACTTAGTTAGCTCATGAAATTCTAGTTGAGGGTGGTTGGTGAGGCATGTAGAGTGATTCTATTTGTTTTATACTGCAAGTTGTAGTTAGTGTATTATTTTCATGCATGTGAAACTAGTTAACTCAATTAAGTGAGTTAAAGTCAGTTTAATTAGTTGTAACTGATTGTTGCACTAGTGAGAGGTCAAGTGAATTAAATCAGATTTAATTCACATGCAATGATATGTAAAGTGACTGATGATTTACTATTAATAGTTGCATGCATGTCAGTTATGATGAAGACCCAATTGAGACAGGGTTAAAGGTAAGTTATCTATCACTTGTATTTATATAAAATTCTCGGTCGCAATTATATAAACCATAGGATGCCCATGATGTATTGTGCAGTCAAGGAAGTATAATTGTCCTATTTAATTCAGATTAATTGCTTAGTGATTGTGTAAGAAAGACAAGCTGAGAAGAGGCTGAGAATTGGCTAAGTACAAGCCCAATTTTGTTCAAATTAGTGTGAGACAGTCAGGATAGTGCAACAGACTCTTGTGGGAAGAGTGCATTGTATTGTTTCATGTTTTCTTGGTTCATTATACAATATAGATAGAGTGGTTTTGAGTAGGTTTCTTTCCTAGGAAAAATATGTTTTTTTTTCATTGATTTTCTTTCTCTTACTTGGTGTGATTGTGCGATCATGTTTAATTTCCGCAAATTAATTGTAGAAGGATTCAGTATCTTGCTCTAGTATATTGGATGATCATATTGAATCCATTGGTATAAATATTGTTTGTATAATTTCTACAGTTGAGGTATGTGCCTTATCTCAAGGATGAGAACTGTAATATTAAGAGATTCATTAGTGGATTTTGAACAATGTGTAGAGACTGGACTGAGTATGATGATACTATATCATTGGAAGAGGACATATAGAAGTTGAAGTAGTGTTATGAGAATTCAAAGCACAAAACTGAGCCTTAGCATGGCTTGAAATGAAATAAAAAATTTAAAGGGAAGTGGCCACCAAAGCCCAGAATATATCAAGATGAAAGTGAGAAATAAAATGTGGTTTCTTACAAGAAGTTCAATTTATTTGAAAATGGAAATGGGTCACGGCCTAGAGAGCATCAAACTAGAGGTGATGGTAGAGGACCGTTGTAGTGTGGGATAGGTGGAAATTATAATCACAAGAAGAATTGTCCATTGTACCAAGGAGGTGGGCCTAATATACATAGTTCTTAGGAGGCATAGATAGTTTGGGATGTTGGTCATAACATTCCTTGTATTTATGAAGTTGTGGACAACAAGCATGCATATTATCATGGATCCATTATTGATATGTAAGGTAATCTATGTGGTCGAGTTGTTTTTATTTTGATTGATCCCGGACCTAATTATAGTTATTTTAATTCTGACCAAGGGGATAAATGTGGCTTGAGAAAATAAGTGCATGCAAAGTCTTGGTTGGTGCAGTTGGCTATAGGTACTAAGAAGAGAGCTCATCACTGGGTAAGATCTTGGGAATTTGAGTTGAATGGTATGCTTACAAAAATACATTTGGATGTACTTCCATTGGGATGATATAGTATGATTTCGAGTATGGAATGGTTGTATATTAATAGGACCAAAGTAGATTTCTATGAAAAGGCTATTGAGTACTTGGATGATAATGGGGAAAAGAGAATCATGCAGGGACAGAAGAATCGAACATCCGTTAGGATGGTCAAAGCTATGTACACTAAGCACAGTTGTAGGAAGGGGTGTGTGATGTTTATAGTTCATATTTCCAGTGATAAGGGTAAGGATGTTGAGGATTCATAAATCTTGAAGAGGTTACCTGTATTGCAAAAATTTCAATATTTATTTTCCACATAAATTCCAGAGTTTCCTCCTCAAAAGGAAGTATACTTTTCTATTGAGTTAAAACTAGGAGCAACACCAGCATCAAAGGAACCTTATAGGATGAGCACCCCTCATAAATTTGAAGTTGCAGCTGAAGGAAATGATCGATAAGGGATACGTTAGGCCAAGTATATAACCTTGGGGTACACCATTATTGTTCATGAAGAAGGATGGTACTCTCATGTTGTGCATTGATTACAGGAATCTAGTAGCCATTGTTGAGGATCGATGACTTGTTTGATCATTTGAAAGGAGAAACAATATTCTCAAATATTTACTTGACATCATGATACCATTAGGTACACATCAAAGAAGAGGAACTATAAAATATTTCTTTTAGTACCAGGTATGGAATTATGAGTTTGTTGTAGTTCCCTTCAATTTTACTAATGCCCTAACTAATTTTATGTGCTTGATGAATAGTGTGTTGCATCCTTGTAATGATACATTTTTTATTGTATTCATTGATGACATCCCGATATATTCAAAGAATGAGGAAGAACATGCAGATCATTTAACAACACAAGTGAGAATGATAAGAGAGAATAAATTGTATTCCAATCTTAGCAAGTGCAGTTTATTTTAGACAAAGATGAATTAATTGGGACATGTTGTTTCTAAGGAAGGCATAGTAGTGGATATAGAAATATAAGGGATATCATGGAGTGGGTAGCTCCTAGTAATGTGGATGAAGTCTAATAATTCATGGGATTAACAGGTTACTACATGATGTTCATCATGAGCTTCTCACACATTTATTATCTTATTACATCATTGCAGAGAAAAGGTAAGAAGTAGAAAAGGTAAGAAGTTTGAATGGATAGAGGAATGTGCCGCCATTTTTTAGCAGATAAATTAGTTGTTGACAAACACTCCAATTCTTAATATTACAGATCCGGATAAAGAGTTTTTAGTGTGTAAAAATTCTTGCAAGTGAGGGCTTTGTGGAGTCCTTATGCAGGTGGGACAGGTAGTATGTTATGATTCCAAGAAACTGAATGAGCACGAACAAAACCATGTGACTCATGATCTTGAGTTGGCATCTATTATTCACGCCTTGAAGATGTGAAAGCATTATATTCTTGGAAAGAGGGTCATATTAATGAGTAATCACAGTGGGCTGAGATATTTGTTTAACTAGCCAAATTTGAAAGCCAAGAAATCTATATAGTTGGATACCCTTAGTGAGTTTGACTTTGAGATTAAATACATTAATGGAAAGGAGAACAAGGTTGCATATGCTCTCAGCAGGCAGTTGAACCATGTTGCAACAGTGAGCTCATATGAGACAGATTTACATGATCATATTTTATAGGAAGGGAAACAAGATGATAGGTATAGGGAGCTTATGCATAAGTTACAACATGGTGCAGGTGATCAGGATGTGGACTATCATCTCACAAAAGATGTTTTGGTGAGATTTAGGGACAAGATATATGTGCGAGAGGACAGTGAGCTAAAAATGATTATCTTGGGGGAGTTTCATGTCAAGACATATTCAAATCACTCATGATATCGAAAGATGTTGAAAATAGTGAATAAGTTATACTATTTTCCAAATATGATGAAGGAAATGGTAGATTTTGTGGCCAGGTGTTTGGACTGTCAACAGGTGAATGAAACGTGTAAGCATCCAGGTGGTTTAATTCAGCGTATTTCGATTACAAAATGGAAATGGGAGGCCATTTACATGGAATTAATTATAGGTATTCTGAGGACGTCAAGGTTTCAAGATTCCATAATGGTTGTGGTAAACAGGTTGAGAAAGGTAACTCACTTCATTCCAGTAAAGAATAAATTTTTAGCTATTGAGGTAGCATAGGTCTTCATCAATGAGATTGTGAGATTGCATGGTCTTTCGAAGAAAATTGTGTTAGACAGGGATTCTAAGTTCACTTCAAAGTTCTGGAAGGAGATCGTTAGCATAATTTTGAGGTCTAAAATGGGATTCTTGTGGAAATTATAAAATAATAGTAGAAATAATCAAATAATATAATATTACATCATTAGATTTTAGAGGGAAAAGAGAAAAAACAAAATTTTCAACTCATATTTTCAACTTATCTCCCTATGGGTTTCCTCAAATTTAGAGTGAGAACACTCGTTGGATGTATAACTTGATTCGTCATCCAAGGAGTACCCATGTTGCATACTTTCAATGGACCCTTCTACATGAAAAATGATAAATATATGGAAATCGCGATTGCAATCACATTTTTTCATTTATTTTTCATTTTTCGTGTAGAAGGGTCAATTAAAAGTATCAAACATGGGTACTCCTTGGATGAGGTATTAAAGTTTTCATCCAACGAGTAATACTGCTTGAAATTTGATTGAAACCTTAGGGAGATAAGTTGAAAATACAAGTTGAAAAAGTAGTTTTATTATTTCATTATTTTTTTTATCTTTTTACTTTTTTACCCAAAAAAAGGTGAATCATACCCCATGGTTGACATCATCATCTTGAATTCTATTGGTCCTTATAAAGTTTATTTTGGTTGGACATTTTTCTTAGGAGTCCCATTTTAGACCTCAAAATTTCTCTAATGGTTTGTAGGTTTGTGGACAGAGTTAGCCTTCAGTATAACTTATCATCTGCTGAAATATGGACAAAGAATATGGGAGGAGTATCTTCCATTGGTCCATTTTTCTTACAACAATGGTTATCAAGATTCATTGAGGATGAGTCCATTTGAGGCACTCTATGGACAATGTCGTAATTATCCTATCAACTAGAGTGATATAGTAAACAAGCTGGTTATTGGACTGGACATGTTGGCAGAAATGGAAAATAAAATGTAGGTTATATAGAAGAATCTAAGGGTATCACATGATATGAAGAAAAATTATGTTGACTAGCATAGGTCATTTAAGGAGTTTCAGGTTGGGGAGTATGTGTACTAGTGCATCATGCCCAAGAAGACCTCCTTGATGATTGGATCATGTGGCAAGTTGGCACCATGGTATTGTGGGAATTTTGAGATACTTGAGAGGATTGGACCAATGGACTACAAAGTTGCATTTCCTCCAACAGTGAAAATCCATGATGTTTTCCATGTTTCTGTAATATTCCCAAATGGGGAATGCAACAATACAGTGCAGAAAAGTAGGAAAATAACACAGATCATCATAGACGAGGTAGGAGGCTGTTGGTCGCTTTAATTGTTTTCACAATTCAAGCTTCACATAAATTGTCAACCCGAGGAAGTCTTTTTATTCCAAAGACAATCACGCACTGGATATGCTCAATTTAAAAATCAAGAACAATGTTGTAGTAAAAAGCCACACAAATATTAATCACACAAATCTAATTATTCGCACTCTGTTTAATCAAAGCTGAAGTCACTTAAGTTATAGCAGAAATAATTCCTATGTTGCAGTTAAAATCCAAGTAAAGGAAAATCAATCTGCAAGTAAAGAAATCAATCAACCATAGCAGGAACAGGACCCTATTCCTCAATGAGGAACTTCAGCACCTGCTGCCTGGCACTAATTACACCGTAGAAAAGATGACTCAAGAGACCAAGACCCTATTCCCATGAACAGGAACCTTCAGCACTTGTTCTCTTGTTTCTAATCACACTGCAGGAAAAGAAAGGCAATTAGTGGGAGCAGGACCCTATTCCTTTGTACAGGAATCTTCAGCACCTGCTTCCCAACATCATACATTCACACAATCAACAGAAATAGATTTCTCAACTTCTCAAGAATGAATGTATTAGACACATGCAGCGTTAAGGAAACAGAGTACTTGATGAACTACAGAACTGTGCAACTAGTGTTTAACAACAGAATTAAAGTAAAGTGCAAACAGCGTAAAGAATTAAACAAATTACAGGAACAGGAGGGTGAATCTTGTGAGGAAGGCGGGCCCTTTCCCTCTCACAAGATTCCCCGGGGAAAGAATTAAATTGGAGCGCTCAAAAGAAGATTTTATTCATCTGTCAAAAGAAATGATACATTACAGATGGAGTCTAGCTCCAGTTCTCACACACAATGTTCTCCTGTAGCTTTCAAACTCGAACTCTCTACTAATGATGATGTCTCATCTTTTTAAAGAGGAGACATCTTTTACAATTACGTGAGAGAAAATCTACGTTTATCCCAAATCTGTTCGCTTTCTTAAAACAGGACTATTCTGTTCTTCCAAAAAAAGATATTGTTACAACAGAGACAACAAGAATGCTATCTTCAGAATGGTCCATGTAACCATGTCTTCATGCTGTTACTATTGTTCCACAAAAGGCTCTTCCAGAATCGCAAATTACGAATGACGGAATTTGCGTGCTTGCTAGCTGTTTCAGCAACTAAGTCAACTGTTTCAGCAATGGCCGAAGGTTCCAGCAAGCATATAACTTATCTGCGATCTTTTAAACTTTATGTTAGCAACAATCCACTTCGCTTAATGATAAAATATAAGAGTATTTTGGAATTATATGTAAACAGATTAAACATATAATAAAGAAGAGGATTTTATATACCTTGGGATAAAGTAGATGAAAATGCTAATGGAATCCTTTTTTAATCATGGTTATAAAAGTAAAATGGTGTCAAAGTATATAGCAAAAATGATACATAGTGGAGTCCTAACATCCCCCCAGCTAAAAATGTTGCATGTCCTCAGGCAACCCCTAGTCTGAGTCAGAGTCTGAGTACTGATACTGTGCATGCAAATTACTCAAGCAGTAGCTGGAGAAGGTGGCATCTGTAGGAGCTCGGAATCCTTTATTGTTCTGCAATTGCTGCCATGTTGAAGCTTCATCTCTGCCAGCCAATTGGTAATGACACTGATATTTCTCTGAAGGCAGCCATAAAATTGGAAAATGAAAATGATACCCGATCCAGTTTACTCCACAATGTCGAATGCATCCAATGTAATTAGGTACCCTGGAAAGTGCAGCTTGAAGATTGTCAGGGTTAAAAGGGTGATAATCCTGTCTTTCTTTACATGACTGCTGCCAAAAAATCGTATTGGCCTTCAATGCAGTAGTCCCCTTTACTCTAATTTGCTGTTGACACTTAAAAAGTGTTGAAGCCTGTAATTGTTGTATATACCTATGCATTCCTGGCTTCTGTAAGAATTTATGATATTGTGCTATAAACATGGCTGGACTTAAAGGTTCTGGTCTAATCCAAAGGAGTCTATTCTCCTCATTATGATTGCTTGCAGTGAACGCAGTTTTCCAAGTGAGCTGGTTGGACAAAAATGAAACAAATGCCCTTATTTGTATATCACCTGCAATTGGAATAAGATTAAATCTTCTATTGTCGGGAATGGCCTCATTATGAAGGTAAAGTTCACACAGCAAATGCCGGTCAATTTCAGGGGCCTCAGTAAAAGTCTCAACAAATTGCTCTGAAGTAAGTAATTCATGCAGTCTGCCATCCTTTATTGCTTTTAATTGAAAATAAACTAATCGTTTAGAAAGAAAGAGAGAGTAGTTTACAGAGGGTTTGTGGGTAGCCATCAACTTCTGTACTAATGAAAACATCAAGGCCATCTTTTCCTTAGATTCCTTGACTTCCTTTTTGGAGTCCCTGAGCTGTTGCAACGTCTGTTCCCAACTATCCCAGTTGGCATACACGTGATTCTGCCATGCTAACTTATGCTGCTGTAGTATTGTATCTTGTTCTTCAACATATTGTTTCTTCCATTTGTTCATCAGTTCCAATTGATTCCATGGCAGGGTCTGTGTGCTAACATTAGAAGTACTGGGTTGGGACGTTGTTTGAATGGCTACACTGACTAACTTAGGGCGAGATATCTGCGGTGGTTCTTCTGTCTGAGTGGCTGCATTAACTAGCACAGGGCGAGATATCTGAGGTTTAGTTTCTTTTTCTTCCTTTATTGAGAGCCCTACTGGTTCTTGTGGAGCAGTAGGGCATCCCTCTTTTATTCCAGCTGATGTAAATGCCTCAGATACTTGAACTTTAACTAGTTTGTAGCCTGCCTGCTGGTAAATATTACCACACTCATGACACATGTATTCCTTACATGGCTCCTTATTTTGCGTTGAGGCTGTGTGTGCTAACATATAGAGATTCAGTTCTCTATCAAAAGATTCTCGTGCCATGGTTAATTCATTCTTGTAGGCTTCTAGTTCAGACTTCAAGAATTCATTCTCCTCCAATAAAGATGTCATAGTATGTAAACCCTGTGTGCTGGTTGATTCTGCTGGGGTAGTCCGCTGTTGCACAGCCGTAGCTGGTTCTTGTGGGACAGCTACAGCTGGTCTCCCACTATCATCATGCTTGGTGTATTTTTGTACCACAGTGGCTGGTTCTTGTGTTTCAGCCTCTGGGTAAGTGACTGGTTCTTGTGTGGCAGTCACTGTTTGAGCCATAAACAATGTCGTATTATCCCGGGGCACTGGTTCTTGTGTGGCAGTGCCACCGGACGAGACGGGTTGGAGGGTTTGAAATGGGGATGAAGATTGGAGTTTTAACAGAATAGTGGCAGGGTCAGGGGAAATGGGAGTAACTCCTGTTTCAACTGTCATCTTCATTTTCCTTTTTGGTAGGAAAGCAGAGAAGTCACTGTCTTTCCTTTTCTTTGCGGGGGAGGATTGTTCTCTGGGGGAAGGGCTTTCGGAAGAAGTGAAAATTTGGAATTTAGCCCTTGTCCGTCGTTCGGAGACTGAGACTGCTGGGGTTCTTTTCTTTTTATAAGTAGGTGGGGATGGGGGTGTTAGAGAGTCGTCACTAGGGACATAAATAGTGGGAATGGTTGACTCTACTAAGTGGGACGAGCTTGGGGTTGGGTCAACTGGCTTTGGGGCTGAAGTTACTGGGGAATGTGGAATATCGTCCCGTTGTCCTTCATAAGGAATTTCAGGAGTATCTTGGGAACTTTCGGGTTGTTGGGACGTTTGAGCCTGCTGAGGAATTTCAGGCAGCTGGGGAACAGGGAGTGGATCATTCAGAGGGGGATTTTGCTGAGAAAAACCCCTCTGTATTAACAATTGGCATAAACGATGGTGGGTGAGGGATAACATTGGGAATTTAGACCGTCTACAATAATAAGACATGTTTCTGATACAACCAAGCAGATAATAGGGGATATTAACCATTCGACCATTTCTCAAATGATTCATCAAAACAAAGTCGTGGTTGTACACTACCTGGTAACGCCCTTCACATGTCAAGTAGTGCTTGATGAATTATGCCACTGATGGCCATGGTCGAGGAAGTGAATGCAGACTTACACCGCGGCCTTTAAGTTCAACTGGCTCATCTGGACGAAGAAAATCTTGCTGTGCATTCAGAATAACCTGCTTTCTGCTGAACCAGCGAGTCCCAATAGCTGGCAACCCTGAAACTTGAACTATGTCCTCCTCTGTTACTGAAATGCGAACCCCTTGAACCACTGAAAAATCCCCTTGAAGGTTTTGTGCAAACTCTAAAACTTGTTCCTGGTCAAATTCACCCAACCTTTCAAAATATATTGTCCATCCCACTTGTTGGAAAATTTGATAGGCTTCGGGGAAAAATTGAAGAATATTTATGGAACCAGGCTCGTGTCTAATGGCCGACCCTCCCATGGCTCTAGCTTTGAGTTACATGCAGAGGCACAAAAGACAATAAACACAGACTTTGATCGCGCTAGTTGTTGCAACAGAGGCTGCAGGGTCTCAATGACGGCGGAAGTGGATATAAAAAGGACGGAGGATTGGTTAATGCGAAATGATTGTTCAGTTTTCGAAATTCCCCCCCCTACGTATGGTGTAATGATGATTGGGCGTGTAAAGATTGTAATCATTATGAATGAAATCCTCTCTTTAATATAATTTAACTGAATTACATTAAAACCTCATACCTTACATTTTTACCTTTGGTTTAATAATTCGAAGTGTCGAGTGCTTCAAAATGGCTTAATATACATGGAAGAATCTGTAGATTTCTCTGAAATTTAGAACATGAGTGTAACCGGATCTGCTCAGTGCTGAATAATTTTTCACCCAAAGGATCTGAAGTATAAACGTGGAGAACCAAAAAGCTTATATAACAGCGAAGAGAAATGATGTTTTAATGATGACAGGTTGCTGAAACTGGTGTTTCAGCAACGGAAAAATGAACGATACGTTGCTGAAACTGGTGTTTCAGCAACGGGAAAAATCAGAAAAAATGGGATAAATGACTTGGGTCTGTAAGAAGTGGGGGAAGTATTTGGTAAGGGATAATTTCAGCAGTAAGAGATGGGAAATACTATCTGAAGGAAGAGATTTCAGGAATGGTAGGAGTGGGAAAAATGGAAAAAGGGCAATAATGTAGAAGTGAGGATGAAGGGATATTGCTAGGAAATGGGGTAAAATGAAGGGAACAAGCTTCTGTGATTGAAGCTTCAGATCTTCTCATGATGAATCTGTCCTCCTTAATGAGCTTTTCCAGAATCTGAAAAATTCAATTGTAATATGCCAATCCTTGACAGGGATTATTAGTGCTAAATCTAATCTAATACTAAAAATACAGTGCAGAAAATTAAATGCTGTGAGGAGCAGAAGACTCCCCTAGAAAAAGATAATGAATATCAGTCATGCAAGCAGTCTTGAAATCCTCTTTAGAAACAGGGCGCTGGTATAGACGGAGCCTATGACCATTGACTAGTAGAGGTTTTTTAGAACCATCAATTGTTAAAAGTCTTACCGTTCCATTTGGAAAAACAGCATCTACCTCATATGGTCCAAGCCAGCGTGTACGTAGTTTACCCTGAAAATTTTCAAACCGAGAGTCATACAACAAGGCCCAATTACCTTTTTGGAACTGCTTGTGTTTGATAATTTTTTCATGCCACTTCATCCTTTGTTGTTGTATCATGGTTGTTTGATGAATGGCATCTAATCTCTTTTCATCCAACTCAAGAAGCTGCTGCAACCTAGCTGTCTGCACATCAGTCAAATCAAGATTAACAGCTAAAGCAGTTCTTAAAGTTTTAATCTCAAATTCCACAGGAAAAACAACATTTTTACCATAAACCAATTCATAGGGAGAAAAACATGTAGTGTTTCTCCAAGTAGTTCTGTAAGCCCATAATGCCTCAGGGAGCCTTTGGGACCAATCCTTCCGGTTGTCCTTCACTGTTTTAGTTAGAATGGCTTCTAATACTTTGTTTGTGCTTTCCACCTGCCCATTGGCCTGGGGGTGGTATGGTGTAGTCATTCTATGTTGAATATGATATTTCTGAAGGGTAGACTTAAAACCATGGGAATTGAATGGAGGTCCTCCATCTGTAACTAGCTCTCTAGGAATTCCAAATCTAGTAAAGATTTCTTCAAATAAGAAAGCTAGGATAGCCTCTTCATTGGCTCTAATAAGTGTTTTGGCCTCCACCCATTTAGTCATATAATCTGTACAGACTAATATGTATGTTCTTTGATTGGATGGAGGGTTAATGGGTCCTATGAAATCCAAGGCCCATCTTTCAAATGGTTCAGAAATTACCTGGGGATTTAATGGCATTTGATCTCTATGATTGGGTTGACCCATTCTTTGACAGCTGTCACAAGCCCTTACATATTTCTTTGCATCCTTGAATAATGAGGGCCAATAGTAACCCATCCTCAGAATTTTGTGTGCTGTTCTCTTATCAGCAAAATGCCCTCCACAAGGGCCATCATGACAAGCTTTCAATATGTCATACACTTCATCTTCCCTAATGCATCTTCGGATTTCCTGATCAAGCCCTGTGTAGAAAATACACCCACTTATCCAGCTATACCTGGCACTTTGTTGAACAATTCTTCTCTTTTCTCTGTATGACACGTGTGATGGTAATTTTCCTGCAACCAAATAATTAGCAATATCTGCATACCATGGAGAGTGAGCAGAAACTGCAAACAAATACTCATCAGGAAAAGAATCATCTACTGGAATATCATTGTCAGTTTTTAACCGTGAAAGGAAATCAGCCACCACATTTTCTTTACCAGGCCGATCTATAATTGTGATATCAAATTCCTGCAGTAATAATAGCCATCTGGTAACTCTAGCATTTGTAACAGATTTGTTCATTAAATACTTAATAGCTGAATGATCAGTGTGCACAAAAGTAGAATAACTAGTGATATAGTGTCGGAATTTATTAATGGCATAGATTACCGCAAGAAACTCTTTCTCAATAACTGTATAATTAAGCTCAGCAGGGGTCATATTCTTACTGATAAAGTAGATAGCATAAGGAAGATGATTTTCCTCTTGTCCCAAGACAACTCCAATTGCAGTGTCTGAAGCATCAGAAGATATATGAAAAGGGAGATTCCAATCAAGCCCCCTCAAAATAGGAGTAGTAGACAACTGATGCTTAAGTTCTTCAAAAGCTTTTTGACAAGAATTAGTCCACTTAAATTCAACATTTTTCATAAGCAACACAAATAATGGAGAAGCTATCTTAGAAAAATCTTTAATAAATCTTCTGTAGTATCCAGCATGTCCTAGAAAACTTCTCACATCAGTTTGTGTTTTAGGAACAGAAAGATTCTGAATGACCAATATTTTAGATGGATCTACCTGAATACCTTGAGATGAAATAAAGTGTCCAAGCACCACTCCTTCACTCATCATCATATGACATTTTTCGGTACTTAGGGAGAGGTGAGCTTGTATACATCATTTAAGTACTTTCTCAAGGTTTTGTAATGCGTCTTCGAAAGACACACCATAAGGAGTAAAATCATCCATAAATATTTCCATAGAATCATTCAGCATATCAGAAAAGATTCCTATAACAACTCTTTGAAAAGTTGTTGGTGCATTACATAGCCCAAATGGAAGAAATCTATAGGCAAAAGTTCCCCAAGGGCTGGTGAAAGTGGTCTTGTCTTGGTCTTGGGGTGCAATTCTTATCTGATTATACCCACTGAATCCATCTAGAAAAGAAAAGAATTTCTTCCCTGCCAGAATATCCAACACCTGATCAATGAAGGGTAAAGGAAAGTGATCCTTTTGAGTAGCTTTGTTTAAGGCTCTGTAGTCAACACATACTCTCCATTTCCCGTTTTTCTTAGGGACAATTACCAATGGGGAAACCCATTCACTGTTAGATATAGGGTATATAAATCCTGCATTAAGCAATTTTTGAAGTTCTTCCTTAACAATTTCTCGTAAATTAGGATTCATTCGTCTTTGGGTTTGACAAACAGGCCGACATCCTTCTTTAATGTAAATTCGATGAGTACATAATTCAGAAGAAATACCTTTCATATCCGTATAATCCCATGCAAATGCTTCCTTATATTCATGCAATAACTTCATTAACTGCTGTGTTTCATTAATTGTTAGATCAGGATTTATGTTTAATGTCTTGCCAGGTTCAATTTCAACTGTTATTCTTCTAGATGAGATGGTGGTTAATGTCTGAGATGAGTCTTCAGATTCAATATTTTCTTGAGTATCAGTTTCAAAAATTGCAGTTAATTGATTGTGTGTTTCAGCAATTACAGAAGAAGGCTCACAAATAAAATTATTAATTATCTCATCCTCTGTATTGTCTTTGAGAGTTAAAGCTTGTCCAATAGTTAGAATAGGCTGAACAGCATTATCATCATAATCCATCCACATAGAATCTTCATTATTAATTATTGGTGTAGCATGAGGATAAAGAGTAAGCTATTTTGTTTCATAACCGTTAGAAATTGTCATTGACCCAGATCTGCGACTGATAAAAGCATCAGCTGTGGCCATCCATGGCCTTCCTAGAATTAAGGGATGTCCCCCCAGCTTTGTTTTAGTCTGCAATACAACAAAATCAGCTGGGTATTTCCAGGATTCAACTGAAATAAGTAGATCCTCAACAACTCCTTCAGGTTTAATTGTAGAACGATCAACCAACTCTAGAATGGTGGGTGTATCTCTGATTGTGTTATTCAGCTGTAACAATTGTGAAGTTTCAAGAGTCATTATGTTAATTGCAGCACCTAAATCTACCAAAACTTGGGGAATCATTGTTTTACCAATCTGAACTGTCACCGTAGGATGGCCGGGATCACCATATTTCACAGGAGGGGCTTTTCCGGACATTAATGCAGACAAGTCCCCCATCACATGTACTGTAAGGGGGTTTTTAGTCTTCCTACCAGGTTTCTTAACACAAATATCCCTTAATGTTCTGGCATAAATTGGTACATCTCTTAATGCTTGTAAAAGTGGAATTTTAACATACAAATTTTGCAATTCCCCTAGAAGATTAAAAGTAGGTGTTTCAGCTGTTCTGGTTAAAACCAAATGCTCGGGGAATGGTGGTTCTGTTATTTCAACATTCTTGTTAGAAGGTGGTTGTGCTTTTTTATGTTTCTCAGTTTCCTCTTTATCAGAATCAGAAGAAGTTATGTCATCAATAATAGGCTCTACTATTTTTCCAGATCTTAAATGAATATCATTACATTGCATAGTAGGAAATATAGACTGATTTTGAATATCAATGACTTGCACAACTTTATTATTGGGGTTAGGATTTGGTTGCACAGGTAGCTGGGGTCTCATTTGGTTATTTGGTGGAGCATTTGATGGCAGAGGAAGTGGTTGTTGATATTGAGGCAATTGATTTGGATACGGAAGTTGTTGGCTTCTCCAATTTGAATTCCAGGGGTTAAAAGAAGATGGTTGCTGTGGAGGCCAAGGAGTCCACATTGAAGGATCAACAAAGGGAGGGTTTGATTGCTGCATGGGTGGGAAATTCATTTGATTGAAGGGTGGGTATTGCATTTGATTGAAGGGAGGGTAATTTGTTTGACCGAAAGTAGAATAATTGTTCCAACGATTAAATGGCATACTAGAGTTCATACCTTGTCCTTTTGGTTGCCATTGTCTTCTTTGAGTTAGCAGATAAACTGCTTCAACTTCTTCTTCCGTTGGCTGTAATGCTGCCTTTATTCCTGGTAGAGATGGACATTGTTTTGTTTCATGATCTTTCTCACAAAGGGTACAAATTGGTATTTTATCCATTGGGCATTCCCTTAGTGGATGTTTGTCTCTGCACTTCGGGCAAAAGACAGCCAGAGTTGCTTCTGCTTCAGCCTGCTTCTTCTTAACCTGCAAAGTGTCAATTTGTGAAGCAAAAGAACTTAGCATCTCAGTTTTAAATTCTTCAAGTAAATTACCTATTTCAACTCTTGTTGCTCCTCCACTGGCTGATTTCTGCACTCTTGAATAGGTGGAATCTCTTGCTCTGTTTCTTGCAGCTCCCCTTGAACATCTCTTAGAAAGTTCAACAATCTCATCATATGATTCCTTAGATATATCTCCCTTGCCAAGCATGTTTAACATATCTAAACAATCATCTCTTAAACCTCTAAGTAATATTGTTTTGCGAATTTCCTTACTTATATTCGGATGATCAGATCTCTGTATATTGTACTGCAACCTTTCTATATAGTCCTCTAGATTCTCGTCCGGCTTTTGTGCCATATTGAATAGTTCATCCTTCTTTTCTCTCGTTCGGCAGTAGTCTTGATATTTAAGCAGAAATTTCTGTTTCATCTGCTCCCATGTTGTGATCACCTGACTTCCAAGGCTCATGAACCATCTTAAAGCATTCCCTTTTAAGGTGGCTGGAAACAGTTTCAAATTTTGAGCATTAGTAACATAATCATAACTTCTGCATAATATATCAAATTCAAAAAGAAATTCATCCGGATCTTCGGAGGATAAACCATGAAAGTTAGGTAAAGCAGACAATGGAATGTTTTTCATAGGAGTTATCCCTACAGGGAGATCACTGATAGGAAATCCCAAGGTAGAGAGGGAATTTTCATCCCTTCTTTCTCCTTCAGGATCTACACGTCCTCCACCAAAGAAATCATCATTGTTTCCTTCCATTGTTGGCTCTCCTACTGCACTTGCTCGATCGTCAAGATCTTCTACTGGTTCTTCAATGTTTTCCACTGGTCGTCCAACGCTCTCTATTATTTCCTCAATGTGCTCTGCTAATTTACTAACACTTTCTTCTGACTCTCCAGCACTGACTGATGGTTCTTCAATCACTGGTTCTTCTATATTTTCAGGACCCACAACTTCCTCTGTTTTGTAGTCTGATTGAGGGGAGTGCTGAAGTTTTGATCTACGAGAACTTAATCTCTGTGATGACTCAGCCTTTGATACATTCTCATCAATGAAATTCTTTCTTCCTCCCCTTCCTTTACCTTTTCCACCTGTGGGGTTAGTTTTCTTCTGGGTTCCGCGTCCTCTCATACAATCTGCACATTTAGAAAGAAAAGATTAATGCTTTTGAAATCTATAATTTCCTTCCCCAGCAACGGCGCCAAAATGTTGGTCGCTTTAATTGTTTTCACAATTCAAGCTCCACATAAATTGTCAACTCGAGGAAGTCTTTTTATTCCAAAGACAATCACGCACTGGATATGCTCAATTTCAAAAGCAAGAACAATGTTGTAGTAAAAAGCCACACAAATATTAATCACACAAATCTAATTATTCGCACTCTGTTTAATCAAAGCTGAAGTCACTTAAGTTATAGCAGAAATAATTCCTATGTTGCAGTTAAAATCCAAGTAAAGGAAAATCAATCTGCAAGAAAAGAAATCAATCAACCATAGCAGGAACATGAACCTATTCCTTAATTAGGAACTTCAGCACCTGCTGCCTGGCACTAATTACACTGTAGAAAAGATGACTCAAGAGACCAAGACCCTATTCCCATGAACAGGAACCTTCAGCACTTGTTCTCCTGTTTCTAATCACACTGCAGGAAAAGGAAGGCAATTAGTGGGAGCAGGACCCTATTCCTTTGTGCAGGAATCTTCAGCACCAGCTTCCCAGCATCATACATTCACACAATTAACAGAAATAGATTTCTCAACTTCTCAAGAATGAATGTATTAAACACATGCAGCGTTAAGGAAACAGAGTACTCGATGAACTACAGAACTGTGCAACTAGTGTTCAGCAACAGAATTAAAGTAAAGTGCAAACAACGTAAAGAATTAGACAAACTACAGGAACAGAAGGGTGAATCTTGTGAGGAAGGCGGGCCCTTTCCCTCTCACAAGATTCCCCAGGGAAAGAATTAAATTGGAGCGCTCAAAAGAAGATTATATTCATCTGTCAAAAGAAATGATACATTACAGATGGAGTCTAGCTCCAGTTCTCACACACAATGTTCTCCTGTAGCTTTCAAACTCGAACTCTCTACTAATGATGATGTCTCCTCTTTTTAAAGAGGAGACATCTTTTTCAATTACATGAGAGCAAATCTACGTTTATCCCAAATCTGTTCACTTTCTTAAAACAGGACTATTCTGTTCTTCCAAAAAAATATATTGTTACAACAGAGACAACAGGAATGCTATTTTCAGAATGGTCCATGTAAACATGTCTTCATGCTGTTACTATTGTTCCACAAAAGGCTCTTCCAGAATCGCAAATTACGAGTGACGGAATTTGCGTGCTTGCTGGCTGTTTCAGCAACTAAGTCAACTGTTTCAGCAACGGCCGATTGTTCCAGCAAGCATATAACTTATCTGCGATCTTTTAAACTTTATGTTAGCAACAATCCACTTCGATTAATGATAAAATATAAGAGTATTTTGGAATTATATGTAAACAGATTAAACATATAATAAAGAAGAGGATTTTATATACCTTGGGATAAAGTAGATGAAAATGCTAATGGAATCCTTTTTTAATCATGGTTATAAAAGTAAAATGGTGTCAAAGTATATAGCAAAAATGATACATAGTGGATTCCTAACAGAGGCCAATATAGAGACCTTTGATTTCTATTTATAACAAAAAAATAGGTGTACAAGATGGCCCATAAGATGTATAATAGGAAATAGAAGTCTCTAATAGAAGGAAATCCTCAAAATGAGGTGTTGCAACCATATATTAAGACTGGAAAAAGCCTTACAGTGTTATTTTATTGGTCTACAATAGCTGTAGATTACACTTTATATCTAGAGCAAATAAGTGCATGAAATGTCAGATCTATAACAGATCCATACACTATATAGGCTCCTCTTCAGAATCCCCCTTGGGGTTTTTAGAAAAACAACATGCACAACTTGTAGATCTAAGATCTAAGTCTGCATATCTACAGAAATATTCGAAACTGGGAAGTGGATCTAATTTTTTATGAACAAGGGAATGATCACCTCAAAAATATCTCCACAGTGAAGGGAATATCCCCAACATCTGAAAACCAACTCTCCAAATGGTGTGCCAAAACACCCTACAACTGCACCTACAGGAATAATGCAAATCTGGAAGTAATACTACATTGTAGGGATAAAAATGTGGTTGGCCACATGCCAAGATCATAAAATGAAGCTCAAGTCATCCAATACTCTCCTCCCAATGAAGTAGAAGTCTCCTCCACTTAAAAGGAGCACTAAAATGGCCTAGATATGAAACGATCTAGCCTCCATTTGATGTAGCTTGAAAAGACAACCAAACCCTCAAGAGGATCTGTGTTATAGTTGAAAGAAGTAACATGGCCTTCAACAAGATAGTGGACAATACAATGCAAACTCTCCTAAGAGGCCTCTCAAGGAAAGAGGTGGGTTACATGACCAGGAACACCCAATGCTAAACAACATTAATTCTCAGCTAAACAACAAGAGAATGATATATTTCTAAACAGACAATATATTTAGAAATATGACATATCATCAACAACCTTCTAAAGATTTCATTCTCTTCCTTTTATAGGTTAAGATCTTGCAAACCCTAAACCACTTCCAATGAGATCACTTCTTTCACATAAGTCATCTCCATTTAAAACTACGTTGTGCCTCATTGATGGCCACTCCTCCAAGGTAGCGTTGTAGATTTGTTCAAGGTTGACCCAGTCAAAATGTCCAACCCCTTTCACACCTAAGGGTGCTTGATTTAGCATCCAAGATTCAACCTTTTTACAATTGGAATTAATTTATTCATTATTTAGGAGTATTATGGACCTCCTTTACACTTTTATTCTTTAAACAAAGAAATAAAACAAAAATGTCTATTCCAATTAGCTCATGGCTAATTGGGAATATTACAGTCCTCCCCTCCCAAATGTTTCTTGTCCTCAAGAAACTGACAAGGTGAGTGCTGAAACTCTTCTCCTCCTCCATTGGTGACACCAACATGTGATAAGCCTCCTCCATAAGCTAAGTGTTCACCAATCCATCCGTTCATGAATTTCTCCTCCAAAGTTCTCATGATAGATAAATAATCCATCCAATAAGGAGACAATAGCTCAAATGAAACAAACATGGCTTGCCCAATGTTCTCCTTGAAACATGTAACATAATGTATATGGAGAATATCCATCCCATAGGACACATATATACCTCCCATCCGCCCTCCATACATTCCCATAAAAAGTACAAGTACATCATCAATGTATGGGATAAAAATTACATATATACAAATAGAAATTTGTGCATATGGAAGTGGGTCATATTCCCACATGTGGAACCAGTGTAGTGCATCTCCTGACTACCTCATATCATGATGGGGTAAGTGGTTTCCCCACCACTTAATTGCTTCCCATGTCATTTCACTATGTCTGAAAGTGTTAGATATATTTGGTGCTTTAGGAATGCACCCATCATGAAATAAAATCTCCCTTTGTCCTCCAAGGGAGTGGCCATGTTCAGAAATTTTTGTGGCCCAAAGTTGACCATGAAGCTTATAAGGTATAATACTCCTCCTTGGATTCATGGCTTGCATATACATGGTGAAAGAATGCAAACAATAATAAAATGAAACATTAATTACAAGAACATGTTTTTCACCGAAGTTTCTCCTTAAACAAATGGAGTGGTGCATATATTTGTCCCCTTCCTCAAAAAGAGAAAGAGATGGTTGAGTTAACTCCTCCATAGATTTATGTTGCTGCCCCATCTGCACATGGTACATGCATCTTTGAAAATTCTTATATAGTTCTCCTTCAATTCCCTTCCAAGTGTATCTCCTCATGATGATGTTGTCGAATCCCATGGAATATGTGTGGCTGAAACAGAACTCTTCATAGGTCCTTTGTAGTAACTTATCCTTGATCTTGGAAGCTCTAGACAAGAATATCCTACCATGATAATAGATGAATCATTCTTGGACTAAGTAGCCCTCTTCATGTAGCTGGTCATCAAGTATCATGCATGTGTGAAGATCCTTAGAATATTCCACCAACAATTGGGATTTCCAATATGGATCAATCTCCCATAGTGACAGCACTGATGATCTCTCAAAAAAAATGTCTATCATATCGATACTCCTCCTTAACATCTCCCATGCCAAAGGTATAAGTTGGAAGGGAATTCCTTCCATACATCTCCTCCCATAGCAGAGAATCTTAAATGGGAGTGGGTAATGATGATGTTGGGAGAAGACCTCCCTCCTCCTTGAGTCTACCCAAGACTCCCAGTGTTGTATCATTGTCTACCAATGCTCCCACCCCTCCTGTATCTATGCTTGGAGCATCATGTTGTGAGATATCTCCCAAAATATCTAAATCAGGTGGCCTCCCACGTGGTTTTCCACTAGATAATAGCGTCCCATGTAGCAATCTCATGAGCATGATAGATGGGACTATAAGGTCCTTGCTTCCACTATGAAAATCCATCTATGTTCTTTGTGTGGAAGTGGTATGTGAGGGATATGTATGCATGAATTTGATAATTTGAGTCTCACCACTCTTCTTGTCCACCAATTCCATTTGCAAAGCCTCCTAATTAGTGGTGAGTTTCCCCAATGTAATCAACCATTGAACACCCAATATCACATTGGTGTCAGGTATGTCAACCACAAAGAAGTGATAAATCAATGTATATGTCCCTATGGTGACTGAAAGTGATGGGACATAGTGCATGCATTACATTGTTCTATCTCCTGGGACCAAAACAGAGAATCCCTCAAAAGAATCAGTGGGTATTTCCATCATTTGCAGTAGTTGGGCATCAATGAAATGGTGGGTAGCCCCACTATCAATCAAAACAGAAACCCTTTGGTTCAATATGGAACCTTGAACTCTTAAGGTCAAGTAATTAGGTACTTCTCTCAAATATGCAACAGTCACTCCAATAGGAGCAAATGCTCTGTTCCCATCTCTTGATGGTGTTGGCTCTCCTCCTGCAGTGTCAATGTTGTGACCTCTTCTTTGTTCATAATCTTCTTCCTCCTCATCATATGAGAATACCTCTATGTAATGTGATTTTCCAGCAGCACATCTATGTCTTGGTGCCCATGATTCTTGGCAAGTGCAACAAAGATTCCTTCTTCTTAAATATCTTTGGACATCATCATCAAGAGGTTTCTTGTATGAGCTCTCCTTTGAAGGAGAAATTTTTTCTTACTTTCCCTTTGAAGGAAAATAGGGCTGATGCTGAAAAGTTTCCCTTACTTTTGGTAAGGCATCTTGATGTAGGGTAGTGGGATTGGTAGATTTAACCAACCCATGAAGAGGTTCATCTAAACCATCAATGAACATGTACACCCTTCTTGCTGCAGGCAAATTAGGAACCATAACATATAATCCTAAAAATTCAAAAATGTAAGTTTTTGTATTGCCTGATTGTTTCAACTTTGCAAGGATCATGAATGGTGCCTCTGTATCTCTTCCATAAAATCTTTCCACCAGCCTTCTAGTGATCTCTAAATAAGCAGTCACATTGGCATGACCTAATGTAGATAATCCATGGAACCACCAGTCTTGTGCTTCACCTTCAAGGTGCAATGCTGCAATATTGATAGCCTCCATCTCTAGAAACTTGTTCAACTGAAATTAGATGTCAAGTTTTTCTACCCAATATTTGGCAGAACACTTGGACGACCCATCAAAATTGGGTAAAAGGAATCTGCCCATAGTGTGGTGTCTATCATGATTTTGAATGAATCCACCACCTCTATGATGATGCCTTGGTCTTCTATTGTCCTTTACGTGAAAAAAATCCTGAAAACTCAAGTAATATTTGAATCTTTGATTTTGAGATTCATATTCTTAAAAATAGTATTCAAGGGATTCATGCTCTTGAAACCCTTCATTTCCCACAGCAAAAAAGGTAGGCATGGTAGAGCGTTGGGAAAATTGTGGTTGATGCACTGGTTGATCATTCTAGATATGAGACATGCAAGAGCCTTCTCCAATATGGAATCATGTAGGGGATTTTTTGATTATGTCCATTCTCATCTCTTTGATCTCTCTATCAAGATCTTGCATAGCTCTAAGAAGGATCTTAGGAAAATCCTTATCTTCATCTTCACCTCCAAATAAAGGGGCTTTACCCTTTTCTTCATTATCATTTGTGTAATCAAACTTGTTCTGTCTTCTATTTAGATACCTCTTCTCTCTATCAGTAAGCAACTCTTCTTCTTCAGAGGACACATTGGATTCTTATAAAGCACATTTTCTACCAAGATGATGCTCTGATACCATTATACTATTCCAAAATGGGGAATGCAACAATAAAATGCAAAAAAGTAGGAGAATAACGCAGATCATCATAGAAAAGGTAGGAGTCCAATATGGAGACCTTTCATTTCTATTTATAATATAAAAATAGATTTATAAGATGGCCCATAAGATGTATAATAGGAAATAGAACTCTCCAATAGAAGAAAATCCTCAAAATGAGGTGCTGCAACCATATATTAAGATTGGAAAAAGCCTTACATAATTATTTTGTTGTTCTGCAACAATTGTAGATTACAATTTAGATCTAGAGCAAATAAGTGCATTAAAATTCATATTTATAACAGATCCATACACTATATAGGCTCCTCTTTAGAATCCCCCTTGGGGCTTTTAGCAAAACACCATGTACAACTTGTAGATCTGAGATCTAAGTCTGCAGATCTACAGAAATATTCATATCTGGAAAGTGGTTCTAATATATTATGAACAAGAGAATGATCACCTCCAATAGATCTCCATAGTGAAGGGATAATCCCCAACACCTGAAAACCAACTCTCCAAATGGTGTTCCAGAACACCCTGCAACTACACCTACAGGAATAACGTAGATATAGAAGTAAAACTGCGTTGTAGGGATCAAAATTTGGTTGGCCACATTCCAACATTAGACAATGAAGCTTAAGTCATCCAATACTCTCCTCCCAATGAGGTAGAAGTCTCCTCCGCTAAAAAGGAGCACTGAAATGGCCTAGATCTGAAAAGATCTAGCCTCCACTTGTTGTAGCTTGCAAATACAACTAAACCCTCAACAAGATCTACATTGTAGTTGAAAGAAGAAGATTGACCTTCAACCAGATAGTGGAAAATAGAATGCAAACTCTCCCAAGAGGGCTCTCAAGGAAATAGGTGGGATTACCAACCAAGAACACCCAATTCTAAACATCATTAATTCTTAGCTAAACAACAAGAGAATGATATATGTCTAAACAGAAAATATATTCAGAAACATAACATATCATCAACAACCTTATAATGCTTCCATCCTCTTATTTTATAGGTTAAGAGCTTGCAAAACCTAAACCACTTCCAATGAGATCACTTCTTTCACACAAGGCATCTCCATTTAAAACTACGTTGTGCCTCATTGATAGCCACTCCTCCAAGGCAGCATTGTTGATTTGGTCATGGTTGACCTAGTCAAAATTTCCAACCCCTTTCACTCTTAAGGGTGCTTGATTTAGTAGCCAAGATTCAACATTTTCACATCTGGCATTGATTTATTCATTATTTAGGAGTATTATGGACCTCCTTTACACTTTTATTCTTTAAACAAAGAAATAAAACAAAAATGAATATTCCAATTAGCTCATGAATAATTGGGAATATTATAGTTTCATTTCTTAAAATATATGTAAAGGATGTTAATCATGCTATTGATTGGTTTGTATTGTAGGGGGAACCAGAAGGAAAATTCTAGCCAGAACCTCAGTGCATATTTCAGCAGAAACAACTCATGCTTCAGAATTGAGCTATCAAGAAAGTTAAAATGCAGTGGAAGCACTTTGGGCTCCATGAAGTTACACGGGAGATGGTTGATCAGATGCATACTATGTATCCTTCATTGTTTTTCCATGGAGGTAAAATAATTTTGGCATTTTTACATATTTATGTATATTTTATATTCTAAATACCACAATGAGCTATGTTTTAAAGCTGCAATAAGCAGTATGGTTGTCATATTCTGATGTTTGTCATGATCATTTTGCTTTTGAGAAGGATGTTATTGTAAATACTACAACACAATGGGTTACAAAGCTCCAGATACAATATGTTTTGGGATTTCAACGGTTTTTCTAGTTGTAGGTGTCACAAAACACCAAGGATGGTGTTCCCCTAATGGAGAGGGGTCTATAACAACCCTGGGTTAAAATATCATATAATGAATTTAGTACAGGAAAAATAAGACCACGATCAAGGGACACATATTCCATGCTAAATGTTGCGAAAAATATCCTAGTAGGAATCACTTGTTGTGTTTATGGCTAAGGGGAAATTGGAAATGGCAATGATAAAGGTTTTGAAAAGAAAAAAGGTATTTTTGGCATTCATTTTATAAAAATAAAGGAAATTAGGAGAAAAAAAAGGTAAAAGGTCATAGGTCTCATGTGAGGAGGAAATTGAAAGAAAATTAAGGAAGATGAATAAATTATGGGCATCAATAATAAAAATATCTCAGAGCATCAATTGGTAACCGTTTTTTAGTTCAATTTTTGGATTGGTTTCAAAGAGGAAAAGATCACCAAGAGGAGAAGGAAAGAAAGCACAAAAAGGAAGGGCATGTAAGGAAAAGGAAAGCAAAGGAAAACAAGGATCAAGAAAGGAAAAATTTTATCAAGTAGATTCAACATGAATACTTGCAGGTAACATATTGCATGTACAATTTCCTAGCTGGTTTTGACATGCATGGGATCTGCATGTTGGTATTTGGTTCTTTTTTTTTCATTGGCATGGGTTTTTCCGAGTTCCAATAGTGGATTTTAGACTTTCATTTCCATTTCTGGATAACCATGGTGTGATGATATTCTTTCTCGGCGAGGTGGTCTTAGGAAAATCCCAAGGGTTGGGGATGGAGATGGTTTTCTCTAGGAATCCCTCAAGAGGTGGGTGGAAACAGGAAAATTCCTCAAGGGATGGTGAAGGAATTCTGAGGTATACAAGCTCGGTTTGGTTTTGTGATCTCAACACTAGTTTAGGTGACATCATAGTATGGTGAGGCTGTAGGTGGTTTAACGTCTAAATTCCCTTGGTTCTTTATGGATTGGTCTATCCCATGAGATCCCACATTCATTCTTGGAATATGGAAGAAGGGTGATTGGTTTAATTAAAGATTTGGTTCATCCTAATATATGGTTGGGTGGTACATGGAAGTCCCAAACCTAGTTGTCTTTGCATATGTTTAATAAGAGCTAAGTTTCTCTTGATTTTAATGAGTAAATGTACTTGTTATTATGTGGCTTTAATAGTTGTTCAATCATTGCTATCTATATGTTTATATGTTTCTTATAAGCATGGTTATATGACATATCTTAGACATGTATATCTTCTGTTTTTACTTGTAGCTGGATGAATAATGAATGAAATACCTAAATGGTGTTATGATAGCTATTGTGAGAAGACCTTATTTCGTATTCTCAAACCTCAGGTAATTTTACAGATCCTTATGCTCATATATGCATTCATGACCTATATTTTTTTTGTTCACCAAGTGTTTGATGGAATGTCAGTCCCATTTTTTAGAGGTTAGGTAAAGTCTTTGTCCAAGGTTTAGTTTATAAAAAAAATTTCAATGTCATTCATCATTTCTAGAAGTTTCACTTAGTTCTAGTACGAGGCTTGAGTCCTAGCCCTAAAAAAGTGGCTCAGAATTTGGGGTTGTTGGAATATAATTGACTGGAAAATTCCATGGTCGCTATCATGTAGGTCTATGGGAGTGAATAAAGGGTTGTAGTCACTTTAATGCCTTGGAAAGGGAGCAGCTAAGGCTCTAGTTCAATGAAAAAGAGATTTATCTTAGCCGTTGGACACCTGGAGGGGTTGGGTTGCTCCTGGAGGTCCTATAACACTTGAGGGAAGTAAGTAAGGTCTTAAGTTGTCAACTCCATTTCCTTAAGGTCATATAGGAGGTTGAGTTTTATCATAGTGAATATTATCTCATGTTTAGCCTGGTAAAAATTATGAAAGTGGGTAAATGTGGGAAGAGGATTTACACGTCTCATCCAAAATATCATGGCAGATATCATACTAAAGCAACACCCACATGTGTTCATCTAATAAATAATGAACCCAAACAAAATAAGTACATCCATACAATCATATATCATATGAATAATGTCTCATACCAAAAATTGATCATCCCATGAAAATATCGCAAAGGGTGCTTGGCAGAAACCCAATGTGTATGAAGTGGCTCAATCATGAATTGAATTAAGTAGATCTTTGGAAAAAAATATTTAAATAGAAATTAAATGCTTAAATCAACTATTGGTTTCTAGGTCAAGTTCAAAAATAACTCTACATAACTTAATTCAATTGGGGTGTCCAAGGATTTGTATTCCCACTTTCCAAAATTCCTTTAATAGTTCTTGGATGATTTAATTGCGCGTTAAATCCTTGCCATTTAATTTTTCAACTCGATATTTGTGAAATGATGAGGTATACATGTACTATATGTACTAGTTGACCATTTAACATAATATATTAATCTAATGCAAGAAATTAAATCAAATCAAATCAATCCAATCCAATCCAAACATAAATAAATTGAAATCACACTTGCTTGAAATCGAAATCAAACTTGAAGAATTGAAATCACACCACACATACATAAATGAAATCATACTTGAAGAGCTGAAATCACACTTGCTGAAATGAAATCACGCCACACTTGCATAATCGAAATCACACTTGCAAAAATAAACTAACATAATTTCATAATGATACCAATATGGAAAAATATATGAAAACTATGGTCAATGGGGGACTTCCATTCCTTAGTAAGCACACCAAAGAACTATCACATATTCAAAGAAAAATACGTTGGATAATCTTGGAATGAACTATTTGATTTTATGGATTGGAAGAATAGAATTGTTGAAAGGAATTATTAGATAGATAGATGAGCTCCTTTGAAGGATGCACCATTATTTATACATAAAATAAGGATAATTGATCAATAAATACAGATCCCTCAAATCTATCCTAAATCCACATTTATTTCTTGTGGTTACAATCAATCATCTAAAAATACAACATAAAAATTCTCTCCAAATTCTCTCATAGTTCTGATAAGGACACATATCAAAACATCCATGATTCTTCTCCTTTGAATGTGCTTGACTTAATTATCCACATCTTCCTCAAATATTCCATAAATCCTCATGAGTTGGAATTTGAAATTCGAATTTGTAGTTAGCTGGCCAAATAGGACCCTTGTAGAATCTCCAAGTAGGCCTAAAACATTGCAAAACTCATAACAATTTTAGAGATATATGGAAAACATGTTAATTTCCTAATATTTAATCATAAATTATCTTAAAATTCATAAAATAAGTTACTTGGAAAATAAAAATGATAAACCATATGGTTATGCAAATGGTTAGTAATGTAGGGCTTGTGAAGTTACAGAGTTATAGAATGAAGGTAAAATGAGGGTGAAAGTGGATGACATTCTGGTAGCCCAACATACACCCCAACTGAAGATGTTGCATGTCCTCATGCAACTATTGCATGATTCCCTTAATCATAAGTTGATATTCTTGAAAAATTTTTCTTCTATATGAGAATTAGATTTGTATTGACACTTTTTTAACTTTTCATAATCATATCATTTGACAACTTTATTATTTTTGCAAAGTATACTTTGAAATACATTTGATTGTAACATGGTTGGTTCTTGTGCGAAAACCAAAATATATGGGTATTGGTTCTTGTGTATAAATACTTTTTTTTTTGCATCAAAATACTTGAAAACATTGAGAATTCCTTTTTAAGTTCCCATAGTGACCATTAGCCATTTAATATGATCATCAATTGATCATTGCAATACATATAAAATTTTGGAATCAAAATGCAATAATAGTTGATTGGGAAAAATATGTTGGTTAGGGTGAAATTAAATATGACATGTGAATATGAAATATGAATTGAAATCCCTTCCCCCCAACTAACGATGTTTTCAATTTTTGGAAAATGGGAAAAGGGATATAAATGTGACGAGAGATTTTCCAAAATAAGAATTTTAGAGTTTAAGGAATTATATGATCAAATATTAGGAAACAACATACCTTCACTTTACCTGAAAAGTGGACAAGCTATGTATATCTAGAAGAGTGTGGATGATAGTACTGGATCATGGAATATGTAGAAAAAAACTTTGATTTGCATCTTGTTTCTCTTGGTTGTTTGAACTAAGGATGATATTGCAATCTTCATTGCCAGGGAAAATTTAAGGATGGAAATTTATCTTAAATTTTAGAAACCTTGGCAAATCTTATGAGTCCCTAATATGTAAACTATAAAAATTTTGGTGATATTTTTTTAAATATATCCAAATTTATAATGAATATATATAGTCTCTACAAATTTTCGGCTATTTTTGGGATAACATAGTTTTATACTATAAAATTTGGGAAAATCACTTTTAGAAAAAAATGGAAATTGGCGAATATTTTTTTGGAAAAACCATGGAAAATTAGCCCTTCTGTGAATATTAGCCCCTAAAATTTTCCATGTTTATTGCTACGGATGGTGAATTCTGAATTGAGTCTTTCTGCAATTTGTTGAAATTATATATTCTTCATTCATTCCCACCTAGTGGCACAATTCTTATGTATGTGAATAGATGTGCCTATGTCTAACATAGAAAATAAATGGTTGGATTACTAGCCATTAACCAACACGAGACTACTCACCTTTGGTGTTAATGAGAGTCAATATGCCTAAGTACATCTTGCTAGGTACGAATAGATGTTTCGTAGTCGAGTCACATAGAAGATCTAAAAAACAAGGGACATTGATGTATTCCCACTATTTATTGGCGAGGGAAATTTCCATTAAGGCATGCAAGCCTCAAGGTACTTCAGATAACTCTAGTCTTGATCGTAGATGATTTTTTGGAGTCGATGTGTCAAAACTTGTTAGAAGAGAGGCCTTAATGAATCCTCCATCATCTAATGTGAGTATAAAATAATAATTTTAATGACTATAGAAGAAATGTATGCATTGAAGAAAGGTTTTCTTTAACAGGAAGGATGGGTTGATTTAGCTTTGTAAGGGAGATGAATGAATTTATTTTTGGGTTAAGGGTGAGTGAAAATGAGGTAGGAAAATATGAATATTGGAAAGGGAAATTAGTTTTTGGTAGTAGAGAGATGGAATTTTATGGATTGGCTATATACTTGAAATGAGTAGCAATGGTAAAATTGGTATATGTTTAATAGAAATAGTGTAATGAATCTGATGATCATGATATGTCTAAAATACACTTGGTCTTTTAAGAGGTACTTATGCATATTGTGATATTCTTTCATCATCTTAGAACTTGCAAAAATCTTAGCACTTTTCTAAAATAAAATGTAAGTCTATCAAGAGAGAGACGATTATTCTCTCCTAATTTTATATATACACAAAAAAACACACAAATAGTACTAATAAAAAAAAATTGAAGGAAGAAAAATTAAATTCAATTTTACCTATTTCTAGCCAATTTGAGCTTGAGACCTCTTCTCCACACACTTAATGAATCATTAATAGACCATAAACCAAATTTGTATAAGCTACTAAATTGTGTCAATTCTGCAGCAACCAAAAATGACATGGATCATTGCACTACCTTGCCACTTCACAAATTGAAATTAGACTAGGATGGTGGCTTGTCATTTATCACAGTAGGGTTTTTAATATTTTCAGGTTTTAATGAGATTCTAAGTCCGTAACTACGTTTTTCATTTTTCTCTAGCGCTCCACCCTTGTTGATGATCTTGTGGATCAAGAAAATGCTAAAAATTCAAAATTATTGGATCAGCTTGAAACTAGCACTAAAGCATATATCTCGTCTCTCAGAATCCAACACAATTCGTTTCACTAAAATTTGACTTCAAATGCTCCCAAATCACGTTCTGATCGTTTTATGAAACAACTAAAAAAATGCATTTTTGAGTTTTATGAATGCCCAGTCATCAGTCTGTACGCTGATTGGGCCTATAACATGGCGAGCTAACTGATATTTACCCAACAAATTGATGGTTGAAATGAGTACCAGATGGTTACTCATGAAAAAAATTGACACGAGCGTGGAAAATCATGAAGCCAAGGTGGTGCCCCAAGTACAAGTGTTGTAAGTGAAGAAATTTGATTTTGAGGAGCCGTGAAGTGGCCCTTCTTGGAAAAAATGTGTCTAGGTGAGGTATCAAATCACCAAAAATGAAAGGATACCCATTTAAGAGCCGAGTGAGAACTTTACAACGGTGTCGACAGTTTTTCAAATCGAGCTACAGTTTGGTCGCAGCTGGAAAAAGAAAAATATGAGGTTTCTCTTTTAATAAGGCATCTTCCCTCCAACTTGATTCATTTGCAACTATAACTGTGGTGAATGTAGAGAGGAGAAAAGGCCCTAAATATTGTGGTGATCATTGTGGAAAACCGATCGTTGGAATTGAAATCCATCGGTTGCAAGAAAGAGGCCATACTCATTCAATTTAGTGTATTAAAATTTCAGTTTAGGCACCCAGAGCTCAAGAACAGAACAAATCACATTTATTGGGGTTTGTTCTGCGACTTGGGTAGCAGGTACTAGGAAGAAAATTGTGACCTGTCCCAGGAAATGGCTTGAAAAGTGCGACCTGTCAGAGAAAGGGGGCTTCAATGTTATTTTTGGCTGAGAGTTGGGAGTTAATGGTTATGATGTAGTCTTTCATTTATGTACACTAACAAACATGATGGTTTTGTGCAGGTTTGGAAGAGTTGAGGATCAATTGGAGAGAGATATACTTGGATGCATTATGTTATGAGATCCGAGGGGATCATGTAGTTCGCACTGCATTGGCCAGGTTTGGGGTCCTCAAATTGTTGAGAATCCACTGTGAGGGCAGGAGAGGCCTTGATTTTCTAACGATGACCTTAATGCTTATTGTAGGGATGGTCTTGATGAAGAATCAAGGTAAGAAAATAATACAAGAATGAACTACTAGACAAGGTGTAGAATCGTCCTCGCCCACCAAGTCGAACAGAGGGACCAAGTGGTAAAAATGGTATCATACAAAGTAGATTATTTGAAGATAGGGTATCAAACATATATGATATATGCCTCGCCGGAAAGGCCGGTAGTTGCAACTATCCAAGGAATGGGGGGACAATCGGCCATACACAGATTGATGGGGTCTAGGACAAGACTTATGGTAATCATATGAGAAGATGGCCAGGGGTTCCATAATGCCCCCAAGCATGGGATACTGCCACCAAGCATATGTGATGGAGGGGACTCATCTAGTCTGCAGAGGTGTGAATGATGGCCCTATCTAGAGGAGTTTATGGAGCTCCATATATGGTGTCACTACACCAAAGAGTGTCTTTGGAGATAATGAATTGGTGCTCATTGAGAAAATATAGAGGTTAGTCAACAACAATGTCTAAGGGATTGGGTTGTTGATACAACATGAAGGAATGATGAGGGGGATCATCCCTAGACTGATCTGAAGTGGTATGGGACTCTAGAGGTTCCTCTGAATGGGGAAGAATAATGGTACTAGAGTCAAAATGACCAGATTCACTAGGAGGGTTGTGGAGAATTGCTTCTCGTAGACTCTCAAATATGGGTGCCCACTTACCAAAACATTGGGTGTCAATGTAATTAACACAAGGTGTATGTGGATCGAATTCATGGTTTCAATGTAAAGGGGGATATATAAAGTCAGGTGTGGTAAATGCTTCCATAATGTCGTCATCATAGTAGAATATGAGTTGACTAGTGGAAGGATGACCACATGATGCAACGAAGCTACCTCACTCATCATCATGAGAAGAGAGGTTCACATGTGCATCATCACGGAAGGTGACCAAAAAACAAGTATATGAAGGATCTACTGATGTTGAGCCCAAGGTGCTAACTGAAGGGAGGTCAGGCGAAACAGAAGGGGAAGTCCCATAGGGGTCTTCCATCGTGGATCTCATAGATGATGATAGGTAAAGGATAGTGGCCGAAGACTCTATCATCTCAACAGAAAGAGGGGGAATGTAAATGGGAGTGGATGTGTCCTCTGGTTCATCTAAAGCATAACGTGGAAGTAAAGGAGAGGTAGACTCATGGTGGTCGGCATCGTACAAGCAAACAACATCCAAAGAGGTGTGGTGGTCTGCAAGGCAAGGATAGAGGTGGGTATAGTGGCCATGTAGATCACATAAAGCAGAGAGGTGGTTTGGGTGCACAGTCTTGGGTTTCTTGGCTACAGTCGGTAAAGTAACAGGGGCTTCAGGGACCATAGACTCAAGAAACACGACATTGACTATGGGCTTTATATAGGGCAACTCGAGACAATTATGGGTGGCATGACTGAAAAAATCACACAAAGCACATGGGGAGTATTTTATGGAGGCTGAGGAGGAGCAGGGGTTGTTTATGCAGACTTTTCCATAGGTTCCTTTTTGCGGGCTTTTCCCCCCTTCCCCCCTCACCTGAGGCTTTTGCAAGAGGGTTAGGATCCTATTGAGGTGGCTGAGACACAGAAGCGAAGGGAGGGGTCATGACAACCAACTGGACTTGTGTCAAAGTTGTATAAGGTTTGGGTTGAACATGCGGGATATAGGCTAGGGGATCAATGTACTAGACTAGGATCCCTAGGGTCATGTTAGGGAGAGACAAGGTAGCCATAATATGTATCGAAAATACTCTAAGAGGGGGAGAAAGAAATGCTATCTGACCTGAGGGGTAATGGTCAGGCGAGACAAATCTAAGATCTTTCAGGCTAGGAGGAACCGTTCCATGTGGGTAAATAAGATCATGGACACTATGGATGAGGGTCCTTGAGGAGGGGGTCCTGAAGGTTGAGTCAAAGTACTAGGAGAAGGTTGTAGAGGGCGGGGTTGCTAACTACTCGAACCAAACTGTTTGAGATCGAACCGAGACGATTGCATCATGAAAACATTCAACAAGCTAGGGTAAAATACTAGAGGGGGGAGACCAGGGATTGAACCAAGAAAAGAGGAATGTTTATAGACTCCAGGTGCGACACTGGTCAGAGGTTCGACTATTTTTTTATTGGCCATTGAAGAGATAATGGACTCTTGAGATGTCTAAGACTTCGATTCAAAATATGTCAACTGATTGATGGTGTCAATATTTTTGTTTTGAGGAAAGAACATCTTATAGTGACCCGTAGATGGGACATCATAAATTTCATAAATGTAGCTATGACCAAATAGAATGATGTAGTCTAAGGGGGCATCAATGACTTCAATGTCAACACAAAAAATCTTTCCCGCAAGAGTAATAGGACAATTGTGGAAGTTTCCAAGGGGCTGAGAAGAGCAGCCAACCCATGCACGGAGGGTGATAATGGAAAGGGCTAACTCAGGGGATCTAAGCTACTTCCAAATAGAAGAAAACATTACGCAACTGGATGCCCTCTCATTGATGATACAATGAGAGATGTTAGCATTCCAGATCTTGACAGGTATTTGGAAGGCGATGGATGTAGGAAGGGGCGATACTATGACTTGTCAACATCGAAGACAATCAAATGGTCATCTGAAGGATCCAAAATTCCCATAGAAGTTAGTAGATATTTTCGTTGTGAATGGCACGAATGGAGGACTTCCAGTGTTGACATGGAAGTAGGAGATTACACCAAGTCATCCATTATACTATAGGAGTGGGAAACTTTACCAGAAGTAGCATTTTCGCATAATGGTCCCTTGGGGATCTTGGTATAGACCTTTGCCCTAGGCTGAGGGATCAGTAAAGGACCATTGGGTGTCGATAGAGGCTCTGTGGGACCTGAAGATGGGGGCTCAGTAGCAGACATAGCAGGGGGCTTCTTGTACTAATGAGACTGAGTCTGAAGGTATAGTTCAGTGGTATTGGGTTGTTCATGGTTCATCATGAGGATCTAGTAATTATAGGTACCAGAGGGAGGAGGTTGAGTGGCAACCTGACTTTCATGGGGTTGGGAAGCCACATATCCTTGCTGGGGGAAAGGATTGGTAAACACAACCAGTTGGATGGGGGCAGCATTAGAAGGAACCAAAGGGGAGGCTTGTTGTCTTGAGGATGTTGCTTGAGCTTCCCACATCTGAAGGATCTAAGGTAAAATGGCGCAATCATGGGTGCAGTGACCATAAACACCGCAACAAGAACAAGGATTAGTTGTGCAAGTAGGCATGTCCTGCTTAGGCTGAGTGCCTTGTTGTTGGGTTGCAGTGTTAGATGTATTCCCTTAGGGATTATTTCCTGGATTACCTGGGGAAGATTGGTTTTGGCTGCCATTCCTCTTATTTTTTGAAGTGGGAGGATTAGTCACACTCTTTTTCACATACACTTGACCGAAAGGGGGGTTTGTTGTTTTTACGGAGCTTGAGAAGGCAAGTGATGCTGAGGTGCTAATGCTAGAGGAGCTAGAGAAATAGACTACAAATACGGATAATAAGTAGGTTGGGAAACATTGGGGTAAACAGGCTGGGAAAAAGGAGGAGGCATGTCATATCCTCGATACATGCTGCTAGGAGGGGGAAAAGTGCTAGAGGAGATGGCCCCTCCCTGGGGGAGACCATAACCCACGGGAGGATGAGTGTACGGATGTGAAATGGATCCAACGATACTGTCGGCAGCATGGGATTCCCCCAGTGCATTTGCACCACCAGGTCTAGGGAGATCTAGTAAGATGATATAAGCATAACCAAATTGTACGTATATTAGGTCATATTTCAACACAATTTGGAGGGCAGTTCCTCAGTTTGAGGGATGTGAGATGTGAGATCTTTTCCAATAGCAGGAAAAATGGATATGAGAAACCAATCCACGTAGACACGATCTTCGAAATCATGGGCTCGATACAAGCTCTTCATTCTGCGCCATTATTGAATATGGCTAGATAGGCAGGTAACAGAAGTTTAACGGAAAGTGGTCAAGAGTTCGATATCAGTGTCATAGCAAAGGGGGAGATGGAAGTAAGACAAAAAATCCTTGGCAAGGGTCACAAAAGTAGTATGAGAGGAGGAGGTCTGGTTGACATAGCACTTGGAAGCTTCTCCAGTAAGCATACGCTGGAATAACTAGAGAAAGAAATAGTCATCAGTGATGGAGTTAGATGAACACCACATGTGGAAAGAAGGAACATGGTTGGTAGGATCCTCTCCAGAATTTCCCTCAAACTTGGGGATGTTTAAAGGAATCTTGTTTGGCATAATAGGCCAACCTGGGTCATGGCATATGGGGCCATTAATCAACTGGATAAAATTAGGAAGGCTTACGCCTGCCATGTAAGGAATCATGGGAGCAACCGAAATAGTTGCTATTGTGGCACCACTAGTAGCATTTCTAGCATTAGGGTCGGGGTTGCCACCAACGTTATGTCTCAAACTAAACATGATGAAGGTGAAAGGTGGAGGAGAGCCAAGGATAGAACCAGAAGGGGAACCCAATGAACCAAAATCATAGTTAGAATGGGGACTTGGTGGAGGATGAACTTGAACCCTACGTGGATGTGTAAGTCTTCCTAATGGAAATTGAAGATGAAGGCCTTGGAGTCTTTTGGATAAACACCTCGGGGGTGCAATGATGGTAAAGAGACACAGAACCTAATAATTAAGAGAGGTAAAAAATGTCAGGGAGGTTCAGGATCAATTTATTACAATGTTTAAGTCATGACCTAGTGGTGTAAACTAGGCGCTCTTCCCTTAGGGTGTTCATGTATGTGATAAGTGTGTTAATTTTAATTAATCCAAGACGTGTGTAGAGAAAAAAGGAGAAAATATTTTGTATAACTATAAATAAAACTAAAAATTATAGTAGGGGAAACTGAATGCGACTGTAAAATAAACAGCTAAAGATGCATCAATTTAAACCCAAGGAGGACAGCTTCCCAACAACTAGTCTATGGGTGGGTGAAATCAAGTCAAAACACAAAAAATTTCCAATGGATCCAAAGTCGAGAGGGACAGGATCTAAAGGTCAGATATGCTAGAAATAGGTGCAAAAAATAGCAAAACAATAGAGGGGAAAATGTTACGAAAAGGGTGGTGAAAGGATACAACCTGAAGGGAAATAGGGTGGAATCTAAAGGATGAAAAAAAAAACTGAAAAGAGGTGTTTTGGATGGATGAATAGCTGATCCGAAATTGATCTGAAAGTGTAGGTTCAGATCTGAAAAATTGTTGAAAACACTAAAAGCTCGGAAGACCTGCTTCAGCTAAACTCCTCTTAAAAAGGTGGAAGCATACTCAAGTCCCAAGGGGCTTGGCTCTTACTTCGACGAGTAAAAATAAGCAAGTACATGTACAATATGGGTGGAGAGGGAGATCAGATAACCCTTAATAGTGGCACAGGTAAACCCAAAAAGATCACAGAAAAAAAATCCGGCAAAAAGTACAGGTCACAGTTTCTGATTTGTTTTCCACCGATTTCATAGTTTTTAGGTTGTTATCTGCTACCTGAGAGTTGAGGTCGCAGGTTTTGGGCCAAAAGTGCGACATGTACTTCTGGCTATCTCAGGATTAGGTTTCATAAAAAAGTGCCATCTCTGCTATAGATGATACCTGTTTCATATGCAAAGGGCCCAGAAACACATGAAAGTTATAATTTTTACTATTTTAGGGTTTTAAAGGTTAAAAAAAACATCAAGAAATGAAAAATAAGAAGATAAAGGAAAACCATAGGGGTGGAAGCAGCTGGTCATGCAGGGTTTTGAAAAATGACAGCAGTCGTAATTATAAACCCTTGTGGAGTCACTAGTTGTTAGTGTGAATTATAATCGCATGTGTACGGAAAAAGCTCACTTTAGCTGTGCATAACAAACAACCCTAACCTCAGAGAAGGCTACCAATTTCCTTAGATATTCAGTTAGTGATCAAAATAAATGCTACAAAAATCCATATCTATGTAATTAAAGACATTAAACAACAAATAATAGGCAAGAGTTGCTCCATGTATCCAATGAACAAGACAAGAATTTTTAAAGAATTTTTTGTATTATGACACGTGGGAAGGGAACGTGAAAAATATTTTACCAGTCCCCCTCAATGGGATGGGTTCTTGTATGTCCTCAACGCTTCAGATCTAAGGTCTCTCTCTCTTGATGGTGCAGAAAACCCAGACAAAATGGAACTCAAAGGGACCTCACAAGCAAAAGGTAGAAAATATTACAATGATGGGAGGATCAAAGTGAGACCAAAAGTATAGATTAAGAGTGATCTCTAAGCAACAAAAGGTAGTGAATGAATGGAAAAAACCTTCTATTTATAACAAAAATATTGAGTTAGTCTAGATATTGGTGCATAATTAAAATATTATTAACCAACTCTAGATCCAACTTTTATGGAATATTTTATTATTTTTGTTTAAGGGAAAAATAATTTGAATTTGGTCAAATCCATTTATTTAGAAATAATAAGTAAGTAAATAATTTATTTATTATTTTAAGAATGTGGTTAAGTAATAATTAAATAAATAATGATTTATTCAATTATTTATAAATGATTTAGTCAAATTTATCCAGGAATATTATTAAATAATGTTTTAAATAATTATTCTTAGAAAACAATAAGATAAATAATGATTTATCTAATTAATTTTCCTGTTCTATGTTAAATATGACCAGGAATATTAATTAAAAAGTGGTTTAATTAATTATCCCTTGAGGAAATCAAACAAATAAGGATTTATTCAATTATTCCTCATGGGGTTTCCTATTTACACCATAAATAACTTAATAAACTATGGGTTATTAAATTATTTTTCATAGTGAGAGAAATTTTACTATGGTAAAATTGGTCTTACATGGTGTCCTTTAGTCCATATAATAGTAACAGGTTATATGACCAAAAATTTGTTTAACAATGATCCTCTAGATCACAAAGAGCACAAGAAGAGAGCATACTCAGCAATATTGAAAATATTTATTCAAAAAAAAAGCAAATGATTGTATCTCTAACTTTAAATTTTGGCTCTTTAAAATTTGTTTGTTCTCCTTCTTCACAAACATTTCTTCTCTTTCTTCATCTTCCTGCAAATGAGTATTGAGAGGGGTGGATATAAATACAACAAAAATAAATAAAATCACAAATAAAATGAAATCTAGCTTAAAAACTTAAAAAAAAACTCACCAAAGTTGATTTTATTTATTGATTCTATCATACTCTACTCTACTAGAAATAGAAAATTTATTTCAAATGTATGCATATTTCCTGTGTAACCATGTGGGTGACAAGAGTAAAAATATATTCATTTTAGTTTTGAAAAATATGCATTAAAAAACATCAAATCATGAAATACTAGTTGTTTTGATGATACAATTAAGAAGTAAGGAAGAATCAAAGAGTGATGTGACTTGATCCTTGATTGGAAACATGTTTTAAAAAAGACATGACATTCCTGATTCACTTATTGGTTTAAATCACATTGAATATCATCCTTTATTATGCATTCTTCAATACTATATTATACTGGTTTCTCCCCATCAAAATTATTTCATGATTATTTAGGCTCTTCAACAGATTGATAAGAGAAATGAAAAGAGGCTTGATGATCTTATTGTGGAGGTGGAGAGATAGACAATTTTTTGAATGGAATTAAAATATACTCTTCCTAAGAAGCACATATACCAACTGCTATTAATATTCAAGAAAGTTCTTGGAAGGAAATTCTTCAAACCTTAATTGTTTGTGAAATACTCCAATTGGTTGATAGTCTGTGTCCTGCACACATATTAGTATAAAGTGTCGAATTTATTTTCGAAATTTAATATGAAAAATGATTTTATTATGCTTCTAATCATGCATCTAAGAATGGACACAACTATAATTCGTTGTCTAAACTTTCAAAATAAACACCTATGTATACCTGCCCAGCAACAACACCAAAATTTAGGTGATTTAATTACCAGTCAAATCCCCGTCATTTAATTTGTAACCAAAGGTTCGTGAACTGATGAGGTATACATGTATTATATGTACTAGATGATTACTTATCATAATAGATTAATCTAATGAAATAAAGTAAATTAAATCAAATCAAAGCAATCCAATCCAATCCAAACATAAGTAAATTAAAATCAAACCTGCATAAAGGAAATCACACTTTCTTGAAATTGAAATCACACTTACAGAATTGAAATCACACCACACTTTTATAAATGAAATCACACTTGCAGAATTGAAATCACACTTGCTAAAATGAGATCACACCATACTTGCATAATTGAAATCACACTTGCAGAAATCAAATAACATAATTACACAATTTTACCAATATATACAAACATGTGCAAACTATGGTTCATGGGGGCCATCCATTCCTTAGTAAGCACACCAAACAACTATCACATCTTCAAAGTAACAATATGTTGGTGAACCTTGGACTGAACTATTTGATTTTATTGATTGGAAGAATAGAATTGTTGAATGGAATTATTAGATAGATAGATGGGCTCCTTAGAAGGATGCACCCCTATTTATACAAAAGCTTAGGATAACTAATCAATAAATAGATATCCCTCAAATCTCTCCTAAACCCACATTTATATATTTTGGTTACAACCAATCATCTAAAAATACAAGATACAAATCCTTTACAAATTATCTCATAGTTTTGATAAAGACACATATCAAAGCATCCATGATTCTTCTCCTTTGATTATACTTAAATTAATGTTCCACATCTTCCTCAAATATTTTACAACTCCTCATGAGTTGGATTTTGAAATTTGACTTTGTAGTTAGGTAACCAAATATGACCCTCCTAGAATCTCCATGTAGGCCTACAATATCACAAAACTCATAACACTTTAATCATAAATTACCTTAATACTTAAAATCAGTGACTTGGAAAATAACAACGATAAACCCTATGATCATGAAAATGGTTACTAATGTAGGGCTTATGAAGTTAAAAAGTTACAGAATGAGGGTAAAATGATGGAAACGAGGATGAAAGTGGATGAAATTGCGGTGGCCCAACATACCCCCCAATTGAAGATGTTGCATGTTCTCATGTAAGTATTTCATTTATTCCCTTAATCATAACTTGATCTTCTTGAAATGTTTTTATTATATACGAGCTTTGGCTTTGTATTGATTCTCTTTTAAATTTTCATAATCATATCATTTGAAAACTTTATTCTTTTTTCAAAGTGTACTTTGAAATAAATTTGATTGCAACATGGTTGGTTCTTGTGTGGTAACCAAAATTTATGAGTATTGGTTCTTTTGTAACAATACTTTTATTTTTTATTTTTGTTGCATCAAAATACTTGAAAACATTGAGAATTCCTTTTTAAGTTCCCATAGTGATTTTCAACCATTTAATGTGCTTATCAATTGATCATTGCAAAAAATATAAACTTTTGGAATCAAAATGCAATAACAGTTGGTTGGGAAAAATATGTTGGTTAGGGTGAAATGAAATATGAATTGAAATCCCTTCCCCCCAACTAACGGTGTTTTAGTTTTTGGAAAATGAGAAAAGGGATATAAATGTGGTGAGGGATTTTCCAAAATCACAATTTTATAATTTAAGGAATTATATGATTAAATATTTTGAAACATCATACCTTCAATTTACCTGAAAAGTGGACAAGATATGTATATCCAGAAGAGTGTGGCTCCTACTGCTAGATCAGGGAATATGTATAAAATAATTTGATTCGCTTTTAGTTTCTCTTGGTTGTATGAAGTAAGGATGAGATTGGAAAATTTATTGCTATAGATGGTGAATTTTGAATTGAGTCCTGGTGCAAGCCGCTGAAATTATATAGTCTTCATTTGTTCTGACTCAATGAAACAATTCTTATATATGTGATTAGATGCGTCGATGTCGAACATATAAAATAAATTGTTAGATTACTTCCCATTAATGAATTTCATTAACCAACATGAAACTACTCACCTTTTATGTCAATGAGATTCAAGATGCCTAAGTACATCTTACTATCTATGAATAGATGTGTCGTAGGCGAGTCACCTAGACGATATGACAAATAAGGGACATTATTGTATTTCAATTTATTATTGGTGATATAACTTATCATTAAGGCATGCAAGCCTCAAGGTACTTGAAATCTCTCTATTCTTTATGACAGATGATGTGTGGTGTTGTACAAGTTAGCCCCTCCATTCAAATTTTGGCCAAAGTCTCCTCTTTCCCCTTTATCGTTGCCCTTTCCCGAGCTGGAAATACATTGAAAAGGCTAAAAATCCGCTCTTAAAAGTCATGTAAGGCCTAGCTCCTTTCTCCCCTAGCCTTGCGCCTCCCTTCATCCATACAGCCAAGCGCTGCCCCTTAGAGCGTTTACCGCAAATCGCATGATCATGCCATCGCACTTTCCCCCATCGCATATATGCCCCATCGCAAAAGCGCAGTTTCCTGTTCATGCCATTCTCCGTCATCGCACTTTTCGTTTTTGCGATCTGCGCCCGACCGGTCACTCCCATCGTAGAGCGCAAAGCGGAGTTTCTTGTTATTCCATCGTTTCCCCATCGCAGTTTCTCCACTTGCGAGTTTGCGATGTGCGCTCTGGGTCCCACTTCCAAAGCCTTTGCTCCATTGTTTTGTCATGTTTTCCTTCGTAGCTTCCACGAAAGTTAATCTTTGAGTTTTCGTGCCGTTAGCATTTTTCCGCCATTTTCCGTCATCTACCCAAGTGTCATTCGCTTTTCCCTCCACTATTAACATATTTCGTTTATGTGTTGCGTTTCAGTGTTTTTGTTTGATGTATTTTCCTCGTGCGCTTATCGTCATCCCGCTGTATTACCCCAAATTCACTTCCCATTCCTCTGTTGTTCCTCTGTGTTTTTCACCACCCCGCGTCATCTCATCATCCTCCCAAATCTGTGCCACCGCTTCCATTAACCTCACTATGTCCACTATCTCTGTGATTAGTTTTATTCAACAGGCTTTTGTTTTTGCAGGACCATGTTGTGGGGACGAAATTGGCGGAAAGGATCCAGGAGTCACTATGATGTGACCTCCATCAAAGAAATATATTTCAATATATAGAACCCTTTAGATAAAATAAAAAAAGGTAAATTTGGGCAGATGAAAACATTAATGCAGCAGCAGATTATTAATGAAGGAGCAATGAATTGAGTTTCCGGCATGAAAGGTTTCAAATTTAAATTCAAAATTAGAAGGCCGAAAGTACCATGTACAGAAACAGGCGCCTCAAGGTTTTATTGCCGTAGATCTTCCCCCTCCAGCAAAGAGTCGAATATTTACATATTTTATTAATTATGTCTTGTTTATAAGCAGATTTTCATTTTCAGCACTCTTTTCCAGAAATAAGTTGTAAAGTACAGTCATTTATGTTCAGTTATTCATAATGTGGGCGCGAGTGTTTTCCGCCACTTGATTCAAAATAAGTCATTAAATGTTTTCCATCTACCTCCTCCTCTAGAATTCCCTATCTCTCCTATAAAAGCTAGAACGAAAGACATTGTAAGGGTTCCATATTTCTATCAGCAAACGGTGCAGTGAAAATGCTTTTGTATACATTGTGTAATATTTCAGTATGAAGGTTCAGAGCCCGTAGGGTCTCAGTGAGGAGGATTTATAACTGTCATGAGGATTCTGGTCTTTTGTATCTCACAGTATGTAATTTTCTCTTATGTGTTAATACAATATCTCATTTCATGTTATTTATCTTCTTGTATCATGTTCGAGAATGCGAGTGGCTCACTAGTTTGCAGTAAGGATTCATCCTTGTTGATGCCCTTTCTCGGATTAGTCAAGCGCTTTAAATAGGCCTAGTCATGATATACTGTTCCATGTTCACTTTATCCATACTTTCTGTTGTATTAGTTACTTGAGGAGGGTGCTTTTAAAATGCCATTGTCATATAAGGATTCATAAATTAATATGCCCTTATGTGGTTCTGTTGTGTATCTGGGTATCAGTCTCATGTCAACTAATATCTCCTTGATATTTTCTGCACTGCATCCACCTTCTGATATTTTATTTCTGTGGCATATTATTTGAACTGGCCCTCTTTACAGTAAGCTTTCTCTTAACTGTCTGATGCCTTTTGTATTGAAGTTTTACATGATGTTCCTACACTATTCTTATCTCTGTACCAGCTTCTGAGGGAGATTGGTCCCATTTAAACTAATTTCCTTGTTCAACAAGAGATAGTAAGAGAGCTTTTGGATTGACAACCCAAGCTATAGGAAAAGCTCCTTGCTATATTAAGATGTCCTAGGCACTGGTCTATGGCAACTCTGGACTGTCTCTAGGGGTGACAAAATTGTCCACAACATCTTTTTGGCGCCGTTTCCAGGGATCGAATTCAAGAATATCAATTTCCCTGGGCCTCGAAAAATTGTTTTCACTCTCTAATCAGGTGAGCACAGAGAGTTGAAGAGTTGCATATCTCTCACCTTGGCGACTCCACTGCTTTTATTTGATAAATTTATTGGTAGTCTTGGCTCCTCGCAAGCCACATTTGAGGTCAGATACATCTCAGTCAAAAACAGCTTACATGTCTGACCCAGAGAAGATCATTCATAAAAGAGTTTGGAAGGAGAGGAAGTCAGTTCGTGCTGAAAACCCTGAATATTCCGTTGAAGATTATCCGCCCTCTTCTTCTCAAGAGATCAAAATAGAAAATCCTGAGTTTTACTCAGAAATTCCACGTAGAGGAAGTACCTGGATTGAAGAAGATTCTCATCCTACTCCCGAGGCTGAGGAAATTAAATAAGTCACAGAAGTAGATGTTGTTGACCGTGAACTATTCCCATCCACACCTCAGGCTTCTGTGCAATATATTCCCATTGTTATCCATACTCCACTTCCTCCTACTCCTCTCCCTTCATTTGTATCTCAGACTGTTGCACAACCCCCACCTCCTCCAATGGCTAATGTTCCTGCTTTTCTATTGAAAAAATATGCTCCACTGGCCTTACCTCAAGTGCTAAATGATATGCCACAGGATTACTTGAATATTCTGCCAAGATTCAATGGTGAAAATGAAGTTGATGCTCAGAAACATCTCGAGACTTTCTGTTCTTTTGCAGAAAACTTAAACGTTGAACATTTGGATGTGGTCTTGAGATTGTTTGTGCAATATTTGGAAGGTGAAGCCAGAAAATGGTTCAAGACATTGGGAAACCGTTCAGTGACCACCTGGGATGCCATGGAGAATGTTTTCCTCAGAAAGTGGGGAGAAAAGAAAGATCATGGTCAGTGTCTTACTGAATTTAATACTTTGAAGAAGAAGCCTAATGAAGGAGTGTCAGAGTTTGTTAAAAGATTTAACAAGTTATATTTGAGCGAGCCTCCTGAAATGAAGCCCCATGAAGCTGCTGCCAAGATAATGTTCATAGCAGCCTTTGATTTTTATTTTGGATTCTCATTGAGAGAAAGAAAAGCTGCCACTTTAGATGATGCGCAGTCATATGCTTTGGAGTTAGAAGAAAACTTTGCCTCCTCTAGGAAATTAAAAGGAAAAGCTGAACAAGATACTAGGAGGAGAGGCAAAGAAGAGATTTATACTTCTAATCAAGATAAGGATTCAGATAAAATGGATGAAATAAGAAAAATGATAAAGAAGATGGTCAAGCTTGAACTGGAAGCTAAAAATGCGACTCCCAAGAATTTCTATAATGCTCCAAACAGAGGATACAATCCCCAGTATAGAAGACCACCATTGCAGATATTGCCAAGAGAAGCAAAGGAGAAACAAGATCAGGTACCACATCCTTTGTACCTATAAGGTCCAGCAGAAGACCCCACCGAAGATGTGGCTTATGGATTAGAGGATTCAAATATGGCTTTTTCCAATAATGATGATATAGAATGCCCCTTGCAAGAAGAACAAGAAGAAGCAGAGATTGACCATTATTGTAAGCAATTTCATGACTTCATGGAAGCACAATTCAATGTAAAATATGATCTAAGATCTTTAAGAAAGAGGACCCGAACTCAAGATCAAGAAGAGGAGCCACCTCAAAAAGAAGCACCTGCTCAGAAGGAATCAACAACAAAGAAAAGCATAGAAAAAGGTAAGAACCCTCTAAATGTTCCCCCACAGTCTAATGATCAGATTCCTTCTTCTTCAAAAGTAGTCAGTCCTCTTAATGTTGAGTCGGTGTCGAAAGAAATTAAATCTTCAGCTGAAAATAAAGAATTTAAAGAAGCTGTAATAGAAAGGCCCCCTTCTACTTTTAATTTACAAAAAGAACTTGAGAAAATTAAGATTCCAGTCCCCCTGACTAAACTATTAAAGCATCATGTATATCAGTCTCAAGTTACTTCCTTTATACTTCCTCCTGAAATACCAATCGTGCCTAATAGTTTAAGCCTTCAAGAAGAAAGACCCATGGTAGTCTTTGGCCCACATGTCGAGGAGATAGACCCCTCTACTCCTCCCTTTTACGTGTCCCTAGTTATTCATGACCTGTTGTTACACAATTGTATGTTAGATTCTGGGGCTTCCCATAATCTTATGCCTTTGTCTGTAATGGAGCAATTACTGCTGCAAATTACAAGACCATACAAAGACTTATATTCATTTGATTCCAAAAGGGTTAAATGCTTGGGAATGATTAAAGATTTAGTGGTCAATTTGGCCCAAATTCCAGCAAAGAGTGTGGTCATGGACATTGTGGTTGCCGATATCCCAGCTCGCTTTGGCATGTTACTGTCAAGGTCCTGGGGTACAAAAACTGGTGGGTCAATCAAATTGGATTTAACATATGCTATTGTCCCGGTATTTGGAGGCCACGAGAGGAGGTTATACAGGGAGACTAGGTTTGTTAAAATGGTAACTAAGACTGATTGCTCAGAGAATTCACCAGTGTATAACAAAGAGGGAGACTTCTCATGTTTGATGTTAGAAGAAAATCAAAATTATGCTCATGAGCCCCTTTTTGGTCAGATCCAAGCTGAGCAGCCTAAAGAAGATCAGGCATCAGAAATTTGGACTTTGCATTTTGATGGGGAAAATTCAAGGGAAGGCAATGGAGCTGGGGTGTTATTGATCTCTCATACAGGAAAATGGGTGCCACTGTCCTTTAAATTGGAATATGAAGCTACCAACAATGTAGCTGAATATGAGGCACTCTTATTAGGACTGCAGACAGCTAGAAACATGGGCATCCAATGTTTAAATGTCTTGGGAGACTCTGAGCTGGTGGTAATACAGATCAAAAATCAATGCCAAACTAAGCATCCTCGGCTGAGAGCATATAGAAATGAAGTATGGGACATGGTAGAAAATTTCTTCTCAGCATTTAACATACAGTTCATGCCCCGGGAGCAAAACAAAATAGCAGACTCTCTTGTTGTAGCTGCCAGCACATTCCGTCCTCCTCAGAATCCACTTTTAAGATACGAAGTGGAGGTACGTTACAGACCATCCATTCTAGATAATATAAAGCATTGGCAGGTATTTGAAGATGATGAACAGATGAAGAGATTCATGGAGACGGTGGGAGAATTCTCCAATATGGAGATTGATGATAATGAGGAGGAAGAAGTTGGAAATATTGCAGAAAACAAATGGGAAGAGAGAATAGCAGGTAACAGAGTGCTACAGCTGAAAGGAAATGTTATACCCAGAGGGTTGGTACCTCTAGAAATATTATTTAACAAGGATGACATTCCATTACGGCCAAACAAGGTGACAGAAGAAGATCAAGTGGGAGATCTGAATCTGGGTACTTATGCTGATCCCAAAATTGTGAAACTATATAAAAGGGTCCCAGAAGAATATAAAGAAAAATATTTGAAGTTGTTTCAATCCTATAAATATGTATTTGCTTGGTCCTATCAGGACCTAAAAACTTTTTATGTTAATATAATGCAGCATAAAATTCCTTTGAGGGAAGATGCAAAGCCTTATAAGCAGAAGCTCGGACAGATAAATCCTCTACTGCTTCCCTCTATTGAAAAAGAAATCAAGAAGCTACTGAAGGCCAAAATAATTGTGCCATTGAGATACTCAGAATGGATAGCAAACCTTGTCCCTGTTAGAAAGAAGAACGGAGAAATAAGGCTGTGTGTGGATTTCAGGAATTTAAATAGAGCATCTCTAAAGGACAATTATCCACTGCCCAAGATGGACTACATCCTGCAGAAAGTAGTGGGAGCAACCAGAATGTCAATGATGGATGGATTTTCTGGTTATAATCAAGTAGCTGTGTTTCCAGAAGATCAGAAGAAAACTGCATTTACTACACCATGGGGGACATTTATGTATGCCAGAATGCCATTTGGATTAATTAATGCAGGAGCTACTTTTCAGAGGGAAATGGACGTAGGCTTTGTTGGAGAGCAGGACAAGTTTTTGGTGGTATATCTTGATGATATCACAGTGTTTTCAAAGAATGATGATGAGCATATTGAGCATTTAAGAAAAACTTTTGAAAAATACAGAAGGTATGGCCTATCCCTCAACCCTCAAAAATATTTATTTGCATTAGATGAAGGAAAAATTTTAGGGCACATTGTAACTAAAGATGGTGTGAAAATTGACCCTAAGAGAGTTGAAGTAATAAAAAATATTCCTTTACCTAGGAATAGGAAGGAAGTACAGGTGTTTTTGGGCAGAATCAATTTTCTAAGAAGGTTTATTCCTAACTATGCTGAGATAGTTAGGCATATAACTGATATGCTGAAAAAGGAGAATGAAGTAAAATGGTCCCAGGAGTCTAGAGATGCATTCACCAGGATAAAGCAGGAATTTGTTGAAGCTCCTGTGTTAGCTGGGCCAGATTATACAAAACCATTTATGATATTTTCATTTGCTTCACCCCATACCATTGCTGGAGTATTGTTGCTGAGAAATGAAGATGGATATGAACAGCCTATAGCTTTCTTTAGTCAAGTACTGCATGATGCTGAATTAAAGTATAATATATTGGAGAAGCAGGCGTATGCCCTAGTAAAGTCTCTTAAAGCTCTTAGAACCTATATTTTGCAATCTCACATTACTGCATATGTTCCCACCACAGCTGTTAAAGACATTCTTGTTCAGGGGGATAGTGAAGGTAAAAGAGGAAGGTGGATTGCAAAAATACAGGAGTATGATTTGAACATAAGGCCTACCAAGCTGATTAAAGGACAGGGACTTGCTAAGATGTTATCTGAATCAAATCACCAAGCTTTGGGCATTAATCTATCCATGTTAGCAAATGAAGAATCTGAGAAAGGAGAAGAACAGCAAGGACTGGAGATGGCCACTCAAAAGGTACACCTGAAATATCTCACTAGTCTCTGGTATAAAGAAATAGTTGAATATCTTTTAACGCTTAGCTGTCCTCCAAGTTGTGACAAGGTAAAATACAGAGCTATAAGAATGAAATCCCAGAAGTATATAATTGCTAATGGACAGCTATATTGGAGAGACCCTTTAGGTATATTACTGTTATGCCTCACAGAAAATGAAGTGGAAAGCATAATGATAGAATTCCATGAGGGAATTTGCAGAGGAAATTACAGCTGGAGGGCTACAGCTCAAAAGATCCTGAAGGCTGGGTTTTACTGGCTGAAACTATTTACAGATGCTTTTGCTTGGGTCAGGGCATGTGACAAGTGTCAAAGGTTTGCAGAAAGACAGAAATCAGCGGCTTTGCCCTTGATTCCTATTCATGTAAATGAACCATTTCAAAAATGGGGATTAGATTTTATAGGAGAGATACATCCCCCATCAAGTGGCCAATATAAATGGATACTAACAGCCACATATTATTTTACAAAGTGGGTGGAAGTGTTAAGTCCCTATATTAATAGTGTAGCCCCTTATTATATTAGTGTAGCCCCCCTTATTGTTATTATTGTACCCCTGTAACCCCCATATTGTTATTATTGTGCCCTTACATTATTATTGTTAGGTCGGCTAGGATTACATTGTGGCCCACTAGATTATATTATGGCCCCATGGAGCCTATATATAGAAGGAGGTTTTGTTCATTTGTATCATCCAAGAATTGTTCATTCATGTAATGTATTGGAGGTTGCCCCCTCGAAGTGGCTTATTTCTAAGGCGTGAATATCTCTTTTCTTCTCTTTTTGGAGCTGGTTACACAACATTTGGTATCAGAGCTTGGGATTCTAGGGTTTCGCTGCTCCAAACAGGTCATCGTGGCATTTTCGCTATAAATATTTTTCTACGAAGTCTCAGAAGCTGAAATTTTTAAGGTGCGAAGCTGAAATCCTGAGGAAGATTTTCTAAAAATTTCAGAGCTTGGTTCGCAATATTTTCGGAGATATCATCTGTGGAAGTTAGGTATGTTTTCAAGCTCCTAAACAGGTCACCGTGGAATTTTTGCTATAATGTTTTTTCTACGAAGGTTTAGAATCTGAAATTCGTATGGTGCGAAGCTGAAATCCTGAGGAAAGTCGTCAAAAAATTTCAGAGCTTGATTCGGAATATTTTTGGAGATATGATCTGTGGAAGGTAGTGCTTTTTTAGGCTCCTGAATTTCATCTCAAAGAGGTGATCGTGGGAAAAGTTCAATAACTCTCTCTCTGGGCAGTGGATTTCAGTGCCGTAAAAAGTGGTCGCAAGTACACGGACTGTAGTTTCTTGGCTCTCAATTTCAGAGACAAAGGACGAAACAGTGACACGTGGCAAGTCGTACAAGTTCGCACTTCTGAACCAGTCCAGAATTAGGTCATTGTGGGAGATTGGACACAAATTTGTCTTGGGGAATCCAAATTAGATCAGACCTGTGGCATTTGTAAGATAATTCAGAGGGCTACTTCAGTGCTAAATTTCAGATATTTAAGAGCTGCAATCACATATATAATACAATTTCAATATCGAGCTCCTCAAAAGCAAGAAAAAGGTGTGTATTGTTTTTTCCGAATTGCATAAGTCTTGTTTTAAGAATCAATTTGAATTGATTCCAAGGGAATATTGAAGAATTTTTGTCAGTAATGGGTTGTATTATGCCTCCAAAAAATAATTCCATACCCATTAAGCCCTCAGAAAGCTATACTATGACGCATGAGGAGGAAGAATTGCAATATGAGATATCAAAATTACGGTACCAAGTGCAACAAATTTCGATCTTACGAAGAGCAATCGAAGATGGCATAGATGGTTTAAAAGAAGAAATGGAGGCTAAGTTGGATGGTTTGAAGGATAAAATAATAGCAAATATGGATGATAAATTAGTGGAAGATCACATCGAGCATCAACAACAAGTTCTCCAACTCTCAAAGGATAACCCAAATTTGGTGCAGAATCTAATGAAACAACATGAAGATCAACATGACATCGAAAGAAGTTATGAAGCAGTCATAGAAACAAGAACTCGACAAGTACAATCAATTTCAGAGTATCTCAGCAAGTGGAAGAACTTTCCTGTAGAAGATTTCACATGGGAGGATGAGAATTTTATACAGAAGCATCAAGAAATAATCAAGCGTTGAGGACAACACTTGTTTGAAGGAGAGAGGCATGTTAAGTCCCTATATTAATAGTGTAGCCCCTTATTATGTTAGTGTAGCCCCCCTTATTGTTATTATTGTACCCCTGTAACCCCCATATTGTTATTATTGTGCCCTTGCATTATTATTGTTAGGTCGGCTAGGATTACATTGTGGCCCACTAGGATTACATTATGGCCCCATGGACTCCTATATATAGAAAGGAGGTTTTGTCATTTGTATCATCCAAGAATTGTTCATTCATGTAATGTATTGGAGGTTGCCCCCTCGAAGTGGCTTATTTCTAAGGCGTGAATATCTCTTTTCTTCTCTTTTTGGAGCTGGTTACACAACAGGAAGCCATACCTACAAGAAATGCTACTGATGCCATGATAATGAATTTTATGGAGGAAAATATCATATCTAGGTTTGGCTGTCCTGCTAGAATTGTAACTGACAATGCACAGGCTTTCAAATCTGCCAGGTTTTTAAATTTCTGCCAACGGTATAACATCATATTGAATCACTCTACTGCTTACTACCCATAGGGAAATGGCTTAGCAGAGTCTTCTAATAAAACCCTGGTGAGGGCCTTGAAGAAAACAATCAGTGAGAATCAGAAGAATTGGGATTCCCAATTAAAGTTTGCTCTATGGGCGAATAGAATAACCAGCAAGAGAGCAACAGGGAAGTCACCCTATGAGCTGGTGTATGGGCAAGCAGCTGTGTTTCCTATGCAATTGGCGTTGCCAATGGCACGTTTCATGCAAGAAAACCAAGAAGAATCAGATGATATGGTCAGAAGGATAAATCAATTGGTAGAATTAGAGGAAACATGCAACCAGGTGAACCAAAGACTAGCTGAGTATCAGGAAAAAATGAAAGATATCTTTGATCAGCATGCTAAAGATAGAAAGTTTCAGATTGGGGACCTAGTTCTCAGATGGGATGTCAGAAGAGCTAAAAAAGGAAAACACGGGAAATTTGACCCCCTTTGGTTTGGTCCATTCAAAATTGTGCAACAGGGAGGCAAAAACACATTTATATTGGAAAATTTACAGGGTGACTGGTTAGATGCCCCCGTGAATGGACGATTCCTTAAATCCTACTTCCAGTACTGATTCAAGTAGACCAGGCTTGATGTATTATAATGTATATGATGTATATAAGTGTGATTTCAATTCTGAATGTAAGTAGTATAAATAAGCTGATAAGTTTTGAAGAAAAGCAAAGGGATCGTAGAATAAAATCCACACACAAGAGGGACTAAGGTCTGCACGTTCTCGAAATGTCCGAAGACAAACATGTCGTCCCCAGGTGGAGCCAATGTTGTACAAGTTAGCCCCTCCATTCAAATTTTGGCCAAAGTCTGCTCTTTCCCCTTTATCGTTGCCCTTTCCCGAGCCGGAAATACATTGAAAAAGGCTAAAAATCCGCTCTTGAAAGTCATGTAAGGCCTAGCTCCTTTTTCCCCTAGCCTCGCGCCTCCCTTCATCCATACAGCTAAGCGCTGCCGCTTAGAGCGTTTACTGCAAATCGCATGATTGCGCCATCGCACTTTCCCCCATCGCATATCCGCCCCATCGCAAAAGCGCAGTTTCCCATTCATGCCATTCTCCATCATCGCACTTTTCGTTTTTGCGATCTGTGCTCGACCAATCACGCCCATCGTAAAGCGCAAAGCGTAGTTTCTTGTTACTCCATCGTTTCCCCATCGCACTTTCTCCACTTGTGAGTTTGCGATGTGCGCTCTGGGTCCCACTTCCAAAGCCTTTGCTCCATTGTTTTGTCATGTTTTCCTTCGTAGCTTCCACGAAAATTAATCTTTGAGTTTTCGTGCCGTTAGCATTTTTCCGCCATTTTCCGTCATTTGCCCACGTGTCATTCGCTTTTCCCTCCACTATTCACATATTTCATTTATGTGTTGTGTTTCAGTGTTTTTGTTTGATGTCTTTCCCTCGTGCGCTTATCGTCGTCCCGCTGTATTACCCCATCTTCACTTCCCATTCCTCTGCTGTTCCTCTGTGTTTTTCGCCACCCCGCGTAATCTCATCATCCTCTCAAATCTGTGCCACCGCTTCCATTAACCTCACTATGTCCACTATCTCTGTGATTAGTTTTATTCAACAGGATTTTGTTTTTGTAGGACCATGTTGTGGGGACAAAATTGGCGGAAAGGATCTGGGAGTCACTATGATGTGACCTCCATCAAAGAAATATATTTCAATCTATAGAACCCTCCAGAGAAAATCAAAAAAGGAAAATTTTGGCAGATGAAAACATTAATGCAGCAGCAGATTATTACTGAAGGAGCAATGAATTCAGTGTCCGGCATGAAAGGTTTCAAATTTAAATTCAAAATTATAAGGCTGAAAGTACCATGTACAGAAACAGGTGCCTCAAGGTTTTATTGCCGTAGATCTTCCCCCTCCAGCAAAGAGTCGAATATTTACATATTTTATTAATTATGTCTTGTTTATAAGCAGATTTTCATTTTTAGCACTCTTTTCCGGAAATAAGTTGTAAAGTACAGTCATTTATGTTCAATTATTCATAGTGTGGGCGCGAGTGTTTTCCGCCACTTGATTCAAAATAATTCATTAAATGTTTTCCATCTACCTCCTCCTCTAGAATTCTCTATCTCTCCTATAAAAGCTAGAAAGAAAGACATTGTAAGGGTTCCAGATTTCTATCAGCAAATGGTGCAGTGAAAAGGCTTTTGTATACATTGTGTAATATTTCAGTATGAAGGTTCAGAGCCCGTAGGGTCTCAGTGAGGAGGAGTTATAACTGTAATGAGGATTCTGGTCTTTGGTATCTCACAGTATGTAATTTTATCTTATGTGTTAATACAATATCTCATTTCATGTTATTTATCTTCTTGTATCATGTTCTAGAATGCGAGTGGCTCACTAGTTTGCAGTAAGGATTCATCCTTGTTGATGCCCTTTCTGGGATTAGTCAAGCGCTTTAAATAGGCCTAGTCATGATATAATGTTCCATGTTCGCTTTATCCATACTTTCTGCTGTATTAGTTACTTGAGGAGGGTGCTTTTAAAACGCCATTGTCATATAAGGATTCATAAATTAATATGCCCTTATGTGGTTCTGTTGTGTATCTGGGTATCAGTCTCATGTCAACTAATATCTCCTTGATATTTTCTTCACTACATCCACCTTCTGATATTTGATTTCTGTGGCATATTATTTGAACTGGACCTCTTTATAGTAACCTGTCTCTTAACTATCTAATGCCTTTTTCATTGAAGTTTTACATGATGTTCCTACACTATTCTTATCTCTGTACCAGCTTCTGAGGGAGATTGATCTCATTTAAACTAATTTCCTTGTTCAACAAGAGATAGTAAGCGAGCTTTTGGATTGACAACCCAAGCTATAGGAAAAGCTCCTTGCTATATTAAGATGTCCTAGGCACTGGTCTATGGCAACTCTGGACTGTCTCTAGGGGTGAAAAAATTGTCCACAACATGTGGGAGTCGATGGGTCAAAACATGTTAGAAGGGAGGCCTTAATGAATCCTATATCATCTAATGTGGGTATAAAATAATAATTTGAAGGACTATAGATGAAAAATTTTCTTTGAAGCAAGGTTTTATTTGATGGGAAGGAAGAGGAAAATGGGGTGAGTTATCTTTGTAAGGGAGCTAAATGATTTTATTTTTTGGGTTAAGGGTGAGGGAAAATGAGGCAGGAAAATATAAATATTGCAAAGGGAAATGAGTTTTTGTAAGTAGAGATATATAATTTTATGTATCGACTGCAGACTTGGAATGAGTAGCAATGATAAAATTCGTAACTATTTAATATCAATAGTGTAAGAGATATGATGATCATGCTATGTCTAAAAGACACTTGGTATTTTAAGAGGCACGTAAGCATATAGTGATATTCTTTCATCATCGTGGAACCTGTAAATTCTTAGCACTTTTATGAAATAAAATGTAAGTCTATCAAGAGAGAGATGATTAGTCTCTCTATATCTCATACATACACAAAAAACTAAGAAATTGTACTAATTAAAAATTTCAAGGAACAAATATTAAATGCACTTTTTCATGTTTATAGCCAATTTGAGCTTGATATCTCTTTTCCATACACTTAATGCTTCATTAATAGACCATAAACCAATTTTTCATAAGCTACTAAATTGTGTCAATTCTGTAGCTACCAAAAACAACATGGATTGTTGCATTATCTTTCCACTTTACAGATTGAAATTAGACTAGGATGGTGGTTTATTATTTATAGCTATTGGGTTTTTAATATTTTTAGGTTTTAATTAAAGTCTAAGTTTGTAACTACGTTTTTCCTTTTTCTCTAGTGCTCCACACTTGTCCACGATCTCCTTGATCAAGAAAATGCTCAAAATTAAAAATTATTGGATTAACTTGAAACTAGCTCCAAAGTGTAGATATCATCTCTTTGAATCCAACACAATTCGTTTCACTAAAATCCAACTTCGTATGCTCCCGAAATCCCATTTTGATTGATTTCTGAAACAACTAAAAAAATGAATTTTTGATTTTTAGGAATGCCTAGTCAGTAGTCTATATGTTGACGTGGTGAGCTGACCGGTCTTTACCCAACCAATTGATGGTTAACACATGGCATCTACTAATTGGTTGACACGTGGCTATTTATCATTGGTTAAATTGTTTGTTATATTGGCCTAATGAAAGAGTGCCACGTGGAGCAACCATTGGTTGCCACATGGTCTCCTCATGGAGGACAAAAATTTATGTGAGGCCAAATAACCTCCATAGCAATCAAACCTGATACCTCTTGCATAACTAACAAACCACTTTACCAATTTGCTTATCCTTGTAACATAACGTCTTGTCGAGAGACTTTTCCACTCATGTTGAGGGATTTTCCTTGTGTGAAAAGTCAAACAACATCCATGTACATTATCACCAATTACAACACTAAATGAAGCGACCAACACCTTCGAGACACCGAGGCCCGGAGACATAGTCCACAATGGACAAACTCCATTATTAAACGACTTGATTTTTGTTGAATGATTGTTGACATGTATTCCTCTTTATTATATTTGCATTTGTTCATTAATTCTTTTGATAAAATTCAATTTTAACACATCAACCAAAGTAAAAGGTCTTGGTTAAAAGGGTATGAGAAATTTATCTAGATCAATGTGTTTAGGTCGAATTGTAAGATTATTAAGAACAGAATTGGGAAAAAACATGAAACAATGATATTTTACTCAATTTTTGGCAAAATGAAGCACAAAAAGTGTCAAAATAGGGGTTTTCAATAGCATTGAATCCATTGGAGACATATGATTTTCTATTTGAGCTTTCTAAAATCCTATAGTTATACTTGTGAGTATGAATTTATACCTCTTGTCCATTTTTTATTGCGAGATTTTAAAACTAATGTTTTTTATTTCTATTTTTTATCTTCCAGATCACAGAGAGAGAAAAAGAAGAGAGCATAATTAGAAACATTGAAATTATTTATTCAAAAAAAAAACAAAAGGATTCGATCTCTAACTTCAAATTTTGGCTCTCAAAACTTTGTTTTTTCTCCTTCTTCACAAATATTCCTTTTCTTTCTTCATCTTCCTACAAATTATTAGTGAGTGGGTGGATATTATTGCATAAACAATAAATATAATTTAAAATTGAATGAAATCTAACTTAAAAACTTAAAAAAAAACATCGCCAAACTTGATTTTATTTATTGATTCTATCCTACTCTATTCTACTAGAAATAGATAATTTATTTCAAGTGTATGGCTATTTCTAGTGTAACCATGTGTGTAATAGGAGTAAAAATATATTCATGCTTAGTTTTAAAAAATATGCATTAAACACACATCAAAATAGGAAATAATTTTTTTTTGATCATACAATTAAGTAAGGAAGAATGAAAGAGTGATGTGACTTGATTCTTGATTGGAACCATTTTTCAATAAATCCACGATATTCCTGATTCAGGTCTTGGTTTGAATCACATTGAATGTCCTCCTTTATTATGAATTCCTCAATATTAGAGTCTAGTGGTTTATCCCCATCAAAAGTATTGCATTATTCTTTAGTCTCTTCAACATATCTACAAAAGGAATCAAAACATACTTGAATATCTTGTTGTGGAGGTGGAGAGATCAACACTTTTTCAAATCTAGTTAAAATGTACTCTTCTTGAGAAGAAGATATACTAGTTGTTGCTACGATTCGAGAAAGTTCTTGGAAGGACATCCTTCAAACCCTTATTTGTCTATAAATTACTCCAATTGTTTGATATTTCTTGTCATGCACAAAAATTAGTACAAAGTATCAATTTTTTTTTTTGAAATTTAATATGAAAATGATTTTAATATGCTTTTAACGATGCATCTAAGAATGATTGAAAATATAATGAGTTGTCTAAACCTTCAAAATAAACACCTATGTATACCTCCTTGGTAATGGTAGAAAAATGTTGTGTTATTTAATTGTGACTTAAATCTATGTCATTTAATTTGTCAACCTAGGGTTCCTGAATTAACAAGGTATACATGTATTATATGTACTATGTGATTATTTATCATAACAGATTAGTCTAATTGAAGAAATTAAATCAAATCAAATCAATCCAATCCAATCCAAACATAAAGAAATTGAAATCCCACCTGAATAAAGGAAATCACACTTTCTTGAAATTGAAATCAAACTTGCAGAATTTAAATCACACCACACTTGCATAAATGAAATCACACTGTGAAGAATTGAAATAACACTTGCTGAAATGAAATCACACCACACTTGCATAATTTAAATCACACTTGTAGAAATGAAAAAACATAATTACACAATGTTACCAATATGTACAAAGATGTGCAAACTATGGCTCATGGGGGCCCTCCATTCCTCAGTAAGAACACCAAACAACTATCACATCTTCAAAGTAGCAATATGCTCGAGAATCTTGGACTAAACTATTTTATCTTATTGATTGGAAGAATAGAAATTTTCAATGGAATTATTATATTTATAGATGGGCTCCTTCGAAGGATGCACCCCTATTTATACAAAAAATGAGGATAACTAATAAATAAATATAGATCCCTCAAAACTCTCCTAAATCCACATTTATCTCTTGTGGTTACAACCATTCATTTAATAATACAAGATACAAATCCTTTCCAGATTCTCTCATAGTTTTGATAGAGACACATATCAAAACATCCATGATTCCTGTCCTTTGAATTTGCTTAACTTAATGATCCACATCTTCCTCAAATATTCTAAAAATCCTCATGAGTTTGAATTTGAAATTTGAATTTATAAATAGGTGGAAAAATAAGACCCTTCTAGAATCTCCAAGTAGGCCTCCAATATCATAAAACTCATAAAACTTTTAGAGACCTATGAAAAAATGTTGATTTCCTAATATTTAATCATAATTTTTCTTAAAATACTTAAAATAAGTGACTTGGAAAATAACAATGAAAAACCCTATGGTCATGAAAATGGTTAACAATTTAGGGCTTATAAAGTTATAGAGTTAAAAAATTAAGGTAAAATTATGGAAATGAGGGTTGAAGTGGATGAAATTTTGGAGGCCAAACAATAGCTTCACATTATATTTCCCTTTTCCAAAATTCATCATGCCATGTTATTTATTTCAAAATTCAGAGACCAACTCCCTCTTCCTTTGATCATGTCAAGAATAGATCGTCAACATATAAGACCAAAATAAAAGACATACCTTGGACAACTTTGAAGTAGAGTTTGGATATTCACATCTTCTAGGATTTATAAGGTAATTGTCAATGCTTACATACCAAGCTAGAGGAGCTTGCTTCAGACAATTCTTTTTGCAAACATAATACTTAAACAAACCAATGCACTTAGCCTTAAAAAAATCAATATTGTGCAATCAAATCAAACAAGTCAACTTATGAAGCCTTGTATTCCAAACCAAAACTAATATCAAAGCCCTAATTTTTTCTTCCAATATCACTCACAAACTCTTTGGACAAACAACCAAAAAGAGCTTCAATGATTTATTTTTTTTAATTATATATATCTTGCACTTTGTAATAAAAGTCAAAATACTTTACAAATGCTAATTTTAATCAATTTAGGGAAATTAAATAGTTGTAAATTGTTTCCCACTTAGCCGTTACTCCCACTAATTTATCCCTTTGCCATCTTTTCGGCAACTATCTTAAAAAATAGTTGCCTCCGGCAATTGAAATATTTTCTCTCTATTGCCAATATACTACTGCCAATTCATCATATTAATCCCTGCTAATGTTTTAAAACCAATTAAATTTTCTTATCATTAAATTTCCAACAGATACTTCATTTTCTTCAAAACCAAATTATTTTATCCCAATTTGCTTAATTTTCTCAACGTTATAGTGTTGCAGGGCACGCACAAACGTTTCAAATTCACGTTAGCTTCCTCGATTCAGCGTATGTATTATTCTCAGGTAAATATTCTTGTCTTCTTTCTAGTTTAGAAATTATTTCCTCCAACGTGAAAATTAAAATGAAAATTGAAAATCCTATGCTTCCCTCAATTTCAAATTTAGATGAATTATCGCTAGTAGGTAGACCTGGATTTTAAAATTACAAAGACCAAATGTGAATTTGATCTATATAAATTACATAATTTGTATTTTTAGAAGTTTGAATATGCAAGTGATTAATTAAGTTTTTTTGGCATTTATGTTGTCTCTATTTGTATTCCCACAAACTCACCATTTTCCAGAGTTAGTCTCTTGGTGTGAAAGCCGATATTTTCCCAGTCAAAGAGCAATAGTAGCAAGAAATGGTGAAATATTGTTCTATATAAACCTGTAGTCTATTCTCCAATATTTGAAAATGAATCCTTAAAAAACATTAAATACTTTTTCAGTTGACTCAATAGATATATATCAAATTCTTACTTTTCAACGAAGATCCCATATTTTTAAGTTGTTTTTGCCAGAAGGTTATAAACTTTCGTGCCATATTCCACCTTACTCTTCAGCTACATTTCCTGAAATACCTATACAAATAATTTATATTTTTGGTTTTATTTTCGGATATAAAAATTATGGGTGGGTTTATGAGGTTATCCCAGGATTATGTTTTTTTTTTTAAATCTTTCTGTCTTCTTCAAAATTTCGCAATTTATTTCAGATACCATTCATGAGAAATTCTTGAAGTTTAATGTAGAAATATCCTTTAAAAAAAATGTATTAGTATATATGTTCTTATATCACCAATATGAGATATTTAAATGACACTACAAAATATGGTTTCATAAGGAAGACCACAAAAAATTATTCACTAGACATCACTAGTCATAAGGAATTCAGAAATTTACAGATATTAGGGTTTATGGTTGTGAATTGCCACTCTAAAAACTACTAGTTTTGTTCCAATGAGGATTTTTTCTTTGGAATTCATAAGACAAACCATGAATTTAGATGAAATTAATTTTTGGTGAAGAAAAAAAAATTCCCAATTCAAGCTAAAAGCTCAGGTCGGTCCCTTCATACCAAATACCATAGAAACTGATAAAAAGGTAGAAAATTTGTTAATACAAATGAAATTAAAAATGAGTTTTATTTGGCCCTATGATTCTTTTGGAAGAATTTTAGCTATTAGTCTTGAGCACAATTCTTCTCATTATATTCCTTTTTCAAAGCCATAAATTGAGCAATATGCTAATTAAGAGACTTGGGAGGAAAATAATATACAAGAAATTGAAGAAAAAGTGTCAACCAAAACAACATCGGAGACACCTCATCCAATGGAAAAAGAATTGAAAAGAGCAAGTGAAAGTATTAGCCTCTAGATCAACATAGTGAAGGAAAACCGTAGAAATAAAAGAGTAGTCCGAAGTTAGAAATATATAGGTGTCGACTACAGTGATGCAGTCAAGTGAGCCCCTGTTCACTCTAGATCAGATGGAAGAAACAAAATTTATGGCATCTCCTTCTACTTCTTCTAGTGATCAACGCATTTTTTATAAATTCAGAGATATGAGAAGAAAAAATGAGCCACTAAATGCTGCAACGTATTCTCATTTTTGGAAGAAAACAACCTCTACTCAAAATATATTGTTATCGACACTAGATCCTGATAGAGGACATTTTCGATTGGCATTCCTTAAGCCAAAAATTCTATCTCCAAAAAACAGAAGATTATAAAACTTCCTTATTCTTTTTTGATAAAAAAAAATATCCACCCAATTGACCAAATTGATTTGCATAAAAAGAAATGGGTGAAATGATTTATTCATCATTAACAAGTTCTACTATCGTTTTTTTAAGACAAGACAAATTGAGAAATAAAATGAGGTTATGTTGCATATGATATTAGAACGTAATTTACAAATACAAAAAATGGAAGCGGAAATGGAATTTCTTCTAAAGGAGGAGGAGAAAAATGTCAGTGTTGGAGTTCCAACAAGAGATACATTATTAGTAAGTAAAGATTAAACAGAAACATTATCAAAATCTATTGATAATATGTCAATAAGAAATGTATAAATTGAGAAATTAAAAGAATCGTTGCAGAGGGCTGAGGAAAATACGTTCAAGGCAGGAAACACATACATTTCATAGATGCAAACGAATTTCAAGCTTACAAATCATATTGAGAAAATAGTGATGAATCACTTAGTGCATAAAATTTATTCGAAGCAAAGGAGCAGATTTGGATAGATATAAAATGTGAAATTTTATATTTTTAACCTTTCATAGAAATAATTTTTTTAGTAGGAACAAATATTAGAAAAAGAGATGGCAACAATTGAATAAATCCAAGAAGAACTGGATAATAAAAGTGGAGAAGCCACCATAATTATTAAATTCCTAAATTCAAAAAACGGAGATGATTTATAAGAAAAGGTTATCTAAGATAAAACAAAGGCAATTCTCAAGGTAAGAAAAGTATTGACTAAGAATAGTTTAATGGTGTAGCTAGAGAAAAAAATGTGAGAATTTAGAAGTTTAGATTTAAAAGTTTCACAAAAGGTTATTTGTATTTCAACAAAAAGGACTTCCATCATTAAGGAATTATCATGGTGAATTTGCTTGAAAATACTATTATCAGAATTTTTTTTATGATATAGCAATAGACAAATGTAAATTTGCTAAAGTTTAAGGAATAATTAGTGGTCATAATTTTATCCAAGGCATAGAAGATGCTTTGTTTATTTCACATGAGGATCATCACCGTTTTGTCAATAAAATGACCTTTGAAAAGTATAACAAGGTAGGTGAGGCCTACAAAAATGTAATTAAGTTTTCATGTCTAGATGATAACCAAAGGGAAAAGTTCCTTGAGCTTTATTAGTTGAACAAGACAAATATTTGGAAGAAATATTTCAGTAAAGAGAAAAAAATTAGTAGTACAATTAGAAAAATGAATATTTGAAGCAACAATTAGAAATGACATTCTCGAATAATGCTTAGTTCTACTAAATCAATTTTAGGATATTTATGTTAATTCATTTTAAGTAAAATTATCCAAAAATTTTTGGATAAAGTTTTATTTTTTAATGTAAAATTTGTATCAGAGTAGATGTTTTTCGAAGACTTGATAGATACTTTGCAATTTGAATTAATTTGGGTTTATACTTTGACATAACTAAGTGATATTGTTGCATTTTTCGGATTTTGAAGATAATCAAAGGCTTTTGCCTTCAATTTTTTCGTGTGTAATCATTTTTGTTATTCTTAATATATATGAGGTAACATAGAAGTAATGGGTAAGAATAGATTGAGTGTTGACCTCCTTGATAGCCCACCACAACATTATTATTAATATTGACAATAACTATTTGAACATTTTTTTTAAATTAGTACCTCTGCATTAATCAATTGTTTCCTTTTTTCATCTCTTGAATATATATATGTCAATTATATAAATATTTCTATACACCTCTGTTATATTTGATAATTAAAGTTTTCAGGAAGGATATTTAGTTGTCAAGTATTTTTCTTCTTTCATATAACACAAGAATTTAAAGGATTGCATGTTCTTAATATTGGAATCATCACTTTGAGAAATATTTGAATTTTTTGGATAATGTGCATGTACAAGGTTTGAGTCATTGATCATCCATTTCAAAGAAAATCCTCATTTAGATAATTTGGTAGATTTCTCCAGCCAAGATGTCTACAAAGAAATCCTGTCATATTGGCTCCATTTTGGAGGAACAAAGTTGTGAATTGTTTTTCCTAGGACAATGATTAGATCTCCTCTTAACAGTGAATATGAGGTTAGTAGGCTATATGTTGTCACCTAGAAACTTCATAGACAAAAATATAGCTTCACATAGGAATACTAGGTCTCATTCTGATCTCGACCTCTTTACTCCATTATTAGATTTAAAGAGACTTGTATGAATTTCTTCCCTCATGTTAGTGTCTAAATGTTGAGTGATAACCTCTTTACTCCATTATTAGATTTAAAGAGACTTGTATGAATTGCTTCCCTCATGTTAGTGTCTAAATGTTCAGTGATAAAATACACTCTTTCAGGTTTACTTCGTAGAAGTCCTTGGTCAAAATTTCATTTTTTCAAATAAATTTTTAAATAACTTTTGTTCATTAAATGTTGTGTACATATAATGTTTCTCTCTCGATCATGTCATTCATCATCAATCTAGGGTCATAGATCAATCAACATACCCTCATCTAGGTCATGGTCTAGGGCTTATTTTTTTTTTCATCATAATGTCAAAATAATGTTAGAAAGGAAAAAATGAGTCATTGTCATTACTCTAGTCACCTTCATTGGGAGATAGCAAAGATATGTAATAAAACAAAGGCATCTTGTCCTTTTTCAAGAAGTATGCTTGATTGTCAAAATCGTTAAAAAATATATTTTTGTCAAAGTACAAGATGGTGTCACTAAATCCATAATCCAATATTTTGAGTTTGTAAAGGGAAATGAAGCTTATATTTAGTTTAGTTAATCCTTTGGTTTTCAAGGAGCTCCTCTTTATCATCGAACTCCATTTCAGCCACCAGAGCATCAAAATTCATCCTTAAAGCACAAGTTTACCTCCTACGTTGGGCTTCTAGCTCACTTGTTGTGCTTTCGAAACTAGAGGCCAGGAAAGAATCACAGGGATTATAGTAATCATTTCACATGTTTCAAGCATACCATACCACTTCCAGCCCAAATCTGCTCTAGAAAGGCCTCCAAAATCCCTCTCAAAGAGCACGTTATGCTTCTCGAAATTTGAGTGACCAACTTAAAACTTGGATTATGAACAAATGGGAAAGTAGTTTTGAAAACTAGAGGAAAAAATTGTTCATAACATACCAAGAACAAAAGCCTCTCTATTTTGTGCAAAAAACTTTATGGTTAGAGAGATATTGATCCATATTTGAGCCATATTTTTTCAGAATTTTTTCAGAATTTTTTTGATTTTTTTTATTTTTTATTTTTGGCAATTTTGGAAATTTCAGTTATACAGAAGTGTCGTGGAGTCGCGCGACGCTTTTCCTCGGAGGATGCAAATGAGGTTTTCCCTACATGGTTGGATACTTGATATTGCAGTTGTGGAGCTTATGTACAATATTTTACAGTGAAAGCAAAGACATGTTGCAACTATAATTTTGGGACTCGAGTGGTATGCTTATTAGCATTGTTATTTCCGAGTAACACCATAAAATTGAATGTTTACTCTTTCTTTCCATCACATGTATGCTTCTATGTGATGATATTATGAGTCTATGAATGAAATTACTGCTTCTTTATATCTCATTTTATAAGATTTTTAGAAAAAAAAAAATCTCTTATGATGAATAAACTCATGTAATATGCTCATTTTGACTCTCTCTCTCTTTTCAACCCCTATACCACAATGATGATTTAAGTATGTTTCTAATTATACCTACTTTTCCTCAAGTTCATTTTTTCAGTTGTACCTTTGAAATCATACCTTAAACCTAGACCCAGTTCCTTGACTGACATTCCTATGCAACAAAATTTAAAACAAAACCCTAATTCACTAAGCTTTTATCTAGCCTAAGATCATTACATCTACAATTTCCTCATTGACATTAAAAGTGACATTGAGAGAGCCCTCTCTAGTTTGGTAGGTCTAGCTACCAAATCTAAATATTGTTTTGAGGTTAGCTCCTTTAGTCTCTCTTATCACTCAGGTTTTCCTTGAAGTTGTGGAAAAGGAAAGTAAACCCGAGGTAACCACAAACCAACCTTCAGATACAGAATCTAGCCAATCTGTATCCAAAGAGGGTTCTCTCTTTAAAATTTAGCTTTGTTCCTAGAAAGTTTTAGGCTAGTTATAAGTCCAAGAATATTGTTTGCATTTGAATGGTGGAATCCGCCAACTAAGGGCAAGGTTGAATATTTTCAGACCACTGGGCTATGGAGTCGAAAGGATGTCTTTACTGGATTAATATTATACACACAAGATGGCTTTGCAGGGCAAGATAGCCAAACAGAGAACAATTTTAGAAATTAAAGTGAAAGGAATGGATATTGAAGGGATGAAAGGAAATTAAGAATCTTTCAACATGTTCAAAGAAAGAAAGTGAATGATTACAAATAAAGAGCAGTTAAGAATTATTTACTATAGTAATCAAAAATGTTTAAACCAACGAAAAAAGAGCAATTAAGAATTCGTTGCTTATAACCAGTTTAGAAGAAGACATTTAGAATAATCACAATTGAAATCAGAGTACACTTAAGTAAATTCTGATTTATTCTTTTATGTCAATTATTCAGAAATGGAACAGAATGATATTGCAAACAGATATAAAACTTAAAACATAGGATAGAAAAGACTTATTGAACTGTAGTCTCACACATCAATCCTACAAAAAATCTTGAGCTTCAAATTATCATCTAGCAAGCCACAAAGAAGTTTTTCCAAAGAAATTTTATTCCAAGAGATCAATGTTACAGCAAATTAGTAGAATCCACCCTCAATACTCCTCTCGAGGGCTTATTTATACAAAAACTATTAACAATATCTCATAACAAAAGAGATATAATTTAGGGTGACTAATGAATAGATTACAATACAAATGGAGACATATGGTCTCGTAGATAGGATAAATCAGTTGATGTTGTGTGTTGTCTCCTATTTTTTAGAATGTGCTGGAAGCAATTCCTTTCTTTTAGCTCGTTGCTGTCTTCTTGAGTAATTCTTTTTTACTGCCTTGCTTGTCTGATACTCTTTTATTCTTACTGATACACTTTAACTGCTGAACGGATACACTTTGACTTTTATTCAACTATTTATCCTTTACCAAGATATACCTCAGTAAAATAGGCCAAAATTTTTTACCCAAGGATAAATTTATAAAAGTTCCTTCATCTCATCCCACCATTGAACTTCTGGAACTCTCGTTCTTTGCAATTTTCTCAATGTTTCATCAGCTTCAGTGTATTTGAAAAAATTAGGCTGATATGGAAACAAATGTTTTATTTCATGTTCAAGATAAAATAAACCCTCCAATTTTTCATAAAGGTTTTTCCATGTTGGCAATGTTCCTGCTGCTATACTCGTCAAAGAACTGGCTTGATCATCAACCTGTTTGTTTACTTTTGCTACAAAACTTTCCAAATCCATTAATCTACCTTCTGCATTAATAGGACTGGGCAAACCTTTATTTAACACAACATCAAATCTTTCATTGAAGGTAAAAATTTCTTGCTGCATGTCTGAACACCTTCTTTCAAGATTTTTCATAAGAGTCCTTTTGGTAAAAACTCTTTTGATTTCCAAGATAGTCCCTGTTCTGTCCTGAATTCTAACTTCTACAAGTTGCTGCTTATTCTGAGTATTCAAATAATTGATAAGTCTATTGGCTTCTTCTGGCATATTCCCTAACTCTTCCCTTGCTCTCTCAATTTCTTCCAGAGCCAATCTGAATAAATCCTGTTGTTCATATATTATCTGAATAGAATACCAAACGTTCTTTATTGATTGAATAATGTTATACCAAATAATTTCTTTTAATTCACTTAAAGCTCTTTCCATTGTAAGATATTTTTCCAATGCTTTAACTGATTTTTCTAGTATTTTGATTTCTCTTGTCTTCTCAGCAATAATTATTTTTTACTGATCATATTTATTTTCCAAAGTGGAAAGCTGAGACTTTAAGCTTTGGAGTTCTGTCACCTGCAATTTTAATTCATTCATTGCTTTGATTAATTCATCAGAACTCTTATCAGAAGTGTTCACCTATGTTAGCTCTGCTTGTTGGCCTGTGATTGATGTACCTGTTCCTGTGGCTGCCTGTGTTGTAGTTGTTGGAATAATGGATTCTTTATCTTTTAATGCTTGCTCAAGTTCTTTTTCTGTTTCAGCAAGTCGTTCATTCAATTTTAAAAGTAAGTTCATCACCTCTTCTTTTGAACTTTCCTTCATTACTTCTTCAGTCTGAGGGTGCCTTGAAGCTGGTAGTTTCAATTGTTTCCTAAATGCAGCAATATCATCATCTTTCTTTTTAATCAATGCTTCAGTGCTCTTGACATCCTTGGGATTATGACCCAAACTGATAATTATTTCCTCCAAAGATTTTACACTGTTGAATGTCAAAAGCTGACATTAATCTCTCTTGATTTTTTGGAGCCATTTTAAGATATTGATTATACACCTGTATCCTCAGTGGATCATTCCTCGCTTTTATATCGATGAAAGTCTTATTTATGTCTCCTGCAACTTTCTTTGGAGGTTTAAAAGAAGATATTTATGTACTTAGCTCCCTATGCATTGTCTTTCCTTGAAGATCAGAGTATGTACCACTAACTGAACTTGTTTGCTGACTATCTTCTCTTTCTGGAATATCAATGATTTCTTCATATGATTCAACTTCTGGAAGTGGATTCATTTTCTGCCTTTTAGCCTGAGGTTGTTTTGAAGATTCCTTGGGAGGAGTAGGACCTTCAGCCTCTCTTTTCTTGCCCTTTTCAATATTCAGTGGAGTTTGCAAGTTTGGCATTTCTACTCGATGCATTTCTACTGGATCGGTTTGAGGAGGAACCTGTACTTGTCCTTGTGCCTTATATGTTTGAGGTTGTTCAATATTTTTGAATGTTTCAATCACTTGTATTTTATACTCTTTCTCTTTTCCTTTGGATTTAACTGTAATTGATGGAATGTTTTCCGGTGATTTTTGTTGAAAATTCCCTGCTGAAGAAGGACCAATGTCTGGTACCTGTTTTTACAGGAAAAACTGTGATTAACAGGTATCAGCTGGCAGTGGATGGATGTTGGAACACTGGTTTGATAGTAGCTTTCAGCAGAATTCAGTTGAATAGTAGTTTGACAGTCGATTTTGAATTTCTTCACATAGAGGGCACAGTCGTTTTCAATATACAAAATGATAAAAAATGCGCAAAGTTTTGTTTTATTTGTAAAGTCAAAAGGAATTTTTTATTATTTTTGAGGATGATGTCATCGGGTACAATGGACATGTCACGGGGAATGGGTAGTAAGCAGTATATTCCGCACCGCTTTTGGGAGCAGGCAATTTTTTACGAATTGGCAGCAATTCCATTGAGCACACGACGCGTGGCCAATGCACTGTTTGGAAACCACTCCCATTTCATGCATTAAGTCTCAGACGGAGGATGGGTAGTGGAATGCTTGTGAGTCGTAGATCTTCAGGCGGATGATCCAACGGTGATCCAGACGAGAAGCTGTTGTGGGAGTTAATGCGCAGGCCCAAAATAATTAACGTTAATTAATCATTTCGGGAGGCGTTTGATTGGTGGAAGGTAGGTTATTAACTAATCCAGGTGATTAATTAATTCTGATTTTGTGAAGGGTCGGGGTCAGATATTTCGGGTTTTATTTGTTTTTTCGTTTAAAACATAAAAATATATGTTTAAACGCTTTTTCTATGTATTTTTTATTATATAGAAATAAATCAATATGATTCATTTACTATAAGGGGAGGGGATAGTTATATGGATATGTTTTTAGCCAAAGGGATTTATAATGCGGGTTTTTTATTTCCTCATGTGAGTTTAAATACTTTGGCTAAAACCTATAGTAAAAGGGTTTTTTTGGGTTATTTATATAAAAGAAGTTATATATATAGGAAAAGGTTATTTTCAATAGGGATTTAATAGATAAATTAGAGTTAATATGACAAAAGAAAATGTAAACTCAAAATACTTAACTATAACTAAGAAAGTGAAGATTTATAAAAGTAATTTGCATCATATCAACTTCAACACTTAGACTTAGAATAGGAAGTAATTTTGAGGGATTTTATGGAATATTTACATGATTTTCCTAAGTAAAATGGGATGTTACTTAGGAAAGGATTAAAAGTGAATGAGTGTGATGATGAATAATTTTTAGTACTGAGGTCTTTTCAATTATTGGGCCGAGGGTCTGGTCCCTCCAAAAGTCAAGGAAATGCCTTGAGCCCCTTTAATCTTCAAATTCCTTAGCACTTTGGGGAAATTAGTGAAAGCTTTAGGGAAAAAGTGAGATGGGAAGTTAATGATTTTCACTTTGCTTTCTGTGACATGCTTCTAGTGTATCATCTTCCTTTGCAATTTGTGATGAAAGTAAAAGATTAGCACATCTAAAACCATCATTCATCACATGTAATTCCAGCATACAACATCTACCTATCCTATCTACTTTACACTACCATTTTCTCTTCTTTATTAGGGTGCACTTGGACTGGCAAACCCTTATGAATCTTATTTTTATTTTACATGGAAAACCTATCTATTTCTACAGTTATTACAGCCAAGGGCTCAGATTAAACTATTGAGTACCTTTTATTAACTCTACCTATCTACTTATCTGCAAAGATTAAACTGTTTGGTCAGATATTTATTCTCTATTCTACAACATGAAATTGAAAAATGAATGATTCAAGTTTAAACAGTTTGACTCTTCATAAATTGTGGCAAAAATTTGACAAGCTACACATAATTGCTTATTACAGAAAATGAAATAGTAGTGGCATTTAGACTTGCACACTTTCCTGGTCTATTTTTGTTTGGGGTTCATTACTTTCATTTTTTGACCATTTTATTCTTTTTACCCTTTGATTTTCTTTTAGGGTATACCCTCTTTACATTTTTTAAATTTTTGATTTTTTTTTAATTTTTTAAGAATATGGAACACCTTTGCACAAGAAAAAGGTTTAAACATATTGCATAGTTCAACAAGTTAATCATGAAAAATTACACATATTGGTATAGGAGTCTAACACTGGCTCCACTTGGGGATGGCTTTTCCTGGTGAAAAGTCAAGAACAACAGGTCAGATGCCTCAAAATACCTTTTAATGAACTATGAAATCTTCTTCTTCTGGTGACTTTATTGTATATATGATAGTGAAACTTCTGAAGCTTAAAGCCTTCACTTCAGGCTTCAACTTCACGAATTCAACATCCAATAAAAACTGATGCATTAGAAAGGATATATTATGTACAAGTTAGAAAAAATCGGAACATCCTAGTAAATAGGATCAAAATAGTGCTTTAGCATTCGACCATTGACTGGTCCCTCCTCAGCTTCTGAACTGTCCAAATTCTTCAAAAATTATGTGTTATTTCCCTGTAGAGCATGAATGATGTAAGGTCCTTTCCATAAGAAATAAAATTTCCCATGTTTCCCTTTATCTTCCCTTCTGGAATCCCATCTTAGAACTTTGTCTCCTAGTTGAAAATCTTCTGCTTTAGTTCTTTTGTCAAACATTTTCTTTAACTTTTCCTGCAAGACTTGGGATCGTTGATACACTTCTTCTCTGGTCTGCTGCAAGTGAATTGTTTGGTTTATTCTTCTCTGAATATCATTTGGTTCTACTTGAGCCTCCTGAAGTAACTTCATAACAGGAATTCCTAAGGATGATGGAAATCTTGCCTCAATACCATAAATTAATTCATATGGACTGGTCCCAATTGATTTCTTAGTTGTAAGTCTGTCTGCCCACAATGCATTGGTAAGTTTCTTATGCCAATTCTTTTTATTTTCTTCCAATAATATTTTAATGATATTAATAAGGCTTTTATTGGAAGATTCTGCCAGTCCATTACCCTGAGGATAATAGGCTATTGAATGGCCTAAAGTGATGTGATATTTATTACAGAAACTAATCATTTTCTTAGACTTAAACGCAGCAGCATTATTTGTTATAATTTTTTCTAGACAACCAAATCTTGAAAGTATATTGGTTTCTAAAAACCCTATAATTACAGAATCATTGGGTTGTTTGCATGGGATAGCTTCAATCCATTTAGTAAAGTAATCTGTGGCAATGAGGATCCATCTGTGTTTCCCAGAAGAAGGGGGATGGATTTCTCCAATAAAATCCAGTCCCCATTGTTGAAAGGGTCTCTCGGTGGAAATTGGTTTTAATGGTAAAGGCAACAATTTTCTCTTGCCCTCAAAGATTTGACACTTATGGCAAGAAGTTACAAATTTCTTAACATCTGAAAATAAGGTTGGCCAGTAAAAAACAGCCCTTAAGATTTTATCTGCGGTTGACTTCCAGTAGAGGTGTCCTCCACAATCTCCTACATGAAATTCATTAAGAATCTTGTCAGTTTCATCTTTCAATAAACAATTTAATAGAATTCCATCATGATTCTTCCAAAAAAGAGCACTATCTAAAATACAATATTTTAAAGATGTCATTTTCAAAAATCTTTGTTTCGTTCTGGACAACCCTGGAGGAGCTTGCAGGTTTAACAAAACATAAATGATATCAGTGTACCAAGGTGAGTCTAAAAAGGCTTGACTGATTTGTGGAGTCGCCATCTCCTGTTCATCATCCAGCTCGTTAATATCGAGGTCTTGGCAATTTGTTTCAGTCATGAGTTGAGCCAAACCTTGACCTTTTATGAGTTTTGTTGGTTTAATTTCAATATCATATTCTAATATGGTAGCTATCCACTTACCTCTTTTTCCTTCAATACCATCTTGAGTTAAGATGTCTTTAACGACAGCATTAGGTACATAAGCTATCACATGAGAATACAATATATAAACTCTAAAATCTTTAATTGCTTTCACAAGTGCAAAAGCCTGTTTCTCCATGATATTGTATTTCAAAGATGCATCTCTAAGTGCTTTACTAAAAAAGGCTATTGGTTTTTCACATCCCTGATCATCCTTTTGTAGTAAAACAGCTGCAACTGTATGTTCAAAAGAAAATGAAAAAATTATAAAATCTCTATCAAATTTTGGACTAGTAAGAGCTGGTGTTCTGGTTAAAGCCATTTTAATTTCTTCAAATGATTGCTTGGCTTCCACGGTCCAGTCAATGCTTGAATATTTTCTTAACATGTTAGTAAGCAGTCTAAGTAATTCAGCCAAACTAGAAATGAACCTTCTCAAGAAATTGATCTTTCCTATGAAAGCTTGAAGTTCTTTAATGTTTCTGGGATAAGGTATCGGAAAAATTTCTTGTATTCTTTCAGGATTAATTCTAATGCCATCTTTAGAAATAATGTGACCTAGTATTTTTCCTTCTTCAAGACCAAATAATGATTTTTTCAGATTTAAAGAAATACCATACTTCCTGCATTTTATAAACACTTGTCTTAGATGATCTAAATGTTGTTGATCTGTTTTGGAAAAAACAATTAAATCATCTAGATAAATAACCAGAAAATCATGTATTTCCTTAGCAAAGGCAATGTCCATTGATCTTTTGAAGGTTTCTCCTACGTTTTTGAGTCTAAATGGCATCTTGACATATTTAAAAGTATCCCAATGTGTTGTAAATGTTGTTTTGTCTTGATCATCAGGATGAACCAAAATCTGGTTATACCCTGAAAATCCATCCAAAAGAGAAATCCTTGAAGACCCCACTACCCTTTGTAAGACATGGTCCATTTTAGGCAACGGATAGTTGTCTTTCAAAGAAAATTTGTTCAAATTCCTCAAATCGACACACAGTCTAATCTCTCTAGTCTTTTTTCTTGTTGGTACTAGATTAGAAACCCATTCAGAGAACCTAATAGGAGCTATAATTCCTGCTTCATACATTCTTTTAATTTCTTTCTCAATTGAAGGTAGTAAAACATGATTGATCCTTCTAAGTTTTTGTTTGAAAGGTTTCTGATCTGGTTTCAAAGGTATTGTATGTTGAATGATTGATGTATCGTATGACTTCAGATCTTCATAACTCCAGGCAAAAACATCCTGGAATTCTTTTAAAAGTTAAACATATTTAACCTTTTGATCTTCTGGTAGAGATTTAGATAGTTTAACCATCTTGGGATTTTCTTCAGTTCCCAAATTGACTTCTTCAATATCAGCTTTTACAGGTTCCATTTTGGGTTTTAAGGTTATGTCATTCGAGTCAAAAAGATCTTCTAAAGGAGTCAATCCTTTAGGTAAATGATTATCTTTCAGATTAATAATTTCAAATTCATCTTCAATAATTTCATCGAATTCCATTTGTTTCAAATCCCGCATATCTTTTTTAGTGAATTTGGTTGGGTGAAGCATATGAATTGCAGTCTCTTCTGAAATATTCATTTCTTGTTCATCTAGTTGATCAGATTCATAGATTGTTGTGTCTTCATCTATACTACTGTTAGAGAACTCATTTTCTAATGTCAAAAAATTATTGATCTGATTATTATTTACAAACACTTGCCAACTCATGAGATTGTCCGGTATGGCAGGTCTATGTCTAATCTCGTTTGTGAACTGATGATTAGGTCAAAAGGTAATTTACATGTGCTAGGGAACATTGCAAGACTGTGAGCATGCAAATTTTGTTTTCTAGGAATTTTGGCAAGTTGAGCTTGTAGAAAAGTGTTGAGAATTTCCACAACTGTTTCTCTGTATTGTTTCAATCTAGGATCTTTTGTTGAACATTCACCATTGATTTGTTGGATAATTAACTCAGAGTCTCCTATGATTGATACTCTAATAGCTCCTAATTTTTTGATATGTTTAAGCCCTAGCAAAAGGGCTTCGTACTCTGCCATGTTGTTAGTGCATCTAAAATTCAATCTATAAGCATGACCTTCGGCATGATCCTTTTCAACATTATGTAACCAAATTCCAGCCCCTGCTCCTAATTTATTTATCGAACCATAAAATTCTAAATGCCACATAATTTCATGTTCATAATCTTCATCAACTGTTTTAACATGTTTCTTAACAGGAGGCTTTGGTCTTTCAATTTTTTCTTGTGTTTCTTGACTGTCTCGTGTTTCTTTGTTTTCTGAAATCTTTTCAATTTGGATGGTAGATTTAGTTATAGTCTCCGTTTCTGGTGCTTCTATCTCAGTAGGAAGGTCCAATTCAGCATTATACAGGATGAAAGAGTCCATATCAGAATGTACTGAATAGACAGGGAAGTTTTCAGGCTTCTCATGGCTATTGAAAAGATATTTCATTAAGGTCTCTCTGTACAATCTTTTAGGCTGACCAAATACTGAAATAGTTGCAAATGACATATCTAATTGTAGAGATCCTCCGAGTTTGGCACCCCAGGATCTAGACAATAACATACCATATTTAGGAGGACTATCAGCAACTACTACATCCATCAGAATAGATTTCGCAGGGTATCGTACCAAAGTAATACACAAATATTTAATCAAACCTAAAAATCTTACCTGACTAGAATCGAAAGAAAAGATATCTTTATATGGTCTGGTAATGTCTAGGTTTAATCTTTCCATTACTGCTTTTGGCATTAAATTGTGGGACGCTCCAGAATCAAGCATGGAATTATGTAGTATTTTATCATGAACATTCAAACTCACATAAAATGGAGGAGTTCGTCCACTTTCAGGTTTTCCATTAACTTCAGGACCAAAAAGTAGTCTGGGTTGATCATCGAACACATTCACTGAATCATCCATTCCATTAATGGTAAGGGATCTGCTGATTTGGCTTCTATACACATCATGTTTAGCTAATTCTGCTAAGGGAAAAAATATCTTTAGTTTGCCTATTTCAGCTTCTAGATTGAAAGATTTTTCTATTTGAGCTCTAGTGTTTTGAACAGTTGGATTTTCTCTATTTTTTGGGTCTTCAACATTTTTATCTTTTTCATGAGTGGGATTATGAGTTGAAGGTGTTTCTGAATTAACTTCTACTGGTTCTTCTACATTTCCTGTAAGAGGAGAAGTATTAGAAATTTGTTTATTGTTCAGTTGATTGTCGGACACATCTTCAATTATTGGATTTGCGGGGTTAGGACTTGTCCTAGACAAAATTTGTATAGGAGGAATGTTTTGTACAGAAGGGATGTTAGTTTTACCTTTGACGTTTTGTTTTACAGCTTTTTGTTTGCTATTCTCTGGCACATCAATCCGTCTGCTTCTCAAATTTTATTGTTTATGAACCTCATAAATAGCTGTGTCATAGCCTTCTTTAAAATCAAAAGTTTCTCCTGAATGAGTTTGAAATGTCTCAAGAATGTGATTTTCTTGATCATCTTGAGATAAGAAAACTTCCGGTTCATTCTTGTTTTCAGTCACGTTATTTATTTCAACATCCTTTATTGGTTCTTCAGAAGATGATTCTTCCATAAAATTTTCTTGGAATGGCGGCCTGATGTTTTGGACAGGAACATTTTTCCCAGGATTTTGGTTTTGATTTCTTCTGAAGTTTGGGTTTCTAACAACATTTTGACCATCACCAGAAGACTTTCTTTCAATTGTCTCTACTCTGTCTCCCATTATTTCCATACCTTTAATAATTGCATCCAGCTTTCTTTCAAAAGTCGAAGGTTCTTCATTTACTGGCATCCTTCTTTCAGCTCTAGCCCTAGCTCTTTTTTCTATGAGGTTAGCCTCAACACTAACCACTATGCTTTGCATCTCTTCTAGGGTTTGAGGGGATCTTTCCCTAATTGAATATGCTATGTCAGAGTCAAATCCATTAGGAAATTTAAGCAATACTGAATCAGGAGAGGGTCTAAGGTTCTGGGGAACCGCGTTGTACGCTTCGTTGAATCTAATGATGTAATCTTGCACTGTTTCATTAGGTCTTCTTCTCAAATTTTCAAATTTTGATAGGATCTGAAGAGGGTCTTTCTTCTTCTCCCATCTATTCAAAAATTCCCTATAAAAAGCTGGTAAATCAGCAATACTGTTTGGAGCAAGGGCCCTAAACCATGTCCTGACTTCCCCAGTAAGACTCTGAACAAAAATTCTCATTCGGACATCATCAGTGTCAATTTCATAAAATTCAAAGTAATCAGTCATCCTTTTGGTATGTTGTTGAGCAGTATAAGTACCGGATCCATCAAAAGGGGTGATCTTACTCTGATAATCTTGGGGCAAAGCAACAGGTTGGCTGGCAACTGTAACGGAGCATATCTATTGGCCATTGGAAGGTGTAATGGAATAACAGGTGATGGTGGTCTGGAAGGAGTGGGTGTAGGAGTAGAAGGAGTAACTTGGGTTTGGGAAGTTTGAGGGAAAGTAGCTGAACTTGGGGAAGCTTCAGTAATTACAGAAATGTTTCAAGTTTCTTCAAAGGTCTGTTCAGATTTAATGGAGTTTTGTAAATGTCTATCAAGATGATATGAAACAAATCTCAATTGTAAATCTTCAAGAAATAATGGATCTGGAACTAGCTTAGACAATGCAGATTCAGAAAAATTCACAAACAAAGATGTTTCAAATCGCTCATCAAAAGGTATTTCATCAAAATATGTAATCTTCATAGGATTGGATGCTGATCTAAAAAGAGGTCTGGAACTTCCAGAACTCTCTTGACTTCCTCTTTCAGAGCTTTCTTGACTTCCTTGTCTTCTAAGAATCCTAGGAATCGGATTTGGATTTTCAAATATCGGTGGTGGATTAGGGTCAGGATTTGACCTGGTATGACGAATCCTTTCTGAAGCTAGTTTTCCTAGACTTTATCTTTTTGGTTTTTTGTTTGGAATACAATGAAAGTACAACTTCTGCAAATTCTTCAAGAAATTTAAGATTTTTGATTAAAATTTTCTCAAAGATTTATTGAACTAGAGAATGTGATTAAACATTTGAAACTAAGGTTCAGTGTATAAGCTAAATCAGAGATAGGCTGAAGCAGTGTTTATTTACTATGCAGTTGCAGAGCAAAAGCATTTCAAAGGCTACCTGGCTGATCTTCAGACTCTGTCTATAGCTTATAAGTGAACAATATTAACAATAAAAATGATTCAGAATCCCCAGTGGAGTCGCCACTATGTTATCACTCATGTTTTCCTTGAAGTTGTGGAAAAGGAAAGTAAACTCGAGGTAACCACAAACCAACCTTCAGATACAGAATCTAGCCAATCTGTATCCAGAGAGGGCTCTCTCTTTAAAATTTAGCTTTGTTCTTAGAAAGTTTTAGGCTAGTTATAAGTCCAAGAATTTTGTTTGAATTTGAATGGTGGAATCTGACAACTAAGGGCAAGGTTGAATATTTTCAGGCCATTGGGCTATGGAGTCAAAAGGATGGCTTTACTGGATTAATATTATACACACAAGATGGCTTTGCAGGGAAAGATAGCCAAAAAGAGAACAATTTTAGAAATTAAAGTGAAAGGAATGGATTTTGAAGGGATGAAAGGCAATTAAGAATCTTTCAACATGTTCAAAGAAAGAAAGTGAATGATTACAAATAAAGAGTAATTAAGAATTCTTTACTATAGTAATAAAAAATGTTTAAACCAGCGAAACAAGAGCAATTAATAATTCGTTGCTTATAACCAGTTTAGAAGAAGACATTTAGAATAATCACAATTGAAATCAGAGTACACTTAAGTAAATTATGATTTATTCTTTTATGTCAATTATTCAGAAATGGAACAGAGTGATATTATAAACAGATATAAAAGTTAAAACATAGGATAGAAAAGACTTATTGAACTGTAGTCTGACACATGAATCCTGTAAAAAGTCTTGAGCTTCAAATTATCATCTAGCAAGCCACAAAGAAGTTTCTCCAAAGCACCTTTATTCCAAGAGATCAATGTTACAGCAAAGTAGTAGAATCCACCCTCAATACTCCTCTCGAGGGCTTATTTATACAAAAACTATTAACAATATCTCATAACAAAAGAGATATAATTTAGGGTGACTAATGAATAGATTACAATACAAATGGAGACATATGGTCTTGTAGATAGGATAAATCAGTTGATGTTGTGTGCTGTCTCCTCTTTTTTAGAATGTGCTGGAAGTAGTTCCTTTCTTTTAGCTCATTGTTGTCTTCTTGAGTAATTATTTTTGACTGCCTTGCTTGTCTGATACTCTTTTATTCTTACTGATACACTTTAACTGCTGAACGGATACTCTTTGAATTTTATTCACCTATTTATCCTTTACCAAGATATACCTCAGTAAAATAGGCCAAAATTTTTTACCCAAGGATAAATTTATAAAAGTTCCTTCATCTCATCCCACCATTGAACTTCTGGCACTCTAGTTCTTTGCAATTTTCTCAATGTTTCATCAGCTTCAGTGTATTTGAAAAAAATAGGCTGATATGGAAACAAATGTTTTATTTCATGTTCAAGATAAAATAAACCCTCCAATTTTTCATAAAGGTTTTTCCCTGTTGGCAATGTTCCTGCTGCTATATTGGTCGAAGAACTAGCTTGATCATCAACCTGTTTGTTTACTTTTGCTACAAAACTTTCCAAATCCATTAATCTACCTTCTACATTAACAGGACTGGGCAAACCTTTATTTAACACAACATCAAATATTTCATTGAAGGTAAAAATTTCTTGCTGCATGTCTAAACACCTTCTTTCAAGATTTTTCATAAGAGTCCTTTTGGTAAAAACTCTTTTGATTTCCAAGATAGTCCCTGTTCTGTCCTGAATTCTAACTTCTGCAAGTTGCTGCTTATTCTTAGTATTCAAATAATTGACAAGTCTATTGGCTTCTTCTGGCATATTCCCTTACTCTTCCCTTGCTCTCTCAATTTCTTCCAGAGCCAATCTGACTAAATCCTGTTGTTCATATATTATCTGAATAGAATACCAAACGTTCTTTATTGATTGAATAATGTTATACCAAATAATTTCTTTTAATTCACTTAAAGGTCTTTCCCTTGTAAGATCTTTTTCCAATGCTTTAACTGATTTTTCTAGTCTTTTGATTCTCTTGTCTTCTCAGCAATACTTTTTTTTGATCGATCATATTTATTTTCCAGAGTGGAAAGCTGAGACTTTAAGCTTTGGAGTTCTGTCACCTGCAATTTTAATTCATTCATTGCTTTGATTAATTCATCAGAACTTTTTTCAGAAGTGTTCACCTGTGTTAGCTCTGCTTGTTGGCCTGTGATTGATGTACCTGTTCCTATGGCTGCCTGTGTTGTAGTTGTTGGAATAATGGATTCTTTATCTTTTAATGCTTGCTCAAGTTCTTTTTCTGTTTTAGCAAGTCGTTCATTCAATTTTAAAAGTAAGTTCATCACCTCTTCTTTTAAACTTTCCTTCATTACTTCTTCAGTCTGAGGGTGCCTTGAAGCTGGTAGTTTCAATTGTTTCCTTAATGCAGCAATATCATCATCTTTCTTTTTAATCAATGCTTCAATGCTCTTGACATCCTTGGGATTATGACCCAAACAGATAATTATTTTCTCCAAAGATTTTATCCTGTTGAATGTCAAAAGTTGACATTAATCTCCCTTAATTTTTTGGAGCCATTTTAAGATATTGATTATACACCTGTATCCTCAGTGGATCATTCCTCGCTTTTATATCGATGAAATTATTCTTTATGTCTCCTGCATCTTTCTTTGGAGGTTTAAAAGAATATATTTTTGTACTTAGCTGCCTATGCATTGTCTTTCCTTGAAGATCAGAGTATGTACCACTAACTGAACTTGTTTGCTGACTATCTTCTCTTTCTGGAATATCAATGATTTCTTCATATGATTCAACTTCTGGAAGTGGATTCATTTTCTGTCTTTTATCCTGAGGCTGTTTTGAAGATTCCTTGGGAGGAGTAGGACCTTCAACCTCTCTTTTCTTGCCCTTTTCAATATTCAGTGGAGTTTGCAAGTTTGGCATTTCTACTGGATGCATTTCTACTGGATCAGTTTGAGGAGGAACCTGTACTTGTCCTTGTGCCTTAGATGTTTGAGGTTGTTCAATCATTTTGAATGTTTCAATCACTTGTATTTTAGGTTCTTTCTCTTTTCCTTTGGATTCAACTGCAAATGATGGAATGTTTTCCTGTGATTTTTATTGAAAATTCCCTACTGAAGAAGGACCAATGTTTGGTACCTGTTTTTAGAGGAAAAACTGTGATTAACAGGTATCAGCTAGCGGCGGATGGATGTTGGAACACTGGTTTGATAGTAGCTTTTAGTAGAATTCAGTTGAACATTAGTTTGACAGTCGATTTTGAATTTCTTCGCACAGAGGGCACAATCGCTTTCAATATACAAAATGATAAAAAATGCGCGAAGTTTTGTTTTATTTGTAAAGTCAAATGGAATTTTTTATTATTTTTTAGGGTGATGTCATCGGGTACAATGGACATGTCATGGGGAATGGGCGGTAAGCGGTATATTCTGCACTGCTTTTGGAAGCAGGCAGTTTTTTACGAATTGGCAGCGATTCCATTGAGCACACGACGCGTGGCCAGTGCACTGTTTGGAAACCACTCCCATTTCGCACGTTAAGTCTCGGACGGAGGATGGGCAGTAGAATGCTTGTGAGCCGTAGATCTTCAAGCGGATGATCCAACGGTGATCCGGACGGGAAGCTGTTGTGGGAGTTAATGCGCGGGCCCAAAATAATTAACGTTAATTAATCATTTCGGGAGGCATTTGATTGGCTAAAGGTAGGTTATTAACCATTTTTGTGAAGGGTCGGGGTTAGAGATTTCGGGTTTTATTTGTTTTTTCGTTTAAAACATAAAAATATATGTTTAAATGCTTTTTCTATGTATTTTTTATTATATAGAAATAAATCAATATGATTCATTTACTATAAGGGGCGGCGATAGTTATATGGATATGTTTTTAGCCAAAGGGATTTATAATGCGGGTTTTTTATTTCCTCATGTGAATTTAAATACTTTGGCTAAAACCTATAGTAAAAGGGTTTTTTTGGGTTTTTATATAAAAGAAGTTATATATATAGGAAAAGGTTATTTTCAATAGGGATTTAATAGATAAATTAGAGTTAATATGACAAAAGACAAGGTAAACTCAAAATACTTAACTATAACTAAGAAAGTGAAGATTTATAAAAGTAATTTGCATCATATCAACTTCAACACTTAGACTTAGAATAGGAAGTAATTTTGAGGGATTTTATGGAATATTTACATGATTTTCCTAAGTAAAATGGGATTTTACTTAGGAAAGGATTAAAAGTGAATGAGTATGATGATGAATAATTTTTAGTACTGAGGTCTTTTCAATTATTGGGCCAAGGGTTCGGTCCCTCCAAAAGTCAAGGAAATGCCTTGAGCCCCTTTAATCTTCAAATTCCTTAGCACTTTGGGGAAATTAGTGAAAGCTTTAGGGAAAAAGTGAGATGGGAAGTTAATGATTTTGAATTTTCTTTCTGTGACATGCTTCTAGTGTATCATCTTCCTTTGCAATTTGTGATGAAAGTAAAATATTAGCACATCTAAAACCATCATTCATCACATGTAATTCCAGCATACAACATCTACCTACCCTATCTACTTTACACTACCATTTTCTCTTCTTTATTAGGGTGCACTTGGACTGGCAAAGCCTTATTTCTTCTTTTTCTTTTACATGGAAAACCTATCTATTTCTACATTTATTACATCCAAGGGCTCAGATTAAACTGTTGAGCACCTTTTATTAACTCTACCTATCTACTTATCTGCCAAGATTAAACTTTTTGGTCAGATATTTATTCTCTATTCTACAACATGAAATTGAAAAATGAATGAGTCAAGTTTAAACAGTTTGACTCTTCATAAATTGTGGCAAAAATTTGACAAGCTGCACACAATTGCTTATTACAGAAAATGAAATAGTAGTGGCATTTAGACTTGCACACTTTCCTGGTCTATTTTTGTTTGGGGTTCATTACTTTCATTTTTTGACCATTTTATTCTTTTTACCCTTTGATTTTCTTTTAGGGTATACCCTCTTTACATTTTTAAAATTTTTTATTTTTTATTTATTTTTTAAGAATATGGAACACCTTTGCACAAGAAAAAGGTTCGAACATATTGCATAGTTCAACAAGTCAATCATGAAAAATGACACCTATTGGTATAGGAGTCTAACACTGGCTCCACTTAGGGATGGCTTTTCCTGGTGAAAAGTCAAGAACAGCAGGTCAGATGCCTCAAAATACCTTTAACTGAACTATGAAATCTTCTTCTTCTGGTGAATTTATTGTATATATGATAGTGAAACTTCTGAAGCTTAGGGCCTTCACTTCGGGCTTCAACTTCAGGAATTCAAAATCCAATAAAAAATGATGCATTAGAAAGGATATATTATGTACAAGTTAGAAAAAATCAGAACATCCTAGTAAATATGATCAAAATAGTGCTTTAGCATTCGACCATTGACTCGTCCCTCCTCAGCTTATGAAATGTCCAAATTCTTCAAAAAGCATGTGTTATTTCCCTGTAGAGCATGAATGATGTAAGTTCCTTTCTATAAGAAATCAAATTTCCCATGTTTCCCTTTATCTTCCCTTCTGGAATCCCATCTTAGAACTTTGTCTCCTAGTTGAAAATCTTCTGCTTTAGTTCTTTTGTCAAACATTTTCTTCAACTTTTCATGCAAGACTTGGGATCGTTGATACACTTCTTCTCTGGTCTGCTGCAAGTGAATTGTTTTATTTATTCTTCTTTGAATATCATTTTGTTCTACTTGAGCCTCCTGAAGTAGCTTCATAACAAGAATTCCTAAAGATGATGGAAATTTTGCCTCAATACCATAAACTAATTCATATGGACTGGTCCCAATTGATTTCTTAGTTGTAAGTCTGTCTGCCCACAAAGCATTGGTAAGTTTCTTATGCCAATTATTTTTATTTTCTTCCAATAATTTTTTAATGATATTAATAAGGCTTTTATTGGAAGATTTTGTCAGTCCATTACCCTGAGGATAATAGACTGTTGAATGGCCTAAATTGATGTGATATTTATTACAGAAACTAATCATTTTCTTAGACTTAAACGCAGCAGCATTATCTGTTATATTTTTTTGTGGAAAGCCAAATCTTGAAAGTATATTGGTTTCTAAAAACCCTATAATTATAGAATCATTGGGTTGTTTGCATGGGATAGCTTCAATCCATTTAGTAAAGTAATCTATGGTAGTAAGGATCCATCTATGTTGCCCAGAAGAAGGGGGATGGATTTCTCCAATAAAATCTAGTCCCCATTGTTGAAAGGGTCTCTCGGTGGAAATTGGTTTTAATGGTAAAGGCAACAATTTTCTCTTGCCCTCAAAGATTTGACACTTATGACAAGAAGTTACAAATTTATTAACATCTGAAAATAAGGTTGGCCAGTAAAAACCAGCCCTTAAGATTTTATATGTGGTTGACTTCCAGTAGAGGTGTCCTCCACAATCTCCTGCATGAAATTCATTAAGAATCTTGTGAGTTTCATCTTTCAATAAACAATCTAATAGAATTCCATCATGATTCTTCCAAAAAAGAGCACTATCTAAAATATAATATTTTAGAGATGTCATTTTCAAAAATCTTTGTTTCGTTCTGGACAACCCTGGAGGAGCTTGCAGGTTTAACAAAACATAAATGATATCAGTGTACCAAGGTGAGTCTAAAAAGGCTTGACTGATTCGTTGAGTCGCCATCTCCTGTTCGTCATCCAGCTCGTTAATATCCAAGGCTTGGCAATTTGTTTCAGTCATGAGTTGAGCCAAACCTTGACCTTTTATGAGTTTTTTTGGTTTAATTTCAATATCATATTCTAATATGGTAGCTATCCACTTACCTCGTTTTCCTTCAATACCATCTTGAGTTAATATGTCTTTAACGACAGCATTAGGTACATAAGCTATCACATGAGAATACAATATGTAAACTCTGAAATCTTTAATTGCTTTCACAAGTGCAAAAGCCTGTTTCTCCACGATATTGTATTTTAAAGATGCATCTCTAAGTGCTTTACTGAAAAAGGCTATTGGTTTTTAACATCCCTGATCATCCTTTTGTAGTAAAACAGCTGCAACTGTATGTTCAGAAGCAAATGAAAAAATTATAAAATCTCTATCAAATTTTGGACTAGTAAGAACTGGTGTTCTGGTTAAAGCCATTTTAATTTCTTCAAATTATTGCTTGGCTTCCACGGTCTACTCAATTCTTGAATGTTTTCTTAACATGTTAGTAAGCAGTCTAAGTAATTCAGCCAAACTAGAAATGAGCCTTCTCAAGAAATTGATCTTTCCTATGAAAGCTTGAAGTTCTTTAATGTTTCTGGGATAAGGTATCTGCAAAATTGCTTGTATTCTTTCAGGACCAATTCTAATGCCATCTTTAGAAATAATGTGACCTAGGAGTTTTCCTTCTTCAAGACCAAATAATGATTTTTTCGGATTTAAAGAAATACCATACTTCCTGCATTTTATAAACACTTGTCTTAGATGATCTAAATGTTGCTGATATGTTTTGGAAAAAACAGTTAAATCATCTAGATAAATAAACAGAAAATCATGTATTTCCTTGGCAAAGGCAATGTCCATTGCTCTTTGGAAGGTTGCTCCTGCGTTTTTGAGTCCAAATGGCATCCTGACATATTTAAAAGTACCCCATGGTGTTGTAAATGTTGTTTTGTCTTGATCATCAGGATGAACCAAAATCTGGTTATACCCTGAAAATCCATCCAAAAGAGAAATCCTTGAAGACCCCACTACCCTTTGTAAGATATGGTCCATTTTAGGCAAAGGATAGTTGTCTTTCAAATAAACTTTGTTCAAATTCCTCAAATCGACACACAGTCTAATCTCTCCAGTATTTTTTCTTGTTGGTACTAGATTAGAAACCCATTCAGAGAACCTAATAGGAGCTATAATTCTTGCTTCATACATTCTTTTCATTTCTTTCTCAATTGAAGGTAGTAAAACAGGATTGATCCTTCTAAGTTTTTGTTTGAAAGGTTTCTGATCTGTTTTCAAAGGTATTGTATGTTGAATGATTTATGTATCGTATGACTTCAGATCTTCATAACTCCAGGCAAAAACATCCTGGAATTCTTTTAAAAGTTCAACATATTTAACCTGTTGATCTTCTGGTAGAGATTTAGATAGTTTAACCATCTTGGGATTTTTTTCAGTTCCTAAATTGACTTCTTCAATATCAGCTTTTACAAGTTCCATTTTGGGTTTTAAGGGAATGTCATTCGAGTCAAAAAGATCTTCTAAAGGAGTCAATCCTTTAGGTAAATGATTATCTTTCAGATTAATAATTTCAGATTCATCTTTAATAATTTCATCGAATTCCATTTGTTTCAAATCCTGCATATCTTTTTTAGTGAATTTGGTTGGGTGAAGCATATGAATTGCAGTCTCTTCTGGAATATTCGTTTCTTGTTCATCTAGTTGATCAGATTCATAGATTGTTGTGTCTTCATCTATACTACTGTTAGAGAACTCATTTTCTAATGTCAAAAAATTATTGATCTGATTATTATTTACAAACACTTTCCAACTCATGAGATTGTCCGGTATGGCAGGTCTATGTCTAATCTCGGTTGTGAACTGATGATTAGGTCAAAAGGTAATTTACATGTGCTAGGGAACATTGCAAGACTGTGAGCATGCAAATTTTGTTTTCTAGGAATTTTGGCAAGTTGAGCTTGTAGAAAAGTGTTGAGAATTTCCACAACTATTTCTCTGTATTGTCTTAATCTGGGGTCTTTTGTTGAACATTCACCATTGATCTGTTGAATAATTAACTCAGAGTATCCTATGATTGATACTCTAATTGCTCCTAATTTCTTGACATGTTTAAGCCCTAGCAACAGAGCCTCATACTCTGCCATATTATTAGTGCATCTAAAGTTCAATCTATAAGCATGGCCTTCGGCATGATCATTTTCAACGTTATGTATCCAAATTCCAGCTCATGCTCCTAACTTATTTATTGAACCATCAAATTCTAAATGCTACAGAATTTCATGTTCATAATATTCATCAACTGTTTTAACATTTTTCTTAACAGGAAGCTCTGGTTTTTCAATTTTTTCTGGTATTTCTTGAATGTCTGATGTTTCTTTGTTTTCAGAAATTTCTTTGATTTGAACAGTAGATTTATTTGCATTTTCTATTTCTGGTGCTTCTAGTTCAGTAGGAAGGTCAAATTCAGCATTATAAAGGATAAAAGAGTCCATATCAGAATGTATTGAGTAGACAGGGAAGTTTTCAGGCTTCTCCTGACTACTAACTAAATATTTCATCAAGGTCTCTCTGTATAGTCTTTTAGGTTGACCAAACACTGAAATAGTAGCATATTACATATCTAATTGAAGATATCCTCCGAATTTGGCACCCCAGGATCTGGACAACAACATACCATATTTGGGAGGAATATCTGCTACTACTATATCCATCAGAATAGATTTTGCAGGGTATTGCACCAAAGTAACACACAAATCTTTAATCAAACCTAAACATCTTACCTGACTTGAATCAAAAGAAAAGAGATATTTATATGGTCTGGTAATGTCTAGGTTTAATCTTTCCATCACAGCCTTGGGCATTAAATTGTGAGACGCTCCAGAATCAAGCATGGCATTATGAAGTATTTTGTCATGTACATTCAAGCTCACATAAAATGGAGGAGTTCCTCCACTTTCTGGTTTGCCATTTACTTCAGGGCCAAAAAGTAATTTGGGTCGATCATCAAAAACATTTACTGAATCGTCCATTCCAGTAATGTTAAGGGATCTGCTAATTTGGCTTCTATAGACATCATGTTTAGCTAATTCTGTCAATGGAACAACTATCTTTAATTTGCCTATTTCAGCTTCTAGATTGAAAGATTTTTCTCTTTGAGCTCTAGTATTTTGAACAGTTGGATTTTCTCTATTTTTTGGGTCGTCAGTGTTTTTCTCTTTTTCATGAGTGGGATTATGAGTTGAAGGTGTTTCTAAATTAACTTCTGCTGGTTCTTCTATGTTTCCTACAGAAGGAAAATTATTGGAAAGTTGTTTATTATTCAGTTGATTATCAGACACATCTTCAATTATTGGATTAGCGGGGTTAGGACTTGCTCTATAAAGAATTTGTACAGGAGGAGTGTTAGTTTTACCTTTGATGTTTTGTTTTACAGCTTTATGTTTGCTATTCTCTGGAACGTCAATCTGTCTACTTCTCAAATTGTATTGTTTATGAACTTCATAAATTGCTGAATCATATCCTTCTTTAAAATCAAAAGTTTCTCCTGAATGAGTTTGAAATGTTTCAAGAATGTGATTTTCTTGATCATCTTGAGATAGGAAAACTTCTGGTTCATTCTTGTTTTCAGTCACGTTATTTATTTCAACATCCTCTATTGGTTCTTCAGAAGATGATCCTTCCACAAAATTTTCTTGGAATGGTGGCCTGATGTTTTGGTCAGGAACATTTTTCCCAAGATTTTGGTTTTGATTTCTTCTGAAGTTTGGGTTTCTAACAACATTTTGACCATCGCCAGAAGACTTTCTTTCGATTGTCTCTACTCTGTCTCCCAGTCTTTCCATACCTTTAATTGCATCCAGCTTTCTTTCAAAAGCAGAAGGTTCTTTATTTACTGGCATCCTTCTTTCAACTCTAGCCCTACCTCTTTTTCCTATGAGGTTAGCTTCAACACTGACCAGTATGCTTTGCATCTCTTCTAGGGTTTGAGGGGCTCTTTCCCTAAGTGAATATGCTATGTCAGAGTCAAATCCATCAGGAAATTTAACCAGTACTGAATCAGGAGGGGGTCTAAGGTTCTGGGGAACCGCGTTGTATGCTTCGTTGAATCTAATGATGTAATCTTGCACTGTTTCATTAGGTCTTCTTCTCAATTTTTCAAATTCTGATAGGATCTGAAGAGGGTATTTCTTCTTCTCCCATCTATTCAAAAATTCCCTATTAAAATCTGGTAAATCAGCAATACTATTTGGAGCAAGGGCCCTAAACCATGTCCTGACTTTCCCAGTAAGACTTTGAACAAAAATTCTCATTCGGACATCATCAGTGTCAATTTCATAAAATTCAAAGTAATCAGTCATCCTTTTGGTATGTTGTTGAGCAGTATAAGTACCGGATCCATCAAAAGGGGTGATCTTACTCTGATAATCTTGGGGCAAAGCAACAGGGTTGGCTGGCAACTGTAACGGAGCATATCTATTTGCCATTGGAAGGTGTAATGGAATAACAGGTGATGGTGGTCTGGAAGGAGTGGGTGTAAGAGTAGAAGGAGTAACTTGGGTTTGGGAAGTTTGAGGGAAAGTAGCTGAACTTGGGGAAGCTTCAGTAATTACAGAAATATTTGAAGTTTCTTCAAAGGTCTGTTCGGATTTAATTGAGTTTTGTAAATGTCTATCAAGATGATATGAAACGAATCTCAATTGTAAATCTTCGAGAAATAATGGATCTGGAACTAGCTTAGACAATTCAGATTCAGAAAAATTCACAAACAAAGATGTTTCAAATCGTTCATCAAAAGGTATTTCATCAAAATATATAATCTTCACAGGACAGGATGCTGATCTAGAAAGAGGTCTTGAACTTCCAGAACTCTCTTGACTTCCTCTTTCAGAGCTTTCTTGACTTCCTTGTCTTCTAAGAATCCTAGGAATCAGATTTGGATTTTCAAATATCAGTGGTGGATTAGGGTCAGGATTTGACCTGGTATGACGAATCCTTTCTGAAGCCAGTTTTCCTAGACTTTATCTTTTTAATTTTTTGTTTGGAATACAATGAAAGTACAACTTCTGCAAATTCTTCAAGAAATTTAAGATTTTTATTATAACTTTCTCAAAGATTTATTGAACTAGAGAATCTGATTAAACATTTGAAACTAAGTTTCAGTGTATAAGCTAAATCAGAGATAGACTGAAGCAGCATTTATTTACTATGCAGTTGCAGAGAAAAAGCATTTCAAAGGCTACCTGGCTGATCTTAAGACTCTTTCTATAGCTTATAAGTGAACAATATTAAAAATAAAAATGATTCAGAATCCCCAGTGGAGTCGCCACTATGTTATCACTCAGGTTTTCCTTGAAGTTGTGGAAAAGGAAAGTAAACCCGAGGTAACCACAAACCAACCTTCAGATACATAATCTAGCCAATCTGCATCCAGAGAGGGCTCTCTCTTTAAAATTTAGCTTTGTTCTTAGAAAGTTTTAGGATAGTTATAAGTCCAAGAATTTTGTTTGAATTTGAATGGTGGAATCCACCAACTAAGGGCAAGGTTGAATATTTTCAGGCCATTGGGCTATGGAGTCGAAAGGATGGATTTACTGGATTAATATTATACACACAAGATGACTTTGCAGGGCAAGATAGCCAAACAGAGAACAATTTTAGAAATTAAAGTGAAAGGAATGGATTTTGAAGGTGTGAAAGGCAATTACGAACCTTTCAACATGTTCAAAGAAAGAAAGTGAATGATTACAAATAAAGAGCAGTTAAGAATTATTTACTATAGTAATAAAAAATGTTTAAACCAGCGAAACAAGAGAAATTAAGAATTCGTTGCTTATAACCAGTTTAGAAGAAGACATTTATAATAATCACAATTGAAATCAGAGTACACTTAAGTAAATTCTGATTTATTCTTTTATGTCAATTATTCAGAAATGGAACAGAGTGATATTATAAACAGATATAAAACTTAAAAAATAGGATAGAAAAGACTTATTGAACTATAGTCTGACACATGAATCCTGCAAAATTCTTGAGCTTCAAATTATCATCCAGCAAGCCACAAAGAAGTTTCTCCAAAGCACTTTTATTCCAAGAGATTAATGTTACAACAAAGTAGTAGAATCCACCCTCAATACTCCTCTCGAGGGCTTATTTATACAAAAACTATTAACAATATCTCATAACAAAAGAGATATAATTTAGGGTGACTAATGAATAGATTACAATACAAATGGAGACATATGGTCTCGTAGATAGGATAAATCAATTGATGTTGTGTGCTGTCTCCTCTTTTTTAGAATGTGCTGGAAGCAGTTCCTTTCTTTTAGCTCGTTTTTGTATTCTTGAGTAATTCTTTTCAACTGCCTTGCTTGTCTGATACTCTTTTATTCTTACTGATACACTTTAACTGCTGAATGGATACTCTTTGACTTTTATTCACCTATTTATCCTTTACCAAGATATACCTCAGTAAAATAGGCCAAAAAATTTTACCCAAGGATAAATTTATAAAAGTTCCTTCATCTCATCCCACCATTGAACTTCTGGCACTCTGGTTCTTTGCAATTTTCTCAATGTTTCATCAGCTTCAGTGTATTTGAAAAAATTAGGCTGATATGGAAACAAATGTTTTATTTCATGTTCAAGATAAAATAAACCCTCCAATTTTTCATAAAGGTTTTTCCCTGTTGGAAATGTTCCTGCTGCTATACTGGTCGAAGAACTGGCTTGATCATCAACCTGTTTGTTTACTTTTGCTACAAAACTTTCCAAATCCATTAATCTACCTTCTGCATTAACAGGGCTGGGCAAAACTTTATTTAACACAACATCAAATCTTTCATTGAAGGTAAAAATTTCTTGCTGCATGTCTGAACACCTTCTTTCAAGATTTTTCATAAGAGTCCTTTTGGTAAAAACTCTTTTGATTTCCAAGATAGTCCCTGTTCTGTCCTGAATTCTAACTTCTGCAAGTTGCTGCTTATTCTGAGTATTCAAATAATTGATAAGTCTATTGGCTTCTTCTGGCATATTCCCTATCTCTTCCCTTGCTCTCTCAATTTCTTCCAGAGCCAATCTAACTAAATCCTGTTGTTCATATATTATCTGAATATAATACCAAACGTTCTTTATTGATTGAATAATGTTATACCAAATAATTTATTTTAATTCACTTAAAGGTCTTTCCATTGTAAGATCTTTTTCCAATGCTTTAACTGTTTTTTCTAGTCTTTTGATTTCTCTTGTCTTCTCAGGAATAATTATTTTTGACTGATCATATTTATTTTCCAGAGTGGAAAACTGAGACTTTAAGATTTGGAGTTCTGTCACCTACAATTTTAATTCATTCATTGCTTTGATTAATTCATCAGAACTCTTATCAGAAGTGTTCACGCGTGTTAGCTCTACTTGTTGGCCCGTGATTGATGTACCTGTTCCTGTGGCTGCCTGTGTTGTAGTTGTTGGAATAATCAATTCTTTATCTTTTAATGCTTGCTCAAGTTCTTTTTCTGTTTTAGCAAGTCGTTCATTCAATTTTAAAAGTAAGTTCATCACCTCTTCCTCTGAACTTTCATTGATTACTTCTTCAGTCTGAGGGTGCCTTGAAGATGATAGTTTCAATTGTTTCCTTAATGCAGCAATATCATCATCTTTCTTTTTAATAAATGCTTCAATGCTCTTGACATCCCTGGGATTATGATCCAAACTGATAATTATTTCCTCCAAAGATTTTATCCTGTTGAATGTCAAAAGCTAACATTGATCTCTTTTGATTTTCTGGAGCCATATTAAGATATTGATTATACACTTGTATCCTCAGTGGATCATTCCTCGCTTTTATATCGATTAAAGTATTCTTTGTGTCTCCTGCCACTTTCTTTGGAGGTTTAAAAGAAGATATTTCTGTACTTAGCTTCCTATGCATTGTCTTTCCTTGAAGATCAGAGTATGTACCACTAACTGAACTTGTTTGCTGACTATCTTCTCTTTCTGGAATATCAATGATTTCTTCATATGATTCAAATTCTGGAAGTGGATTCATTTTCTGCCTTTTAGCCTGAGGTTGTTTTGAAGATTCCTTGGGAGGAGTAGGACCTTCAGCCTCTCTTTTCTTGCCCTTTTCAATATTCAGTGGAGTTTGCAAGTTTGGCATTTCTACTGGATCGGTTTGAGGAGGAACCTGTACTTGTCCTTGTGCATTAGATGTTTGAGGTTGTTCAATCATTTTGAATGTTTCAATCACTTGTATTTCAGGCTCTTTCTCTTTTCCTTTGGATTCAACTGCAATTGATGGAATTTTTTCCTTTGATTTTTGTTGAAAATTCCCTACTGAAGAAGGACCAATGTCTTGTACCTATTTTTAGAGGAAAAACTGTGATTAACAGGTATCAGCTCGCAGCGAATGGATGTTGGAACACTGGTTTGATAGTAGCTTTCAGCAGAATTCAGTTGAACAATAGTTTGACAATCGATTTTGAATTTCTTCGCACAGAGGGCACAGTCGCTTTCAATATACAAAAAAATAAAAAATGCGCAAATTTTTGTTTTATTTGTAAAGTCAAAAGGAAATTTTTATTATTTTTGAGGATGATGTCATCGGGTACAATGGACATATCACGGGGAATGGGCGGTAAGCGGTATATTCCGCACCGCTTTTGGGAGCAGGCGATTTTTTACGAATTGGCAGCGATTCCATTGAGCACACGACGCATGGCCACTGCACTGTTTGGAAACCACTCCCATTTCGCACATTAAGTCTCGGACAGAGGATGGGCAGCGGAATGCTTGTGAGCCGTATATCTTCAGGCGGATGATCCAATGGTGATCCGGACGAGAAGCTGTTGTGGGAGTTAATGCGCGGGCCCAAAATAATTAATGTTAATTAATCATTTCGAGAGGCGTTTGATTGGCGGAAGGTAGGTTATTAACTAATCCAGATGATTTATTAATTCTGTTTTTGTGAAGGGTTGGGGTCAGAGATTTTGGGTTTTATTTTTTTTTTCGTTTAAAACATAAAAATATATGTTTAAATGCTTTTTCTATGTATTTTTTATTATATAGAAATAAATCAATATGATTCATTTACTATAACGGACGAGGATAGTTATATGGATATGTTTTTAGCCAAAGGGATTTATAATGCGGGTTTTTTATTTCCTCATGTGAGTTTAAATACTTTGGCTAAAACCTATAGTAAAAGGGTTTTTTTGGGTATTTTATATAAAATAAGTTATATATATATGAAAATGTTATTTTCAATAGGGATTTAATAGATAAATTAGAGTTAATATGACAAAAGACAAGGTAAACTCAAAATACTTAACTATAACTAAGAAAGTGAAGATTTATAGAAGTAATTTGCATCATATCAACTTCAACACTTAGACTTAGAATAGCAAGTAATTTTGAGGGATTTTATGGAATATTTACATGATTTTCCTAAGTAAAATGGGATTTTACGTAGGAAAGGATTAAAAGTGAATGAGTATGATGATGAATAATTTTTAGTACTGAGGTCTTTTAAATTATTGGGCCGAGGGTCCGGTCCCTCCAAAAGTCAAGGAAATGCCTTAAGCCCCTTTAATCTTCAAATTCCTTAGCACTTTGGGGATATTAGTGAAAGCTTTAGGGAAAAAGTGAGATGGGAAGTTAATGATTTTGACTTTGCTTTCTGTGACATGCTTCTAGTGTATCATCTTCCTTTGCAATTTGTGATGAATGTAAAAGATTAGCACATCTAAAATAATCATTCATCACATGTAATTCCATCATACAACATCTACCTACCCTATCTACTTTACACTACCATTTTCTCTTCTTTATTAGGGTGCACTTGGACTGGCAAACCCTTATCAATCTTCTTTTTCTTTTACATGGAAAACCTATCTATTTCTACACTTATTACATCCAAGGGCTCAGATTAAACTATTGAGCACCTTTTATTAACTTTACCTATCTACTTATCTGCCAAGATTAAACTGTTTGGTCATATATTTATTCTCTATTCTACAACATGAAATTGAAAAATGAATGAGTCAAGTTTAAATAGTTTGACTCTTCATAAATTGTGACAAAAATTTGATAAGCTGCACACAATTGCTTATTACAGAAAATGAAATAGTAGTGGCATTTAGACTTGCACACTTTCCTGGTCTATTTTTATTTGGGGTTCATTACTTTCATTTTTTGACCATTTTATTATTTTTACCCTTTGATTTTCTTTTAGGGTATACCCTCTTTACATTTTTAAAATTTTTGATTTTATTTTTTATTTTTTAAGAATATGGAACACCTTTGCACAAGAAAAAGGTTTGAACATATTGCATAGTTCAACAAGTCAATCATGAAAAATGACACCTATTGGTATAGGAGTCTAACAGTCTCCATTCTCAACCTTGGGAAATAGAGGGAGTGATAACATTTTTGGCGCCATTTCTAGGGAGAAAATGTTAAATATTTCTCAGGAAATAATGACAAAGATTAGCTCTGATTGTTGATGGTGAAAAGTGGTCAGGCATAAGAAGGTTGTGCATCTTTCACCTGGTGACTCTAGTGTTGAAGAATCCAAAATTTCAGGGCTTTTATGTTGACTCTACTATTCAAAAACCGGTAGCTTGAAAAACGTTTTGGTGACTTCCTTGTTTTCAAGATAGATTCAACTGCTAGAAGGTATGTCCCTATGAATCATGCTCACAACCATGGATTTTGAAATGTTATGCCTCATGTTGATTGGTTATCTTATATTCCTATGTTCAAAGATGAAAAGAAAGATGATGCTACCTTGCACTTGATCAAGTTTCATATGCATGTACATAGACTTAAAGTTAAGTTTCCTGCAGATTGCTTAATAAAGATATTTATGGCTACTCTAGAAGAGAAATCAAGAAAATGGTATGAATGGCTGAGACTAGCTAGTATATGTTCTTTAAATGATTTTCATTCAGTTTTCTTTGAAAATTATAAAGACTATTATCCATGTTTGCTGATACTACAAAATTTTTGTGATCATTTCGAGGGTTTCATTCAGTATCTTGAAAGTATTGATGAGGATTTAGAATTTATGGATGATGAGGATATGTTTGAGGAAATTTATGAATTCTCTTCTGAGGTTAGTTGTCATGATGATCAAGAGGATTTACAACATGTAGAAAAATTAAAACCATCAAGAGTTTATGTTTTAGCTCAAGATGAAATCAATTAAGAACTTGATGTAGATATCCATGTCCTTTCTCTAGAGATAAGTGAGAATTTGGAGCTAGTTTCTCAGTTTTTTTATGATCAAGGTGCAAGTAGTGAGCTAATTCATGTATACAATATTCCAAAGTTTCAAGAGTATCAGGTATCAGATATTGTTTTCCATCATAAAAAGAAAGATGATAGTCTTAAAAAAGAATTATCCAATGAGAATACAACAGAATTGTTCGATCTAGAAAAGAACTATCCTGATACACATGATATGGCTATTATACTTGAATTTTTTGATGAGGATGTGTTTACAAAAAATGACAAACAAATTTTTGATACACAAGCTAAAGTCCCAAAATGTCTCACTGTAGATTTGAATGATAAAAAATCTTTGTTTGTACATAATGATATGATTGCTCCTATTCAACCTTTCATGAAAATTTAGAGTCTTGTTTTGGAAATGATATGAAGGAATATTTAGTAAACGAATTTTCACTCATTCATTTTGATAATGATCATGACATTCTCGCGAAAAAATTTAAAGGAATTTTGCATGATTTTGAAGATGCTAGGCTTCAAATTTACCATCATAAGTTGTAGAAAAGTAGTGAAAAATAAGAGGTTGTTTTAGAGCCTCTTGAAGATGATGATATTCCTACACGTTTAGAAAATAAAGAGTCTTTTGAAGAAGAGGAGTTTGTCTGGGACCCTATGGATGTGCACATTTTTTATTTTGATAATATTGCTACCTCAAACACGTATTTTCAAGAACAAACTTCTATTTCTCTTGATATTATTGAAGAAACAATTTCCAGTTTGTTATAGCCATCTGGGAATATGAATATTCTTGTATTTATGGATCATGAGCACATGTTCAGTGGACACTTTGAGTTCCCTATATTTGTTTCCTTTTGCCTGCTCGAGGAAGGTGTGAGAAAGATTCAAGTAAGTATCCATTTTTTGGATTGGTTACACTAGAGGGATCATATAACATGATTATATATATATATTTAGTAGGTGGGTGGTTATAATCAGTATTGGAAGCTCGATGCGAAGGCCCTAAAATCCCAACGGTCTACTTCCATAAGTATGTTCAGTTAGTAGTAAATCTTTTAAGTCAAAGTCAGTTTTTGTTTTAGTTAGTCATTTGAGTGTCTATTGTTTTGTTTTTTACTCCATTTGCTAATGGATGAGGTCACCTGGTCTATGGTGTTCTTGAAACCTCCTAAAGGAGCTTCCAGCCCCAGCTGAAGCAAATGTTAGTGTCTAAATTTTTAGTGATCAAAGACAATCTTTCAGGTTTTTTAGTAGAAGTCCTTGGTCAAAATTTCATGCCATTCAAATAAATTATCAAATAAATTTTGTTCACTGAATGTTTTCTAGGTCTGATGTTGATCCCTCCACCCACTCATAGTCATCATTAATTTCAAGGTCATGTCATTCATCATCAATCTAGGGTCATATATCAATCGACATACCCTCATCTAGGTCATGGTTTAGGGCTTATTTTTTTTTGTCATCATAATGCCAAAATCATGTTAGAAATGAAAAAAGAGTCATTTTCATTAGTCAATTCACCTTCATTGGGAGTTAGCAAAGATAGGTAATAAAGAAAAGGAAACTTGTCTTTTTTCAAGAAGTATGCTACATTGTCAAAATATTTCAAAAATATATTTTTCTTAAAGTACAATATGATGTCACTAAAGCCATAAGAAACATTTGGGAGTTTATAAAGGGAAAGGAAGCTTCTTTTTATTTATTTTCATCCTTTGGTTTTGAAAGATCTCCTCTCTATCATCAAACTCCATTTCAGCCACCATAGCATCAAAATTCATCCTGAAAGCACAAGTTTACCTCCTATGCTGCGCTTCTAGATCACTTGTTACACTTTTGAAATTGGAGGCCAAGACATCATCACAGGGATTCTAGTTTTAATTTCAATGGTTTCAAGCATTCCCAAGCTAGTAAGTGAACATCCCTCACTTTTCATTCAATTGAATTTCTTCAATGAAGGGTGGATTCCCTCTTTTAGGGTTTTCAGCTTCATTTCTTGTTTTCTTTGATTTTTGGTTGCTTTAGTTGGAAAACCCCTAGTTTTCACACATCATTCATATACCTTTCCAAATCACTAGATATCACTCATGCCTCTCATTGCTACCATTTTCATTCAAACCCTAATTATCACTATGATTTTGCAAGAGAAAACTAGGTTAACTCTGTTTTTTGTCATTTTTTCCCTCTTTCGCATACCCATTTCGAAAATTTTCACTTGAATTGTGCTGCTAACTCACCATCCTCCTTCCCAAATTTTTAGGGATTTTTCATTAACTCCATTCCATCTCATTTTTGTCACTAAACCCATTGTATCATCATCCTCCATTTTCCTAATTTTCACCTTCCCTTTCCTTCACAACAAACTAGGGTTTTATTTTGTTGAAAAACATGATGAAAGGTGAGAAGAAAAATTACAAAAAATGAGATAAATTTTCCAATTTTGAGCCAACTCAGACCCATGGCATCATTTTCAAAGTTTTATGATCATTTTCTATGGTTTATATTGCACACATGGACAATCCTAGTTAAAATTTAATTTATGAAGTAGTGAAGATGAATTTTAGAAAATTGAAAGACCTTTTTTTCAATCATAGACCAAAGAACAAAAACCTTCTTCATTTTATACACAGGTGTTATGATTTGAGAGAAGTGTCCAACATATAGTTTCTCTAGGTCATTTTATGCACTTTTGGATAGGTTGTCTTCAACTCAAATTTTCAGGGGTTTGGAGGAGGGGCTTGTAGTACTTCATGAGTCCATTGTGTAGCAGACATTGTACTATTTCCAGCCATACCACTTTCAGCCCAAAGATCCTTTGGGAAGGCCTCCAAACTCCCTCTCAAATAACATGCTACAATTCTCATGAGAGCTACGCTTCTGCAAATTTTAGTGACCAACTTCATAATTTGATAATGAACAAATGGGAAAGTATTTTTGAAATCAGGAGGAAATTTTTGTTCATAACATACCAAAGAACAAAAATTTCCCTCAATTTTTCCAAAAACATTATGATTAGAGACATATTGATCCATCTTTGAGCCATATGTTTGCAAAATATTAAAAAAAAAAAATTGTATTTTTCGCAATTTTGACAATTTTGGTTGTACATAAGAGTTGCACAGTCCCGCGACTATTTTCCTCAGAGGCTCCAAATGAGGTTTTCTCTACATGGTTGGATATATGATATTGCAGTTTTGCAGCTTATGTACAATATTTTCCAATGAAATCAAATACATACTGCAGCTACAATTTTGGGACTCTAGTGGTATGCTTATTAGCATTGTTTTTTCTCAGTAACACCATAAAATTGAATTTTATTTATTTTTTTATTTCCATCACATATATGCTTCTATATGATGATATTATGAGTCTATGGACATAATTCCTTCTTCTTTATCCTCTTTTTTATAAGAATTTCATAAATTTGTTTCACCTCTTCTCATGAATGAACTCATGTAATATGATCATTCAAACTCTCTCTCTCTTTTCAAGCCTATATCACAAAGATAATTTAAGTATGTTTCTAAGTATACCTACCTGACCTTATCTTCATTTCTACAGTTTTACTTTTGAAATCAGATCTAAAACCTAGACCTAGTTCCTTGACTGACATTCCTATCTAGAAAATTTCAAAACAAAACCCTAATTCATTGATCTTATATCTAACCTAAGATCATTACATCTATAGTCACCTCATTGTTTGTAAAAGTGACATTGAGAGAGCCCTCTCTGGTTTGGTAGGGTTAGCTACCAAATCTAAAGGTTGGTTTGAGGTACCTCCTTTAGTCTCCATTCTCAGCCTTGGGAAACAAAGGGAGTGATAGCACCTCTCATTTATATTTCAAGATTCCAATTCTACTTAATTTACATCAAATTCGATTTCATGATCTGAACAACCAGAAAACATATCTATACCCTCTAAATTTTTTGATTTACCTTCAATTTTAGAACTCCTTCTAAGGGAATATATCTACAAATTGCACTATTGTTTAATTAATTTGAGTCTTTTGAACTCCCTGTCTCCCTTTCAGAATCCTCTGATACAAAAACTGAATTCTAATTACAATTACATGGAATCAAAACTAGATATTTTATATCTTTTGTTATTCATACCTATCCTTCTACTTTTGATCAACCTCAAGAGAAGTTTGGAATTTATAAAAATTCCCTAGCATTTGAATATTAAGTAAAATTTGTGCCTAAAGTCGAAAAGCTAATAAGTCACCCTCAATTTTTAAGAAAGCCTATAATCTCAGAACAATTACCCCCTAAGAAACCTTTAATTCGTAAGCGTTCATGTTTATAGCCAATGATGGCTAGAGTGGGACCCATTGTGGTAGCAAGGTATGCAACATTAGCTATACCACCAAAAAATCCACTCCATGAGTTTCGTGAAGGTTCTTTAAAACATTTTCATAGATACAATGGAGAAACATGATCAAATGCAGAATATCATTTATCTTCATTTCTAGATTTTGTAGAAAATTTGAATATAGAACATGAAGATGTATATATTACGCTATTTGTTCAATCTTTAGAAGGGAATGTAAGAGTGGGGTTTAGGTAATTGCAAGAAAATTCTATTCATTAATGGGTAGAGTTAACCAATATTTTCATAAATCAGTGGGGAATAAAGTAGGATCGTGTTTATTATTTAACTGAATTTTAGGATATTAAAAGAAGCAATAATGAACCTATCTCAAATCTTATCAAAAGTTTTAGTAAAATTTATAGCAAGAGGCATGCAGATGGTAAACCTCCAATTACCACAACAAAGGTTAGATTTTCTAAGGCTTTTGATGATGATTTTTCTTTAATGTTGAGAAAAAGAAAATCTAGAACTTTGGTAGACATGTAAACTCATGCAATAGAAATTGAGGCTAGGAGAGTAGCATTAGGAAAATTGAGAGCTAAAGCAAATCAAGGAGAAAGAAAGTTGAGAGCCAAAAATGAAACTAGTTCATCTTCAAAAAATAAGGATGAGGATAAAAAGATAGATGAAATAAATTCAATGTTGAGAAATTTATCTAAAAAAATCTCAAGAATATAAACTCATCCCAGAAAAGTACCTCAAAATGTAAATTGAACTTCGGGATCCTACAAAAGGCCTTTTCAACCAAAAATATTATAGAGAGAAAGAAAAAATACTGACCAACAAATACAACCTCCATTAATGATTGATGAGCAAGATATTGAAGAGATAACACCAATTGTAGATTATATCAATTTTTTTGTCATTCAACCACTTGAAAGTGCCATTATTCCCATAAATCATAATCAATCTTTAATTTAGAATAAAAAATCTTCTAGTGTTTTCAAGTATCAAGATTTTTCTGAATTTCTAATTTCTAAGCTAAACAAAGGTTATGATTTAAGGTCGAGTCAAAACCCAGGGAGACCTATCAAGAAAGTTAATTATAATGAAACATACAATAAGACTTCTGAAAATTCATCCTCACAAAAGCCAAATTAGTCATTAGATTAGTCAAAAATGGAAAAGGTGATTCCTTTAGTTTTTAATGTAGAAAAGGAATTAGAAAAAGTAAAAAATCCAATTCCTTTATCTAAGCTCACAAGAAATCCTAGGTATAAGCAAGATGTTTCTAAATGTATGTAGTCTTCAAGTGTGGATGTTGAAGACGATGCGATCAATTTACAATATGAACAAATTTGTATTATTTTTGGATGAATTATGGATGTTCAAGATGAGGGTGTTCCTCCTTTTTATTTGACTCTAAATATTTATGATTTTCTCCTATATAATTGTATTTTAAATTCTGGGGCATCCTAATTTAATGCCAAAAATATTTATGGATCAAATTTAATTGTATATGATAAGGCCTTATCATGACATATACACACTTGATTCTAAAAAAGTGCAATTTTTGGGACTAATCAAAGATTTGGTAGTGACATTAGCTCAAATTCATGTGAAAAGTGTGGTAATGGATATAGTGATTATAATTACTCCAAAATTTGGTATGCTACTATCAAGGTCTTGGTGTACTAAACTTGGTGGAAGTTTACAAATGGATATGTCAAATTATACCATTCTAGTTTGTTGAGGAGAACATTTGAGATTTTGTAGAGAAATAAAGTTTATAAGTATTGTTTGAAACTCTAGCCAAGCTCTAAATCACCCTATCTATGTTGTGGACCAAGATTTAGGGTGTTTAATTTTAGATGTAAATGAAAAATGCAACATACATAACTTAATTGAAGACATTATAAGTATTCCACAATCTTCGAAGAATGATGTTTGGAAGATGTATTTTGATGGGGCATCTTCCAAATATGGATTTGAGTTAGAATTGTTTTAATTCAACCTGAAAATAAAATCATCATTCAATTTTTGAAACTAGGCTTTGAGGTCACTAAAAATGTGGCAAAATATGAGGCTTTAATACCGGGATTGGAGTTGGCTAAGAAAATGAAGATTCAAAGATTGATAGTGTTTGGTGATTCAGAATTAGTGGTGAAACAAGTTAGAAATACTTTTCAAACAACACATCCTAGTTTAAAATCTTATATAATTCATGTTTGGGACTGTATTGAGAATTATTTCCAATATTTTAACATTACAGCTATACCAAGAGATGATAACATGCAAGAAGATTCTTTAGCAATTTCTACAAGTACTTTTAAATTTCTAGATTCCTTCTAATTGCAATAGCATATTGAAGTTATATATAGACCTGATATCCATTATAATGTAAAACATTTGCAAGTATTTGAGGATGATGAACAGTTGGAAAATTGTATGCAAATTATCGAAGAATTTTCTTGCCTACATATTAATGAAGAGAATAATGATATAGTAAAAGAGGAAATTATTGATTCAAAGATAAAATTGAAGGAGAAAGTAGCTAGCCATGACATTATGCAACTTTCTAATAATCACATTCCTAAGGGATTTGTTACCCTTAGGAGATTATTTGACCAGAATGATGTTACAAAATTTTCAACACTAAAGTCACAGCAAGATGATTTGCAATATTGTAATATCAGCAAAACATAAGAAGTTAGAAACATCAAATTTTCAAAAAAACTACAATAAGAGATCAGGGGGAGATATTTCTAGTTGTTCAAAGAATATAAATAATTTTTTTCATGGAGATATGATGACTTGAGAACTTATGACACATCTATTATTGAACATAATATTCCTTTGAAACCAGGGGCTAAACCATTCCAACAAATGTTAAGAAGAATAAATTCATTCCTACTGCCAATAATTGAAAAGAAGGTAATGAAATTCCTATATGGAAAAATTATAGTTCCCTTAAGATATTATGATTGGATAGCCAATCTCTTTCATGTCAGAAAAAAGAATGGAGAAATAAAATTGTGTGTTGAATTCATAAATATTAAAAGATTGTTTTTAAAGGATAATTATCCACTACCAAATATGGACAATCTGCTTCAAGGGTAACAAGGTCAAATATAGTTTCAATGTTAGACGTTTTTTCAGGTTATAACCAAATATTGGTCAGCAAAGAGGGCAAGGAAAAAACAACTTTTACTACACCATGGGGTATTTTCATGTATGATAAGATGCCCTTTGGGCTAATAAACGAAAAATAAACCTTTCATAGAGCCATGGAATTATCATTTGCTGGAGAAATTAAAAACTATTTTTTCATAATCTGATGCATAACATATTAAACAATTGAGGGAATTTTTTGAGAGATGCAGAAAGTTTGGAATTTTCCATAATCCCAAGAAATCAATGTTTTCCTTGAATGAAGGAGATTTTTTTGGACACATTATTTCAAGGGAAGGAGTCACAATAGATCCAAAAAAAGTTCCAGTTATTCAATTAATCAGTTCTCCCACAACAAAGAAATAAATTCTAGCATTTTTAGGTAAAACAAATTTCTTAAGAAGATTTATACCCAATTGTGCTAAGATGGTAAAAGATAACACTAACATTCTTAAAACAAATCATGACGTTAAATGGAAGGCACCGGCTAGATTTTCATTCTCCCAAATCAAAAAATCACTTTTAGAGGCACCAATACTAGTCAGTCTAGATCAATCAAAACCTTCAATGTTTTCTCTTTTTCATTAGAGAGTACAATAACAATTGTTTTGTTACAAAAAAATGAAGGTAATTATGAGTATCCAATTGCTTTCTTTAGCAAATTTATGAGGGATTCCAAAATAAAGTTATGTTTTAGTTCAAGATTTGAAAGCTTTCAAAATTTATGTGCTACATTCTCCAATAATAGCTTAGGTGCCCAATAATGTAGCGAAAACAATGTTGACTAAACCTGACACATATGAGAAAAGAGAAACATGGATAGGAAAAATTTTAGAGTTTGATATGGATATCAAACCAACAAAGTTAAATAAAGGACAAAGATTGGCTAAATTATTGGAATAATCAAATTGTAAATTTTTGGGAATAAATTCAATGATGCATGTTTCAGATACAGAGGAAATGAATCCACTAGAACCTTCTTATAGTTCTGCACAAATTCCTTTACACATTGATGAAATTTTTTTATTGTGAGATTGGTATAAGGATATTCTACATTTTCTGCAAGATTTCAAATATCCTCTTGAGTTTATAAAGAATCATTGCAAATCCCTTAAGCTCAAATCAATGAAATATTCTATACTTAATGCCAATTTGTATTGGAAGGACCCATTAAATAATATTTTACTATATTTGACTGAAAGTGAAAAAAAGGGTGTAATTGAACAGTGTCATGGAGTATGCGGAGGCCACTATGCTTGGAGGGAAAATGCACACAAGATATTGAGAGAAAGATTCTATTGGCCAAGAAATTTTTCTCAATTTTTTTTGAAAGAAACAAAAAACTAGTTGCTCTCCCTCTCATTCCAGTATTTGTTGAAGCTCCTTTCTTACAATGGGATTTGAATTTTATTGTTAAAATAATTTCCTCATCCAGATATCAACGTCGATAAATCCTAACAACAACAAATTATTTCAAAAAATGGGTAGAGGCTATCCCTGTAAGAAATTCAACATATTCAGTTGTCATGAAGTTCATTGAAGAAAATATTCTATCCAGTTTTGGTTGTTCGAGAACGATAATTACAGATAATGCTTAAGCTTTTAGTTCCATTAAGATGATTGAATTTTGTCAAAAATACAAGATTTATTTACATAACTCTACACCATACTATCCACAAGGAAATGGACTAGTAGGGTCATCAAATAAAGGTTTGATTAAAATTATAAAGAAGGTGTTAGCTGATCATAATAAAAATTGGAACAATCACTTGAAGTATGCAGTTTGGGAAAATAGAGTTTCACCCAAAAGATTATTAGTAAATCTCCATTTCAACTTGTGTATGGTACTGAAGCTATTTTTCCTACTCAATTGGAATTTCTAGTGATGAATCTTTTGTAGGATTTTAGAAGAAACTAATGATTTTCTCAAAAAGAACCAATCATATCATTGAACATAATAAATACATATAAGAAGTTCAACAAAAACTCCTCCAATATCAAGATAAAATGAAAATTTTATTTGACATAAGAGCCAGAGAAAGAGATCATTCTAGAGAAGGTGACCTAGTCTTAAGATGGGATGCAAGAAGAGAAGAAAAAGGGAAATATAGAAAGTTTGAAAATCTTTGTTTAGGACTTTTCAAAATTACAAAAATCGAAAGAAATAATACTTTCATTATTCAGAATATGGAGGGAGAATATTACACATTTCGAGTTAATAGGAAATATTTTAAACACTACATTCAATATTAAGTAAATTTATTTCATTATCATTGTAAATAATCAGTGTGATTTACATTTACAAAGCAAGTGTGATTTTCTACAACAATGAATCCATAGCCCTAACAGAAGGGACATGGATCTGCATGTTCTCTGCATCCTGTAAGAGGGAGAAATCGCTAAATGAAATTGATGTTGTAATTTTTTTTACCTATGAATTTTCATTAAAAATTGTATAATTTCAAAAAATTGCACTCTTTAATAAAATACGACATATTTTACAAATGTTACTTTTAATTTGAATTTTGGGAAAATAAAATAGTTTTATTTTATTTATTGTGATTTTTTCCAGAGCGCATTATTTTTTGTGCATCGAAGGTTGATAGTGTATTGTGGGTCCACAATATTTGGTTTTCCAATACATCCAAAATCAATGTGGTAGGTGCATGTATGGCACACTTCCCATCTCCTAAAACCATTTACCGTCGACACCCATGATTGCAAAACTGATCTCTCACCACTCGTTACTCCCAATAATTCATCTTTTCACAAAATATCTGCTAAAATAGTTACACCTATCTTCCCGCCATTGCCAATATAAAACCACCAATTCATCATATTAATCCCTGCCAACATTTAAAAACCAATTAAACATTATAACCATTAAATTTCCAATGGATAGTTTATTTCTTTCAAAAACAAATTGTTTGACCCCAATTTTCTTAATTTTCTCAAGGTTGCAGTGTTGAAAGGCACCCACAAATGTTTCAAATTCACGATAGTTGCCTTGATTCACTGTCTGTATTATTTCCATGTAAATATTATTGTTTTATTTCTATTTTCCAAATTATTTCCTCCAAAGGGAAAATTAAAATGCAAATTGAAAATCCTATGCTTCCCTCAGTTCCGAATTTAGATGAATTATCGCTGGTAGAACTATATTTTAAAATTACAAATACCAAATGTGAATTTTATTGTTATGAATTACATAATTGAGCTTTGTAGAAGAATTAAGATGAAAGTGATGAATTTAGTTTTTGTGAATTGATGTTACCTCAATTTTTCTTCCCACATATTTACCATTTTCTAGAGTTTGTCTCTTGGAGTGAAAGTCAATATTTTCCCAGTTAGAGAGCAATAGTAGCTAGAAATAGTGAAATAGTATTCCATATAACCCTAAAGTCTATTCTAAAAGCTTTGAAAATTAATCCTTCAAACTAATTACATACGTTTTTAGCTGACTACTTAACATATATTTACCAAAAAAATATTTTTCAACAAAGATCCCATGCTTTTGGGTCACGCGCCATAATCCACCTTAATCTTCAGATACATTTATTGAAATATCTAGACAAATAATTTCTCTAGTTAGTTATATTTTGGGATATCAAAATTACAAGTAGGTTGATGAGGTTGTCATAATATTTTTGTCTATGTTTCATCTGGAAAAAATCCGTCTGTCTTTTCCAAATTTTCCTAGTTTATTTCAAATACCATTCATGAGAAATTTTTGAATTTTAATACATAAATATCCTTAAAACATCAGTGTATATTAGTCATCTATTCTTATACCACCCGGATGAGATATTTAAAATTCCATTGCAGAAGATGGATTCACAGGAAAGACCACAGTCAGTTATTCACTGGAGCTCACTTGTAAAAAAAAAATCATAAAATTATTCATTTACTGATTTTGTAGAGCAGTTCTTGTATTTATCACCCTGTCTTCTTCATGGCAATGTGATCCCAAGAATTTCATATGAAATTAAGATAAATTTTCATTTAAGTGAGTATAAAAAGGTAGGATATTTGTATCTATATCAAAACTTTATATAGATTAGGCTTTTGTGAATTTCCACTATACAAACTGCCAAATTTGTTTTCCATTGAGGATTTTTTCTTTCAAATTCATAATACAATGCATGAATGTAAATGAAATTAATTTTTTGTCAATAAAAAAAAATTCGCATTTCAATCTAAAAGCTTAGGTCGGTCCCTTCATAAAAAATACCAGACCAACTGATAAAGAGGTAGAATATTTGCTAATCCAAATGAAATTTAAAATCAGTTTTAATTGGCACTATAATCCTTTTGGAAGAATTTCAGCTATTAGGCTTCAGCATAATTCTACTCAAATTCATTTTTGAAAGCCATAAATTGAGCAATATGTTAATCATGAAACTTAGGAGGAAAATAATCTACAAGAAATTGAACATGTGTCAATCCAAACAACATTGTAGACACCTCACCGAAAGGAAAAAGTGTTGAAAATAATAAGTGAGAGTATTCCTCCTGCAATCTCAGGCTCTAAATGAATATAGTTCAGAGTTTTTAAAATAAGTAAAACCATATAAACAGAAGAGGAATCATCTAGTGTTAGAAATACAAAGGTGTCAACTATAGTCATATAGTCAAGCGATTTTATGTTCACTCTACATCAGATGGAAGAAAAAAGAAATTATGACATCTCCTTCTGCTTCTAATGATCAAAGAATTTTTCATAATTTAGAGAGATGAAAAGAAAGAATGAAATGCTAAATACTGCTACATATTCTCAATTTTGGAAGAAAACAACCTCTACTCAATTGGCATTCCTTGAGCCAAAAGTAATAGGTCCAAAAACTTTAGAAAATTACAAAAATTATTCTCTAGATTTTTTTTCCTATTTTTGAGCCTACAACAACTATCATTTCAAGCCCCTTAGTTTCATCATGTTGTTTGATTTTTTATTTTTGTGTTTTCTCCTAGTGTCACGTCGCCCTAAGTCAATGTTTCCCATGTGCTATCACTTAATCATTAGAAGCGCTTGAGTTGTCCAGTCCATGGTTAGGTGAAATCACAATTTTTATTCACTTTGAAACTTTCCTTTTTGCCATTGACACATTCAAAAAACACTCAAAATCGACGAAAAGCAAAAAAAAACAAGAAAATATCCCTTAAAGGAAAAAGTGCACTTCAAGTTGGTGAAGACATGCACTTGAGATAAGCACAATCCTTCGGGTTGAAGAAGTGCACACTCCATGCTTAAAAAGTGTGTCTGCCTTGAGTACACTCCTTCTTGCTGAAGACATGTGTTCTTCCTCAGTGTATGCATGATCCTTTTGGTTGCATGTGGGCACACTCCTAGAAAATACGAGCCCACTTAACATCTCTCAACAAATCCTTTCACTTGTCGACATGTGGCGATCATGCATGAATCAATTACAATTCAACCCATTTAATAATTAATTTTCATAATTATTCTCACCTAGGATGGGTTCACAACTATAGATCGAGAAACACTTCTTCAACCAACCTTCCAAGTAAGTTTTTCATGTCAAATCTATTCATTTTCTTTCAGGGTTTCATTGTCGTTCTTGATTTGTTTTCTAATGTTTCTTTGTTTTTCATTTTATCTACTAGATTTTATGTTCAATATTCATTTTACAAGTGTTAATCTATTTTTTCATGTTTAAACTCTCCACATCCCTCAACCTTACACATTCCACTATGATTGTGACAACATCTATATAATATTGCATATCCTTATTCACATTCTCATCAAGAAATCTTGTTATCAAACTCGTTCTTGAGATGTTCAACACGAAAAGTTCACTTTTGGAACTCATAGTGTGACTAGCATTGATAACTGCGCCTAAAATAGTCAATTTTTCCTCCTGAGCGCACTTCTTTTTCATGAAGAATTGCACCCTCCCTTGAGTGCATGAGTGCACCACGCAGACACGAATTATTTTTTTTTGTCCCTTTGGCATGCACAAATGTGCCCTCCTTTCCTTTGAGCACATTATTTCACCCTGAAGGTCTAAAGGACTAGAGACGTGTTCCTTTATCTCTTCGGAGTGCATGAATGCACCCTCTTTCTCTCATTGAGCGCATAAGCACATTATGAATGCTTGAAGGCCTGACACCCCCACGTACTTTCAGATTCCACTAGTGCATTTTTGATGGATTTCTTCTTTTGTTTGAGTGGATGAAAAAATTGAAAAAGCCTGAATGATCCTTGACTTCCCATTTATTCTTCGAATGTGTTCCCTCCTTGATGTATCCCTATTTTCTCATGCATGAAAGTTATTTTGTACTGTCGTGAATGAAGTTTCATGTATAGTTACATGTGATGGATCGTTGTACATGATTTATGAGATATTTCTTGATAGTTAGATTGCATTAAGATAATATTTTCGTTATGAGTGTGCTGCCACAATGAGGTGATTCGTGCTACAAGTATTGCTACCCTTTCATCATTTGTTGGAGCCATTCCTCCCTATACACACCAAGTGGCCTCCAATTAAACTTGTTGACAATGTTGAACCCACCAACATTTAGGAGTCTCCTCTATATGTAGACCCAATTAGAACTCACACCATTTTGGAAAGGATCCCCATCCATAATATGGCTTGATTACCAAATTCTTGAATATTTTCCTTGGTTCTAACTGTCAGCAAGAGAGAGGAGTACAATTGTACCTTCAAAAAGAAAGTGAGTATGTCAAGTGAGTGTTTGGGTGTAGGTGTGTCAAGGTTCTTCTACTACAGAGAGAGAGGATAAAGTGAGCCTCTAAGAGAGAGGTAATAGTACCACACTAGTAGAGACACACACAAATAAGAAGGATCCATCTAACATCTAGGAGAATAGTCCAGAAAATATGTGACAGTCATTATAGCCAATATGAAAAAAAATGTGTCTAACATCCAATGGAGTAGTCCACAAGGATGTGATAGCCATATCAACCATTATAACACATTTTATGTGATAAGTACTAAAATAAACGAAATAGCTCAACTACTATAACATAGATCGAAGAAAACATGAATTACAAAGATCCACAAAATAGTCTTACAAATAGTCATAATCCATGCATGAAGAACGTGTTGGCCATGATCCTTTTGTTATTAACTAAATTCTTGAAGATGTGTATACAATTAAAACCACTTTCTCCAACAATGGAGCATTCGGGCCACTACTTGCTCCTCAAAATAACTAACTTATCTCTCTAATTCCTTATGGGAGGATCCAAGGTGAAAATCCCTTTGCTTGTATCATGAGGGTTTGTATAAAAAAAATGGAGTGATCCTTCACCTCCCTTCACTAGAAGGAAAATACCCTCTAATAGATGTTTTGAGGAAGCCCTTATAAAAATATCCCAGATATCCATTTATAGTGGAGGTCATTAGAGGAGGTTGGCAGGTGGAGGTTTTTACGAATGTATTTTTTTGCGGTATGTTTCTAATCATAACATGAATTGGTGCATTTTATATAAATTACACCAGTGCGTACTATCAAATGGCACATCGAGATACTATGCTTTCCATACAAACCGGCCCAATGCGTCTCAGTTATCCAATGCACCGATGCATACTATATAAAATGGGACACTGAGACACTATGCTCTTCGCACAAACTGGCCTGGTGCGATGCATCATTGATAAAACTTCGTGGTGCATCTCATAATCGAGCACACTGAAAAATGGTTAATTTAAAAAAAAATAGTGGCCATGAAAAAATTCATTTTTACTTGTTTAGTGTTCTAGAGCTCTCAAGAAATGGTGTGAGTTTTGCTTCTCTGAGGCACCCTGCCATCGGTGCTCCCATTGCCCACATTTCTGCTATCCATTTCTCATTGTGTGGAGTTCAAATTTTCGAAAACGATGGGAAAATTTTATTTTACTATTCGTCAACAAAGATTCCTCCTCGAAGCACAAATGTGCAGGTAATATACTTGGTTATCAATAACTTAACCTTTTTGCTGATTAATTTCTCAAATTGACTTAAAATTTTCCATTAAAAAAAATAAAAAAATTATGTGTGGTGTGTTCGAGCCGTTTGGCTCACACTGTTTCCTGTAAATTTACATGCCACAGCGCGAATTATGTTATCAAAAACTAGCGCGAATTATGTTATCAAAAACTGCACCAGGTTTTGGTGTGGTACAAAGAAAACATGAATCGATTTAACACTAAAATAGTGCGGTGCGAGTCGATTTTCACTCGCACCATTCATAATTTTTTTTTTGAAAGTAACACACTATGTATGATTTTACGACGGTGCAATCATTTACCTAAGCACATTGAGAATTATGTATGGTTTTTAGGTGGTACATTGACCAAACTAACTGACCTATGGGGATATTTTTGTCAATGAACTACAAAAAAAAAAAAATTATGTTTGTGGGTGCGTGAAGTTTTTTCATGCGCCCCATGGGTAGTTTGTCATAAATAGGTACGCACTGGTAGCGATGCATGAATATTATTTTTGGCCCATCAAACGTTTTGTTTTTTTCAATAAAATTTATATATATATATATATACATTTTTCATGTAATAAAAAAATGTATTTAATATGTGAATCATTCATTGATGTCAACAGAGAGAGGAAAGGAAATGAAAATATCATATGGAGGACTGTTATAACATGATTCATCAGTTGGAGGCATGAGATAGGGAGAGAATTATGTACCCTCACCCTATTACGACACCCACCCTATTTCTATTAATGTAGGTAGGAATCCTCAAGTTCTACAAGGAGGCTACATCTCTGAAGGGGCACACTGATTTATTGGGACAATTGATTTATAGGTTTGATGCCCACCGACAGGATTTCCGGGTCCATCTTTGTTGGAGAGGTAAATCCCCTCTTCGGATAGAGGCAATCCCACTATCCCTAGAGTGGGTCTAGCAACAAACAAAACATGCTACGATACCGATTCCTAGTTACAAAGGACAAAGCTACAATAGATAGCCTACCTCAAGTCCTACACTACTATTGTCGAAGAAGAAGCATTGCTTCCCATTTCTAGCTAACAGATCACGATCCTTTCACTCACCACATCCGGACACTTGTACACATGTAGAGAAGAAACGACGGCATACAACGTAATAATTCAAACATGTAACTATCAATGAGTCGAAAAGGATTGAACTAAATTTCATTTCACAAATAAGCAATACAATAATGGAACCAATAATGTAGTTGAGAATATATTAAAATGTGAAAGAAAGATTACAACCGAGTTCTGACGTCACATTCTTCCTTTGGCAGGGCTTCCAGCAGAGCGTGTCTCACAAAGCTCGTCAGGAATTTAGACAAGGCTCTCTTTCTTACGGGGTTTGTTAGGATGAATCTTTAGTGTAAGTGTACGAAAAAAAACCCTTTTAGCTGTACATAACAAACATCCCTAACAGCAAAATATGGATGCTATTATCTTCAAATCTGCAGTTAATTGATCAAGACAAATGCTGCAAAAATCCAGATCTATGCATAAAAAGACATTAAGCATTAAAAATAAGGTTTTACTCCATGCATATAATAGACAAGACAAGAACAATATTTTTTGAAGAATTTTATATTAATGGCACCTGGGAGGTCCTCAGCACTTTAGATCTAGAATTTCTCTCTCTTGTTGGTGTAGAAAACCCAGACAAACATAGAACTCAAAGGGAGCTCACAAAGAAAATAAGAGAAAATATGACAATGATAATGACTCAAAGTCAGACCAAGAGTATAGATCCAGAGCAATCTAAGAGGCAACAAAAGATGATGAATGGTAGGAAAAACTTTTCTATTTATAACAAAATATTATGTCATTCTAGATCTTGGTGTATGATTAAAATAATATTAACAAAATCTAGATCCACCTTTTATGGAATATTTTATTATATTTGTTGGAGGGGAAAGGAATTTGACTTGGGTCAAATCCCTTTATTTGTAAATAATAAATAAATAAATGATTTATTTATCATTTTAAGGAAGTGGTTGAATGATAATTAAATAAATAATGATTTATTCAATTATTTATAAATGATTTAGTCAAATTTAACAAGGAATATTATTTAAATAAGGTTTTAAATAATTATTCCTAGAAAATAATAAGATAAATAAGGATTTATCTAATTAATTTCCTTGTTTTGGGTTAAATATGACCAGGAATAATAATTAAATTACTATTTAATTAATTATTCCATGAGGAAAACCAAACAAATATAGATTTGTTTAATATTTCCCCTTGGGGTTTCCTATTTAGACCATAAACAACCTAATAAATGTGCTTTATTAAGTTATTTTACATAGTGAAAGCAATTTTACTTAGGGTAAAATTGGTCTTACATGGTGTACTTGGGTCCATCTAATGATAATAGGTTAGATGACCAAAAATTGGTGTAACCGATTGCCCCCTAGCGTGCGAGTGTTAGGAGTAAATCGTATGACCGAAGTACATTGTAAGAACTCAATCACCACACATCAAAAGGGAAGTCAGAGAGAGGAATGTAAGGTAGACTAATGTGTTGAAGAACTATACCTTGAGGAGACGAGACTTACAGGTGCGACAAGTCTCTTTTTATGAGTGGGCACCTGTGCTAAAGGTGGTGGGAGAGGCATACCTATGCCCGCCGAGAAAAACTACAAAAGAATAGTGCGTCCAGTAAACAGGGGACCAAAATGTAAAGTACCTATTGGCATAAACATGAGCCAGATAAAAGATACAATGATGAATCCCACATACATGTTGTGTCTGGGATAACAGCCAAGACTTATATAATAATATCTAAGTACATGAGATACAAATACAACCCCCATGCCCGTGTAAACAGGGAAGGGCTCGCAAAATTTGACTGATACATGAAAATCAAAGAGGCACTGCAAGTGGCTAAGGCCAACATCATCAAATCTATGGAGCTGCATCTAAGGCTGAAATGAAGAGGTCATCCGAGCATGTGGGGGGCTAACTGTAGGGCCACCCCCTCATGAGGGCTGAAACATCTCACACACACTCGGGAGCCACTGATCCAATCTGCTGCATCGCTAAACCATCCACATATGGATATCGATCATGCTGGAGGAGCTAGAGCTGAGAAGAAATCAAGTAAAAGGGTTGTAATGAGTCCTTGTGCTTGATTCGATGCACCGAACAAGAGAGGAAGTGGGAACCAAGATACACCGCCCTCTAGACCTGCCTCCTAGAATGAATAAGTTGATTTCGACATGAAGGGGTCCGCCGTAGGTGAGGCAATAAGAGGCCCTCAACTAAGGCACGAGAGAAAATAGTAGAGCGACTAACATACTGATATCAATGATGAGAATGGAATGTGGGGAACTGAGTAGCAGATGGATGACTTCCCTTGTTAGAGCATAAAGGGCAGGGATAACCTGGCAGCAACTAACAAAAAATCAAAGGGATAAGGGACAGTGGGATGATAGGCTATAATGGGCGACATGAGAGAGATACAAGGAAATGAAGGATGGAGGACTGTAGTGGGATACAAAGGGATGCGGGATAGACTCCATGAATGCAATGATGACTCAACTTGGATGCTCTAAACAAGGGTGACTCGATGGTGCTGCCAAATAGTAAAGGTCCAATGGGGGACCATAAAGACATGAGTATAAGATGGTAGCTCATGACGAACATCAACATGAGCATGGAAAAGTATGGAGGCCAAGTGGTACCCCTAGTATGAGTGTTGCAAGTGAAGAAAATCGATTTTGAGGAGGGGGGAAGGGATTCTTTTTGGATAAAATGTGTCATGGTGAAGTATAAAGTCACTAAAAACTAACAGATACCCATTTGAGGGCTCGGTGAGAGATTTCCAACGGTACAGACAATTCATCAAACAGAGTTATGGTTTGGTCACAGATGAAATAAAAATCATGGGTTTTATTTTAATACAACATCTTCTCTCCAAATTCACTCATTTGCAGGTGGAACTATGGTGAATGTAGTGAGGAGAGAAGGCCCTAAATCATGCAGCGATCATAGCAGACAAACTGATCATTGGAAGTGAGATCTGTCAGTTGCAGGTAAGAGTCCTAATCCTACTCTTTCATTTCAATGGATTGAAAGTTCATTTTAGGTACCCAGAGCTCATGAATAGGCCAGGTCGCACTTTTTGGGGTCTGTTCTACGACCTAGGTAGCAGGTACTGGGCAGAAAACTACGACTTGTCCCAGGAAATAACCTGAAAAGTGTGACCTGTCACAGAAAGGGGGTTTCGGTGCCGTTTTTGGCTGAGATTTGGGATTTTTATGGTTGAGGGGCATAGGTGCTCCCAAGCATGTTGTGGTCATGCCAAAATATATTTAGAAAAGTGGGAATCTAAACACATTTTAATGATGTGGTGCACCATTTGTTTTCATTATGGTTATGCAGTTTGAGAAAGGAAATGGAGGATTACCAATCTCTTTTAGTACTGCATATATGAATCAAATGGACTTTAAGTTTTCGGGTTGGCATATCTGGTGTCATTATCCCAAAGAGACGATTTGAAGATAATGAACTGATGCTCTCCTAGAAAACCCATAGGTTGGTCAACAACAATGTCTAAGAGACTGGTTTGTTGATGTAAGATGAAGGAATGATAAGGGGTATAATTCCTAGAGTGATCTGAAGTGATATGGGACTCTCGAGGTTCTTCTAAATGTGGAAGAATAATGGTACTTAAGTCGACACGACCAAATACACTAGGAGATTTGTGGAGAATTTCTTCTCCTGGTCTCTCAAATATGGGTGCCCCCTTACCCAAACATTGGGTTTCAATGTAATGGCCACAAGGTGTATGTGGTTTGAACGCATCAGTTTGATGTAAGGGGGAATAGATAAAGTCAGGGGTGGTGATTTCTTCCATAATGTCATCATCGTGACAGAAGATGGGGTGACTGGTGGAAGAAATACCACCTGATGCAGCGAAGCTACCTGACTCATCATCATGAGAAGAGAGGTTAACATGTGCATCATCACAAGGGGTGACAGAAGAGTAAGCAGATAAAGGATCTACCGATGTTGAGCCCAGGGTGATCGCTGAAGGGAGGTCAAGCGAAACATTGAGGGAAGTCTCCAAGGGGACTTCCACCGAGGGTCTCATGGATGATGATAGGTACAAAATGGTGGAGGAAGGCTCTGTCATCTCGAAATCACGAGGGGGAATTTCGATGGGAGCATTCATGTCCTTTGGTTTTTTCGAAGCAAAATGTCCAAATAAGGGAGTGGTGGACTCGTTGCGCTTGGCCTCGAATTGGCGAACAGCTTCCAAATATGAGCGGCACTTTTCAATGCAGGGACAGAGGTGAGTATAGTGGCCATGGAAATTTCACAAAGCACAAGGGTGATTTGTGCACAAGGTTTTCAGTTTCAGGATTGAATTAGGTATAGTGACATAGACCTCAGGGATATCAGATTCCAAAAACGTCTCGTTGACCATGGTCTTGAGATGCGACAATTCAGGACATGTATGGGTGGCGTGACCGACAATATTGGACAAAGCACACTGGATAGCATGCTTTGGTGGCCAAGGAGGGGCAGGGTTTGTTAAGGCAGCTTTGTCCTTAGTTTCTTTTTTGTGAAATTTTCCCCCTTTTCCCGATACCGTCACAATAGGAGATGGTTCCTAGTGAGGTGTGTGAGGCACTATGGTATCAGAGAAGTTATGGGGACCCGTTGAACCGAGGTCAAAGCAAGGTAGGGTTTGGGTTGACCAGGCGGGGTAGCGGCTAGAGGGTCAAGGTACCAGATGGGTATACCCAGGGTCAAGTTGGGGAGAGAAAGGGTGGCCATGATGGGAATTGAATAGACTCTAGGAGGGGGATCAAGGAAAGGTATCTGACCAGCAGGGTAATGACTAGGTGGGACGGCTCCAAGATGGTTAAGGCCAGGTGGAACTGACCCAGTAGGATAAAGGGGCTCATGGGTACGAACTGTAGGAGAAGGGCCAGAAGGAGTAGGTCTGGCTGGCTGAGATGAAGGGCTAGGAGCAAGTTGCAGCGGGCAAGGTTGAGTTTACTGACTAGCTGAAGCGGGCTGCTTAAGGGCAGCTCAAGACAATTGCATCATGAAAAAATTCAATAAGTTGGGATCAGAGACAGGAGGAGGAGGAAGACCAAGGAAGGTTCCAAGAAAAGAGGAGTCTTTGTAGACACCGGGAGAGACACTTGTCAAAGAATCAATGGTTTTCTTATTGGCTATAGAAGAGATGGTTGACTCAGGGGGGGTCTGAGATTTTGGTTCATGATACGTCGACTTGTCGATGGTGACTATATTTCCATTATGAGGGAAAGACATCTTGCAGTATACCACGGATGGGACAGTAGACATGGCATAGGTGTAGCTACGCCCTAAAATGATGTTATAATCAAGAGGGGCATCAATGACTTCAACGTCAACACAAATAGTCTTGCCTGCAAGAGAGATAGGACAATTACGGAATAGGCCAATGGGCTAGGAGGTGTGGCCATCCGATGCTCGAAGGGTGATCGTGGAAGGGGCCAACTTAGGAGATTCGAGCTGTTTCCAAACTGAAGCAGATATCATGCAAGTGGATGCCCCCTCATCAATGATACACCGAGAAACGTTAGCGTTCTGGATTTTGACTGGGATTTGGAAGGCTACGGAAGCAGGAAGAGGAGGATGTTCTGATTGATGGGCATCGAAAACAGTCAATTGGCCATTAGCAGGATCTACAAAACCTATGGCAGATAGTAGAGCCTTCTTTTGAGAAGGGCATGACTGGAGGAGTTCCAATGTTGAAATGGTGGCAAGAGATTGTGACAAATCATCTATTATGCTATACGAATGAGCAGCTCGACCAGAAGCAGCATTTCAACATAATGGTCCCTTAGGAATATTGGTATGAACCTCAACCTTGGGCTGAGGGATATGCAAGGGACCATTGGATGTCGAAAGAGGCTCTGTAGAACCTGAAGAAGGGGACTCAGGGACAAACAGAGCGAGAGGCTTGGGGTACTGACAGGACTAAGTTTGAAGGTTAAGGTTGACGGTTAGAGGTTGAGAAGTGTTCATCATGAGGATCTGGTGATCAAAGGAACCAGAAGGGGAAGGTTGAGTGGCCACCTGTCTGTCAGGTGGTTGGGTAGCCACGAATCCTTGCTGGGGCAAAGGATTGGTAAACACAGCCGATTGAGTAGTGGCCACATTGGGGGGAGCAGTATGGGAGGCATGTTTTCCTCACAATGTAGCTTGAGACTCCCACATCTTCCACATCTGTGGTAAAAAGGGACAATCATGAGTGTAATGACCGTAAACACTGCAACACAAACAAGGCTTATTTGTACGAATAGGCTTATCCGGCTTGGGATGAGTGCCCTGTTGCTGGTTAGCAGCATTAGAGTCAATACCTTGAGGATTAGGTCCCCGAGTAATAGGGGAAGATTAGTTTTGAGTGCCTTTCCTCTTCCTTTGAGAGGAAGGAGGATTAGTCACGCCCTACTGTGCAAATACTTTCCTCATAGGGGGCGATAGTTGTTGTGGCTGGGGTTGAGAAGGCAAGGGAGGTGGAGGTGCAAATGCTGGAGGAGATGGAGCACCCGGCTATGGATAAGGATAATGGTTACGTTGGGCAACATTGAGATAAGCAAGAGGTTGGAAAAAAGGATGAGGCATACCGTATCCTGGATACATGCTACTTGGAGGGGGAAAAGTGCTGGAGGTGTTGGCCCCTCTCGGAGGGAGACCATAGCCCATAGGATGTTGAGCATACGGATGAGAAAGAGCTCCAACGATACTGTCAGTAGAATGAGATTCCCCTGGGGCGTTAGTGCCACCGGGTCTGGGGAGGTCAGGAAGGACAGTATAAACATAACTAGACTGAGCATAGATCAAGTCATATTTCAAGGCTATTTGGAGGGCGGCTTCTTTGGTTTAAGGGAAATGCGATGCCACATATTTGTCGATGGCAGGTAAGAGATATCTAAGGAACCAGTCCATGTAGACACAATATTCAAAGGTAGGAGCTCGACATAATCTCTTTTTTCTTTGTCATTCTTGAACATGGTCGAATAGGCGGGTCACAGATGATTGACGGAAAGAAGTCAAGAGTTCGGTACCAGTGTCGTATCAGAGAGGGAGCTGGAAATAAGATAAGAAGGATTGGGCAATGGTCACAAAGGTGGTATGGGAAGAGGCGGCTAGATCAACATGCCACTTAGAAGCTTTGCCTGTAAGCGTGCATTGGAACATTCAAAGATGGATGGAATCATTGGTAATGGAATTGGATCAACACCACATGTGGAAAGATCGGATATGGTTGGTTGGATCTTCTCCAGCAAGGCCTTCGAACTTGGGAATGTCAGAGGAGAGCTTGGTTGGAATAGCAGGCCAACCAACATCGTGGCAGATATGGTCATTGATCAACTAATTGAAATCGGGGATACTAAGGCCTACCATGTAAGGGAGCAAGGGGAAAACCGAGGTAGTTCCTGTGGCGGTTCCTCTAGTAGCATTCCCAATAGTAGGGCCAAGATTACCACTAGTGTTAGGCCATGGACCAGACATAGTGAAGGTGACAGGGGGAGAACCAAAAGTAAAAAGAGAACCCAGTGAATCAGAAGAGGAGTCAGTGTGTGGACTCGGAGGAGGACTAACTCGACGACGGTGGGAAGGAGTACGTCGACCAACCGTAAAATGAGGATTAAGGCCAAGAAGTCTCCGGGATATATGCCTTGGGGGTGCAATGATGACAACACAAACACAGCACAGAGGGAAGAAGAATGACCAACAAGGGCAGGGAGGTGCAGAATCAAGTGATTACAATGTCGAAACAAGGGCAGAGAGGTGCAGTGTCAAGTGATTTTACAATTTTTTAAAGTATTTTCCTGGCGGTGTTAACCAGGCTCTTCTTTGCTTAGGGTGAGTGTGTGGCGTGCGTTAATTTTAATTTTTAAACCCATACGTTTTGAGAGAAAAAGAAAAAGTGTGTTGTGTAACTGAAAATAACCCTGCAGAGAATAGTATATAATATTGAAATAATAGAAAATTAATAGCTATCAATGCATCAATATAACCCAAGGAGGCAGGTCTTTCAAAAACTAGTCTAAAAGAGGGAAAAAATATAGTCAAAACACACTGAAAATAAGCCAATAGATCTAATGTCGGGAGGGACAGGGATCTAAAGGATAAATCTACTGAAAATAGGTGCAGAAAATGGCAGAGAGATAGAGGCAAGGTTGTTGTAAACGAGGAGGAAAAAAGCTAAAGGTAGTAGGGAAAAGGAGGTGTCCCTAAAGGCAAACCCAAAAAAACTATATGAGGTGATTGGGATGGAAAAATAGTTATTCTAAAAGGGATCTGAAGATGAGGTATCAGATCTGTAAAAGAAATGGTTGAAACTCTAAAAATTTAGACACTTGCAACATCTAAAAACTCTTCCACAAAAAGTGGAGGGTACTGAAGCCCTAGGGGGCTAGATTCCCACCTAGTTGATTAAAACAGAACAAGAACATTTCTAAACAAGCAGAGATGGAGGTTGGACAACCCTGACAGAAGCTTTAGACAAACCCAGAAAACTTTCAGAAAAACTGTAGAAAAAAGTTTAGGTCACAGGTTCTGGCCTATTTTCTGTCCAAGTCACAGTTTTGAGACTGGAATGTGCGTCTTGCAGTCCAGGTCGCAGGTTTTGGGCCGAAAAGTGCGGCATGCACTTCCGGGTCTCTCAGCGATAGATTTCAGAAAAATTTGCCATCACAGTTGTGGCTAATGTCTGTTACTGCGCAATAGGACCAGAAACACACAAAAGTTAGAAATGTTAATGTTTTAGGGTTTTATATGTGAAAAACAACATAAAAATAGGAAAAAAAAAGCTGAAGATAAACCCTAGGGTTTGAAGCATCTGCATATGCAGGAATATGAAAAATGATAGCAATCGTAATTGAAAACCCCTGTGGAGTCGCCAGTTGTTAGGATGAATCCTTAGTGTAAGTGTGCGAAAAAATACCCTTTTAGCTGTGCATAACAAATAGCCCTAACAACAAAAGATGGCTGCTAATATCTTCAAATCTGCAGTTAGTTGATCAAGACAAATGCTGCAAAAATCCATATCTATGCATAAAAAGACATTAAGCAGTAAAAATAAGGTTTTGCTCCATGCATCCAATAGACGAACAGAACAATATATTTTTTGAATAATTTATATTAATAGCACACAGGAGGAAAACAAGAAAATTCTTCCAATTCTCCTCAATGGGATGGGTTCTTGGAAGTCCTTAGCACTTCAAATCCTAAATTTCTCTCTCTTGTTGGTGTAGAAAACCCGGACAAACATAGAATTCAAGGGAACTCACAAAGAAAATAATAGACAATATGACAATGATAACTGAGCAAAGTCGGACCAAGTGTATAGATCCAGAGTGATCTAATATGCAACAAAAGGTGAAGAATGAAGGGGAAAAACCTCCTATTTATAACAAAATATTGGGTCATTCTAGATCTTGTTGCATGATTAAAATAACATTAACCAAATCTAGATCCACCTTTTATGGAATATTTTATTATATTTGTTGGAGGGAAAAGGTATTTGACTTGGGTCAAATCCCTTTATTTGTAAATAATAAATAAATAAATGATTTATTTATTATTTTAAAGAAGTGGTTGAATGATAATTAAATAAATAATGATTTATTTAATTATTTATAAATGATTTAGTCATATTTAACAAGGAATATTATTTAAATAAAGTTTAAATAATTATTCCTAGAAAATAATAAGATAAATAAGGATTTATCTAATTAATTTCCTTGTTTTGGGTTAAATATGACCAGGAATAATAATTAAATTACTGTTTAATTAATTATTCCATGAGGAAAACCAAACAAATGTAGATTTGTTTAATATTTCCCCTTGGGGTTTCCTGTTTAGACCATAAACAACCTAATAAATGTGTTTTATTAAGTTATTTTACATAGTGAAAACAATTTTACTTAGGGTAAAATTGGTCTTACATGGTGTACTTGGGTCCATCTAATGATAATAGAGTCGCCGGATTGTTAGGATGAATCCTTAGTGTAAGTGTACGAAAAAGACCCATTTAGCTGTGCATAACAAACAACCCTAACAGCAAAAGATGGCTGCTAATGTCTTCAGATCTACAGTTAGTTAATCAAGACAAATGCTGCAAAAATCCAGATCTATGCATAAAAAGACATTAAGCAGTAAAAATAAGGTTTTGCTCCATGCATCCAATAGACAAGACAAGAACAATATTTTTTGAAGAATTTTATATTAATGGCACCTGGGAGGAAAACAAGAAAGGTGTTTCCAATTCTCCTCAAGGGAATGGGTTCTTGGAAGTCCTCAGCACTTCAGATCTAGAATTTCTCTCTCTTGTTGGTGTAGAAAACCCAGACAAACATAGAACTCAAAGGGAGCTCACAAAGCAAATAATAGACAATATGACAATGATAATGGCTCAAAGTCAGACCAAGAGTATAGATCCAAAGTGATCTAAGAGGCAACAAAAGGTGATGAATGGTAGGAAAAACCCTTCTATTTATAACAAAATATTAGGTCATTCTAGATCTTGGTGCATGATTAAAATAATATTGACCAAATCTAGATCCACCTTTTATGGAATATTTTATTATATTTGTTGGAGGGGAAAGGAATTTGACTTGGGTCAAATCCCTTTATTTGTAAATAATAAATAAATAAATGCTTTATTTATCATTTTAAGGAAGTGATTGAATGATAATTAAATAAATAATGATTTATTCAATTATTTATAAATGATTTAGTCAAATTTAACAAGGAATATTATTTAAATAAGGTTTAAATAATTATTCCTAGAAAATAATAAGATAAATAAGGATTTATCTAATTAATTTCCTTGTTTTGAGTTAAATATGACCAAGAATAATAATTAAATTACTATTTAATTAATTATTCCATGAGGAAAACCAAACAAATGTAGATTTGTTTAATATTTCCCTTTGGGGTTTCCTGTTTAGACCATAAACAACCTAATAAATGTGTTTTATTAAGTTATTTTACATAGTGAAAGAAATTTTACTTAGGGTAAGAAGTGGTCTTACATGATGTACTTGGGTCCATCTAATGATAATAGGTTAGATGACCAAAAATTGGTGTAACAAGCTCATTTGAAAGCTCTTCAAGTATAGTCTTCATTCGACTCATCAAGAAAGTCATTTGGACAATCAAGCTATGGAAAGAACTTTGGTGCAGAGTTATCAGAGGAGTCTGACAATTCTCCCATGACAAGCGCATTTTTCATTCTCCCAAACCATGATAACTATGAAAAAATATGAAGGATATTTTCTTCTTGGCCCTATGATGGACAAAAAAATCTCTCATTTTTTCCATTTTTTCAAATTCATCTCTTTGAAATAGGAAAGATATTTTGAAGCAAAATTGGCTCCTGTAATGATTCCCTCCGAATGAATTCTTGGAAACGATGGAGGTATGATGTTTATAATTTGGTATGGTCTTATGCTTTATGATATGACCTATCATATGGATCCTCTGCTCCTATGCCTCATTTCCCCCATAGCAAAACCCTTAGCTTTGTTGGAAGGGGAAATTGGGTTTGGGTAGGAAAACAAACGCAAGGATTTAGGATGCTCAAGTGGAAGGTAAACTAGGGGTTATACCCAAATTTTGGGAAATTTTGGGATAGGTATAGATGTTAGAGAGTAGGGGAAAGTGAAATTTGAAGATTGAGTAAGGAAGGGGTCCAAAAGGCAAACACGTGCCTAACTTAAAAGTGTCAAATTGTAGCAATAGGCTAGGGTTTTGTAGAAAAATGATGATTTTGAGGGATAGGAGTGATGGGAAGTGTTTATGAAGGTATATTAAGGATAGGAGGAGGTGTAAGAGCATCAGGATACACGCCTTGTTGATGATATAACCATGGAAGTCATGAAACCAAGAAAAATTCCCTCAAAAACCCTAGTTACCTATAAGACCAAGTATTTCTTCTCTCCCTTGCTGCAAGATGTCTTCTTTCAGGAGCAAACCTCCTACCTTACCAACTTTCTACTGATAGACCTTTTAACACTTATGCAAAAGCATCAAGCTTGTCCATTACCTCATATGCAGACTCTAAAACTGAATGATAGTCTTCTTTGGAAATTATTACCTTGGAACACATGAAACCCTAATTGACCTAGTGGGGCATTCTTTGACCTTTCTTTGACTGAAAATTGGCTTGGAATATTTAAGTGAAAAACAGAGTATTGACCAAGTGGTGTAATGAAGATCCAAAATCAAATGTACTAGATTTATCTAAAGAGCCTACAGAGATAGTTTTGAGACCATCAATGCTTGAGGAATTTTGGGGAATCATGGGAATGAGTTAGGCTTATAGGAAAACCCTAGATGGAAAATGGAGTCATAGGCATGGGACAAACAAAGTAATGAGATTATGGGTAGGAAAAAAGATGGAAATGAGAGGCACAAGCCATTTGGATTCTGTAGGAGTTACAAGGTGATCATGAAATGGAAAAATGGTAGGATAGTGAAAAAATTTCTCTAAGGATAATGAAGGCAGTGAGATTTCAACTCACAATGTTCATGGAATTTGCTTTTAGAAATCTAGAACCAATATTTATTCATCTACAGATAGTGAAAATTATTGATGACTAACAGTGGCTCCACTTGGGGAGGGCAGCTCCTCTTCAGCAGGTGTCCAGAACCTCTGAGTTCAGATCTCAGAGTTTTGAAGATCAGTGCCTTACTTGCACTTGGTAGATCTATTTCCTTCATTTGTTGATGTTCTCTTGAAGCTATGATCTCAGAAATCTGAAAAGACATGATTGCTTCAACATTAGTTCTACCTACCCATCATACTTTGCCTAACATTTTTTCTTCACTTGAATGCACTTGAACTAGAAAACCCTTGACATTATTTTATTTTTTAAAGCATAAAAAACTATCTACTTCTACCCTTGTCACTTCCAAGAGTTCATATTATGCTAGTGAAATCTTTTATTTTCTACCTAGACTATTCATCTGTCAAGATTAAGCTGTTTGACATACTTCATTCTCTAATCTACTGACATGAAATTGAAAACATGATTTGAACCAGGATTAAGCAATATGATTCACCATGGGCTGTGGCATTGGGACAAGCTACACACAAACATTATTTTTGTACAAACGAAACTAGAAAGTATAAGGGCTATAATCCATCATTTGTTAAGAATTCCTATCTTTGTCTTTGGTTCAAATTTAAGCATTAAGAACTAGCATCTTTTCTTCATAATCTATTCCTACATGAAAAGTCAAGCTTAAATGATTTTACTGGCCTTCTTTCACTCACCTATCAGTAAAAATTCAAAATATGTTCAGCCATGATTAGGCTAGATGACTGAACAAGACTCTTTTTCTTAACAAGTAGTGGCATTTATACTTGCACACTTTTAGCAGTACTCTTTTTTGGGTATGGAGTTGTACCTCTTCTTTTCATATGCCCTCTTTTTCTTCTTTTCTCTTTTTTTGTTTTTTTTTCACTTTGGATCAGCATTTTAAGACTAAACAACTAAAAATATACTCATGGTGTTGAGCTTATTTTCATGCCTATCTATCCTAATCTAACTTATACATGACATACATTCAGCTGGTGAAATCTCTTTTCCAATACAGCCAATCAAGCAGATGATTCCATGAGGGATCTTGGTTCAGCTATTTGAGTGGTTTGAAAAAATCAAAATGCCACTCCCACCTCACTTGTGTTTGAACAGTAGTGCCTATAACGTTCTTGAAACTCTACATCAAACTGCTCTTGACATGTTTTACTCCCTCTTCAACTGTCTCTTAGAGAATAGCAGAGGGATCTTGAATAATACCTCGATTAGAGGATTTGGGAAATAAGCTTGATCCGGGACTTCTTCTTCCTCCACTTGGATGAACTTGGGACTCTTTTGGGAAAGAAACTCCACCTCTTCCTCATGATCATCTAGACTGTTAGCTTCATCATATATTGCAATTTTGTCCTCTAGAAAACTTGTTATGCTCTGATTTAGTGGGCTGAAGTGTGTGTGAAGGCTATCATGTTGGTGAGTAGGAGCACTCCTTGGTAACAAATCTTCTTGAGAAAGAACTGTAGAAACTCTCTTGTGATCATCAATTTCTAAGCCTTCATTTGCTTCCAAATTTTCTAAACTTTCCTCATCACTGTCATAGCTACTATGCATTGGCTGATTACTTTTCTCAAGTTGATGAAACTGAACTTCCTCCCACAAAACAACTATTGATTTCTCTGCAAAATTAGCTTATGTTTGGATATCATAATCATCATCATACTGATCAAACTTTGGAAAATCATCAAAATAAGTAATGTCACCAATCAAACATATTGGATTATCAAATTTATTCTCTTCAAATTGATCTACATAACTATTTTCTGATCTATGGTAGGTGGGATTGGCAGGAGAATGAATGGGAATGTTTTGTTCATATGAAGGTTTAGAGGCTAGCTGCATGTTTAGAAACTGGTTTATTTCCTCTTTAGCTAAAAGAGGAGGCATTTTCCTCTTTCCTTGGACAGAACTACAGCAATTCTCTTTCTCTTGTGTAGGCCGATTTTAAGGTTGAATGTCTTCTTGAGCCTCTCCTAAAAGAGATGGTAAGTCATTACTTGTGCCTTCAAAGAGATCCTAAAGATCTTCCTTTACATCCTGATTTATTTCATCGTCAACCAACTCTTCTTGGCTATCATAATAGTTATCTTGAGTATGAAATGCATGGAGTTCTTCTAATAGATATTCAGGATGCCAGTTCCCTAAATCTTCATCAATGTTTACAAGGTATTGTATGAAATCTTCAGATTGATCACAACAATTTTCAGCTAATGATAAAGATGAAAAATATTCTTTATAATGCTCATAAAACACCTTGTGGAGGTCTTTTAAGGAAAACAAACTACTTGGTTTCAAACCTTCATACCATTCCCTTGCCTTACCCTCTAATGTTTCCATAAACATTTTCATGAGATAGTCGTCATGCCATTCAACTTTTAACCTCCATACATGTATATGAAATTTGATGAGATGAAATAAGGGGTCATCAACTTTTTCATCTTGAAATATAGGTAGGTTTTTTATCCAATTTATTTGAGGCATTTTGTGTGGGAATCCAGGGATATGATCTCTACTCATTAGGGCATATCTTCATTGTATTCTTGGATCCATGTTTGTAAATCAAAATGGGTCACTGTATCTTTTCAACCAGTCTAGAGTTCTCTAACAGTGGAGTCTTTAGGTCTATTGAGAGTTGTGGAGTCACCAGGTGGAAGATTTCAACTTTTTTGTCCACTATCAGCATGATTGGGATTGTTTAATGCATTCCTAGGGGATTCTATAATAACTAGTGGGATCAACAGGGCTACTGAAGACTAGTGGAGTCACCAGGTGGATGGTGTTTACTATTTTAAGGATGTATGTAATGTTCCAAAATTTTATATAATGTTCCAAAATTTTAGCTTCCAAGCTAAATGGAACATTGGAGTTAATAGCAGTTATAGTCGATAAATAAATGGGTAGAAAAGCCCATAAGTCTCCTAAGGAGGATAAAAACACTCCAAGTGTGAAATGAGACACTCTTTATAGCTCAATAAGACACTTCCATGTGTGGAAAAATATAAAATGAAGCTGCTTTGACCAAGTCAACAACGCAGTCTTAGTGGAGGAGGAATCCTAGGATGGATAACGCAATTTTGGACGGAAATGTAACTTGGGTTAGAAGCAACCTAAGTGAGTGGGGCCAAGGGAAAAATGCTCTATATGGAAGAATAGTAGCATTATTCATTATGTTGTAGATTATTATTCTTGAGTACTTAAAATTCTTCTTCTTGCTGACAGTTGCGTGTTGTTTAGCCAGGTGTTCCAGGTGAGAATCCCCTCTTCCACTTTGGTGTCATTTGGGAGAGTTTGTATTCATCATTCCACATTAGGTTTTAGGCCAAGCTTCAGCCATCTACACCTAAGCCCCATCTTTTCAGAAGATTTTGCGGTGTTCTTTGGAGTTCACAGTGAAGGATTGGTCCGACTTCGAGCTATTTTCTCATTGGAGGAAGGTTTTATGGAGGTGCTTTTGAGCTCCTGGAATCATTTCAGATCTATGGTATCAGAACACACATTTCTCATACCCTCCTAGCGCGATTTCTACTAGGGCGTGCGTTATTTTAGAGGCAGTGTTCATTGCATGGTTTGGTGGCTCCGTTGCAGTGTTTCCTTGTGATTGAGAGGTTCACCCTTTCATGGGAGGAAGCCCTTGAGGGTTCTACATTAGATCAGACATATTTCAGCCTTTTTCACTCATGTACTTCACTGTTGCAGTGATTATTCAGTCATTTCCTGAATATCACATTTTATATATAGAGTGTTTGACAAGAAACCCTTGCCGGGTTGTCTTGTATTTTGTATAGGAGAATAGATATTTGTACTTCAGAATTATTTATCAATATATGAGTAGATATATTATTCTCCTATAATTTTATGTGTAAACCCTCTCTTAGACTGCGCAGTCCCTTGAGCAGCTGCTCCAGCATTTTACAGTCTTGGGGTTTTTTCACCTTTTCGAGCTACTCTAGTGTGGGAGATTTGTTTAACCCACCTAGTTTCATTTATTTCTGATCTCTTCTTGTATTTACATGCTTCATAGATGTATCCATGAGATTAAAGTGATGATTTCACTGTTTTATTATATATGTTGCTGGAATAGCGTTTTTCATGCATGATTTATGAGCAATCCTGAAAAAGGGATATTACAGTGGTATCAGAGGATGATCTTTGGCTCAGCCTATGGCTTCAAGCCAAAGTACTGAATCCCTGAAGGGGAATATTTCAAGCTCTATAGACAGAGTCTGCAGATGGCCAGGTAGCCTCTAGATCTCATCCTTTTTTCAAAGGTGACATATCTAGTAAATGCCCCTGTAGTCAATATCTGGAATAGAATTTTGATATTCCTAAAAAGGGAAATTTCCAGTGCTATCAGAAGAAGGAGGGATGGATAGAAACCAAAAAGCTTCAGTATGTGCAGAAATAAAGGGAGACAAGCTCACAGAGCTTCTTCCAAAATCTATGAAAAGCTTTCAAGGAGAGCTGAAGAAAATAAGATTGGAGATGAAATCTCCAAAGGAGGTTGATTCTAGAGATGAATCTAGATTTTCACATGGTGAGTGTGAGCATGCAGCTGCACTCCATGATGCACATCGCAGTCAAATTCCCAAAGCTATCCTGAGATGGATGGGAGGAGGAAGAATGCCTAAGAGAATGACTCTTAGTGATTTTTTGCGGGAGTATGAATCTCAAACTGAGAAGTTTAGAGATCATACTGATTTCCAAGAGTTGTGCAAGATCCAGATGGAGAAGAGCTAGCAATAGGATGAAAATAGATTTATTCTATCTACTTTTTCCATATCACCTACATGTTCAGTTGGAGCTTGGGTGAAGGAGCTAAAATCCTATTTGCAGTTGCACCATATTGCCGGAGATGAAGCTATCAGAGTTGCAGCATTGTATTTCAGAGGTAAGGCTCATGCATGGTGGATTTTTGAATCTTATTCCTTAAATAATGCCAATACTTTCTCTTATGCAAGATTCATAAAAACATTGATGGAGAGGTTTGGTGAAAAACTTCCTAAGACACATGAGCAAGGAAAACTTGAGAAAAAAAACCCTTGCATGTGATGGATGAAACTCCATTTTAGAAAACCATGAGAGGAGCTTATGTCTTGCATTACACATTGCCGGAAGCAAAACTTCCAGTCCATATTTTTGAACAAGAGGGCATGGGGATCACTTTTTCACAAAGGGGTCCAATTTTTGAGATGTTTCCTACACCCATTGATGGAGAAAAAGGCAACAACGCTGTCACATCTAGAGCACATCTAGTGCCTCATGCAAAGGAGGGAGGAGCACATGCTCCCACAAGAGGGATTCTTGTATCTTTGCAAGAAGTTCCCCAGGATCTCATACATAGAGGTCCAAGCACAATCAGTGAGCAGCATGATTGTGCAGCATTGCAGCTGGAAGGAGCAGTAAAGGAAGAAGAGAAGCATCAGTTGATTAGGAGCACACACCCTTCTCTGTTTCAGAAGGCTAATGCAAGGAAGAGGCAGACTGATTTGTGCAATGAGGGCAAGGGCAAAGTTTCCCAATCATATATGCAATCTACTCTTGACATTGATGTCTCACTACATGGAGGCATTCCACCTGGGATGCCACCTGATTTGGAGCTGATGGAAGACATCTTGTCTTTGGATTCACCACTCTTATATTTTGGAGAGGTGAAGAGTTTGGAGGAAGGCTTTGGCATGGGGTATGTCAAAGTAGCAGGCAGCAACATGAGTGGAACTTCACATGCCAGATCACCAGCGCTGTCACTGAGGAGGATTGATCCTTATGGGAGATCTCAGATTTTGGTAGAGTACTCCAAGGATCTTGGTGCATGCATGATCCTTGATGACCCGAATGGAGATGACATATACATGGTGGATGATGTGGTCATCTATTCCTATGGCATGATCTTCTTGACTAGATCTTCTAGTCTCAAGGAGAAGCTGCTACATGCAGCACATGAGGAATTCTCTTCTATGCACTTTGATGTATATTTCCAGTTGATGGAGGAGTTCACTTGGGAGGGCATCCAACATGACATATATCAGCATATGGAGAGATGCATAGCCCATATGGTGATAGACATGATGTCACAGCTACCTTCCTACTCATTGGGAGTGAGGGAGCATTTCCAGTTGAGCCATTTCATCTAAAGACCTCAAGTACATAATGGAGGAGGTATCATTTCATGTTTTGTATTGTACTTCTTTCCTTTATTTGAGCAACATGATGTAACAAGGAGAAATATTTCTTCTTGCATATTATATGATGATGTACTTACAACTACCTGTAGCATTGATCTTGGCTATCCTTTTGATGATTTGTGGGGGAAGCCATATGTCTCTTGGTGTGCACCAATGAAACCATATTGTAATTTCATGTTTTCATCTTATGAGATGACTATGGCAGCAAACAAGTGGCTGGTAAAGCACTTGTTGATTCTTATTTTGATGCAGGCCAAGGGTGCACTGCGCTGGTTCCATGGGAGGGACCAAGATTCACTCTCTGGTTGTCAATTGGCAACTTGTTTTTATTGTATCTTGCTTCCATGTATTGCTAATGTGTTCTTGTTCAAAGGAAGCTTGTATGAGGGAGAGATGAGGCAACAATTTTTTTTTTTTGTTGCTATGGTTTCACTTGGGAGAGTATGGGAAAATTTCTTCCCATACTTTTCATGATATTTCTAAAGAGAAGAAAGGCACATTCATGGTGCAAAGAGGCTACCCTTTAGTATTGGAGGATCATGAGAGTCTTCCAAGTCGGGAGATGATATTATCACATAGCATCATTATGGTGGATGGCTTTGGCATATGGAATGTCAAAGGGAGAAGTCATGGAGCCTTATTACAAAGGCCTACAACGCTGTCACATAGGAGCATGTTCTTATGGATGAGATATTCCAAAGGGAGGAGGTATACCTTCTTCTTGCATATTTTTATGAGTAGATTCTCATGGGAGGACTTATTGGAGGATCTCACTTTCATCCCACTCACTATGTATGGTAGAGAATGCATTTATGTACTTGTTGATTACTCTATTGAGTATTTGTACTTTCTCACCATGTTTGCACAGTGCATTGCTCCTCAAAAGAGCAAGAGTATTTTTGGGTTTCATGGTCACTTTAGGGCCAATGTTTATGATGATAGTATCCCATATATACATGACATTAGGCAGGTGTATTTTTATTTTGTATATGTATAGCTGATATACATTTATGCTTACTTCCCCATGTTGGGAGAACATACATATCCAGCTTTTAACTTGTTGCAGGAACACTTGCCATATGACATTCTCAAGCAGCAGTTGGGAGAACTACGTTGTATCCACTAGAGAGACCATATGTATCATCCAAAATTGCACATAACCTTCAACCATTTTCTGATTTTCATGCCATGTGGTGATGATGTGCCATTCATCTTGAATGGAATGGTTTGGGGTGGCATGACTCATGATTTTGGAGGAAGAGTCTTTGGAGGCTCAATCTTCTTCTTGCCATTGGAGGGAAATCATATCTCAGCCCAAGATCAGCATGCCCTCTACACTTATCATGAATGGAGAGGAGGACAGCATGGGATAGGCCCTCTTGCCTATCATGTTCACTTATTCAACCCACCTTCATTTTAGGAGCACAAGGTGGAAGAGACTTTTCATGAGTTACCATGTTGGAGGGTGACTCACTTCATTTGGATGATTGCATGGATGAGGGAGGCACTTATTCACCATGATTATCATCACTCCTACTTTGTGGAGGCCATGAGACATATAGCATGTTTCCATTTACACTTTCCACCTCTGATTGATGCAGACACTTTGGTTTTGCACACTTGGGAGGAAGCATTGGATGACAATTTATTTGCAGATTATCTTGATGCAGTGATGGAGGCTATTGATGGAGGCCACATGAGGAGGAGGGGAAATTATTTTCTCTCCTTATGCATTTTCTTTAGGACAAGCAAATATTTTGGAGGGGAGGACTATAATGTTCCAAAATTTTAGCTTCCAAGCTAAATGGAACATTAGAGTTAAACAGCAGCTGTAGCCGATAAATAAATGGGTAGAAAATCCCATAAGTCTCCTAAGGAGGATAAAAACACTCCAAGTGTGAAAGGAGACACTTTTTATAGCTCAATAAGACACCTCCATGTGTGGAAAAATACAAAATAAAGCTACTTTGACCAAGTCAACAACGCAGTTTTAGCAGAGGAGGAATCCTAGGATGGATAACGCAATTTTGGAGGGAAATGTAACTTGGGTTAGAAGCAACCTAAGTGAGTGGGGCCAAGGGAAATAAAACTCACATCTTATATAAGGAAGATGATGGTAGCATTATTCATCATGCTGTATAATTATCATTCTTGGCTGCCAAGAATTGTTGCTGCTTTGCTGCTTAGCAAAGTTGCAGTGTTGTTTAGCACTGGGTGTTCCCGGGCGGGAATCTCAACTTTTTCCTTTGAGTAGCTCATTGGGAGAGCTTGTAATCATCATTACACATCAGGTTTTTAGGCCAAGCTTCAGCCATCTTCATCAACACAGTTTTTCCGGAGATTGTGCAGTGTTGTTGGGTGCATTAGTGGAAGGGATTGGAATCCTGGCTTTTGAGCTAGTTTCTCATTGGAGGAAGGTTTCCTTCACTTGAGAGATCTGTTTGGAGAGCTCCAGAGCTTATTTCAGATCTTTGGTATCAGACCACACATTTCTCATACCCTCCCAGTGTTGTTTCTGCTAGGGAGTGCATTATTTTAGAGGCAGTATTCATTGCATGGTTTGGTGGCTCCGTTGCAATGTTTCCTTGTGATTGAGAGGTCCATCCTTTCATGGGAGGAAGCCCTTGAGGTTTATACACCATATTATACATATTTCAGCCTTTTTCACTCATGTACTTTAGTGTTGCAGTGATTATTCAGTCATTTCCTGAATATCACATTTTATATATAAAGTGTTTGACAAGAAACCCTTGCCTGGTTATCTTGTATTTTGTATAGGAGATTAGATCTTTGTACTTCAGCATTATTTATCAATATATGAGTAGATATATGATTCTCCTATCATTTTATGTGTAAATCCTCTCTTAGACTGCACAGTCCCTTGAGTAGCTGCTCCGACATTTTGCAATCTTGGGGTTTTTCACCATCTTCAGCTACACTAGTGTGGGAGGTCTGTTTAACACTTCACCTAGTTCCATTTCTTTTTGATAATTCAATGTACTTACATGCTTCATAGTCATCATTGTATCCATGGGATTCAAGTGATGATTTCACTGTTTTGTTGTATATTTTGTTGAAATGCGTTTTTCATTGCATGTTTTTATGAAAATCTTTGAAGGATATTACAATGTACTTTTTGTCCACCATCAACAACTAAATACCAATCTAAGGATTTTTCTGGGTTTTATGAGGTCTTAAGGATGTATAAGATGTTATTTATTCAAAAATTCCCACTGTGATCGCCATTATGTTAGGTCCCTGTAATTTGTTAGATTGGTGAGAACAAATAAACAAGGGTAACATCAGACCAGTCTTTGGAGTCCTAGGACCTAGCTTTCCTGGACTCAGAGAGGGCTCTCTCTATCTGTGCAAAGGATTTGAACTTATTTGCTTCTAGGGTTTGATTTTAGCCTAGTTGTAAAGTGTAGGGTTTGTTTATTTGTTTTGGTTGGGTAGATGATCAAGTAGAATAGATGGAGTGAGGAAATATTCAAGTCATTGGGCTATGGAGTCTATAAAATTCATGGAAATTTCAATAGTGAATCAGGGTGCATCACAGGGAAAATCTAGCATGGTCAAATGGATTTTCAAGGTTTGTGTGAGATGAGATGGACATCAAGTTTGTGAACAAAGTAGGGAAAAGGGAAATCAAGAATCATTTGTCAAGTACTTCAACAAGAAGGGACTTCAAAATTTATTAATCATAAGATAGGGAAAACCAGTAACTCTTTGATTCAACTCAAGAGAATAAGCATCTAAGACAAACAATCCAGTGAACTATAGAAGGCAAGAAACTCATTTAACTTCTAGTGATTTCACCTTCAAGGTTAGAAAAACATTTAAGATAAACATATAACTTTAATCAAGGAAGAGGGAACTCCTAAACATCATTGATCATAGCCATAAACATCTTCAAAACAACTTTTCAAGCATGGACAAAGGGTATGATCGAAACATAGCCTCTTTGGAAAACCTAATTAGTGGTACTTCAAAGAAAAATCTCAAGAACAGTGTTTTAGTGACATCAAACAAGCAATTCTAACCATAAAAAATCTATGATATCTACTGTATTGAACCATTCATAAGATAAACAAGCTTGGGTGTGTCTAGAGAGAAACTAAGAATTCTCTAAACTGACCTAGCAGAGGAAAACATAGAGGCAGTGAAAAACAAACAGAGCTAAGGTGCCTTTGAAGAACATTTCTTAGTCTAAAACCTTTGTTCTACTGCAATATAGAAGGATAAAAAACAATGATACATAATAAAAAAATAACTGAATATAAGCACATCACCATTAACCAAGATCAGGGATCCTGCAAGCAAGTCTTCTCCATCATCAAGCAAAACAAGCCATCCACAAATTCCACAACACCAATTTCTCTTCAACCTCCAAAAAACTATGTATTGTTCCAAAGAGTCATCAAATGCCAACCTTTTAAAATAATGCCCTCGTGCTCTATTTATCTAGCAAAGGAGGGAAAAAACCCAAACTAGGGTTTGAAAATGTCAAAATCATCCATAAATGTCATTTATGCCTAAGAGACCATGCAAGGCCCAAGGCACAAAATATCTCACGAAATAAATGCAAAAATAACTCCTAGCACCTAACTTTGGAGTGATTTGCCTCAAAAAACACTAAAATATCATTTTTCCATTAATGAGTGTCTTTTGTTGACTTTTTGGACAAAAACGCACAGTGAGGTCTAAACGCGTAGTGCATGCATGGGCAAAACTGGGTCCACTTGCAGCCATGTTTTGATGACCTTCCCGATGTCAGAATTGGCTCTGTGATGGCCTGTTGGAAAGCCTGCAGATTCTACTTTCCAAAAATTCTCTTTTTTCTGATTGGGCTACATTAACCTGTCCAAAAGGAATATTTCCCAAAACTTCTATAGGCGCAGTGCTAGGCCTGGAAATAAAGCAGAAAGGTGAAAAATGAGGTGTTTTTGGGCCTTTTGAGGGGTCAAAAATGCTCCAAATGCTCTAAAATTTGGTGAGCATACTATACTTGATGTGTGGCTTCCAAAAACGCAAATTTTTCCTTCTGGGGATGCCTAAGATGAAACCGTAGCACTAGGGGTTTTGCACTTAGAGGCCTCCAAATTTGCAAAAAAACCAAAATTTATCAAAATTGGTAGATACCTTTCTCATGGGGTTTGAGAGGCTTGTAGTGAAGCTTCAGCCAATATTACAAGGTTTTCTTGGTGTTTAGCCGCATGGTTCATCAAAAATGTTAAGGTCTTCTTCCTCCTTTGCCTCTTTGAAGGCTTTTCCTTTTTGGCATTTTCTTCACTGATATCTTATTCAATGTCTTCTTGGTCCTATGAGTTGTTTCTTACCTCATCATCACTATTACCTTGGCTGCTTTCTTCATTTTTCCCCTCACTACTGCTGTGATTTACATTCCCACTATCAACCTCTTTATTTTCCTCACTATTGTCATCAGCTTCACTGTCATGGTGATCCTTGGTGTCACTTTTGTCACTAGTATCATCATTGTTATTAGTTTGCATATTCTCTCCCTCTTCACTGTTTCCTACCTTATCCTTTGCATCATCATGAGTCTCATTGTTTACACTGCCTTCATGGTGTTCATCATTACTACTAGGAGTCTCATGGTTGTGATCTTTACTGCTCTCATCTTCAACATTGATCATCTCCTTCTTTGTTAGATGCCTCATATGCTATCTGTTTTATCACTGACCTCATATTCAATGCTTTCTTCTTCCTTTCCCTCTTTCTCTGTAATATTCCTAAATTAGCATGCAGCTAATGGGAATATTAATTTTTTTTTTAACACCTAGTTAAATGAATAAGTGGGTAAGGATGCCCATACATATCTAAAAAAGGAATAAAATCCCTCATGATGTGAAAATGGATCATAATAATAGCTGGATCTTGCACCCTTATGTGTGAACAGGGGAAAATATATGTGGAAAAGGTCATGTTTGACCAAGTCAACAGCGCTGGAATGGATGGTGGAGATCATCAATGGACACAGCGCAGTGATAGTGGGAGGAATATTTCATGATGGTCGAAACCCTAATTAGTAGGACCCAAGGTAAGAAGGCTCACACTTGTTTATAACGAGGGAAAGGCATCCATAGTGGGGCATGTTATTGATTATTGATTTTGTGGTCTGCATGACTATTGTGCATTCTTCAGCTGTTTAGTTGAGATTTTTGTGCTGCTTAGCACCGGGTGTTCCCAAGCGGGAATCCCATCTCATTTCTTGAGAGGCCTCTTGGGGGAGATTTTCACTTCATTTTCCACACTCAGAATTAAGGCCAAGCTTCAGTCTTTAGCTATAGCGCAGTTTCTGTAGAGGATTGTGTTGTGTTGCAGGGTGTTGCAGTGGAGGGTTGAGAAACCCACTTCCGAAGCTATTTTTTTCAGAGGAGGAAGCATTCTTCTCTTTGGGAGATCAGTGAGGAATATTCTAGAGAATATTTCACATCTTGGCACTTTTCCAACATATTTCCCATCACCTACAGTGCAGTATCCCTCTTTGACTGCGTTATTTCAATGAGCATTTGCAATGGGGGTTTCAGTGCTTGATTTGGAGGGTGAGATCTTTAGTGTTAGGATCAGCCTTTCACTTGAAGGATCTATTGGAGGAGGTTTATTCATCACATGTATCATCTTCAGCCATCTCCATCCAGTTACTGAGTTGCAGTTGCTATTTAGTCCTAGGGCTGCCTTCCGGCATTCTTGTACTTTTACATATTTCATAAAATCCTTCTCAGGTTGTCTTGAAAATGTATTTGGGAGCTTAGATATTTACTCCCAGCACTTCTTGAGCCATAAATTTGTAGGTCTAACTTATTTTACATTTCCAGTAGTAGTGCACCATCTAAGACTGCGCTATATTTTTTCTTGGGTATTCTGCTATGTAGCAGCATTTTATTTTTGGCATATGTATTCATGGGAGGCTTGTTTGCCTTGATTATTTGAGTTGTGCTTGATTCTAATGTAATTATTTTCTGCCAATTTACATAATAAAATGGTTCCATTGTTTTAATACATTTTGGTGTAATTTTATTCACTGCTATTTCCAGTTTTATGTTCATATATTGCTTCTTCCCCATTTTGGAATATTACAGTGGTATCAGAGCATAATCTTGGCTCAGCTTGTGGATATCAGCCAATATGCTATCAGGAAAATAAGAAGAAGAAGAGAAATATCAGAATGATGGAGAGAATGAGTTTGATCTCATCTCTTTTCAAATCTAGGAAGGGCCTCACCAAGGAGATCAAGCAAAGAGGAGTGGAAAGAAGCAATGGAACTATGCCCTTTTCTTTTGAAAAAGGAGACAAAATGCATGAAGATGGAGGACACCTGGATCATGAGATTCTAAGTGAATACCTTGCTGAGTATAAATCTCAACCTGTAGCTTTCAAGGAGATTCGAACTCTCCCACAGTTCATCCAGCTTGAGGAAGAAAGGAGACCTTGTAGCGATAGGGGAATCAAGGGCAATAGATTTATGTTGTCTACTTTTGATGGGTCATCCACATGTACAGCAAGGGCTTGGGCAATAAATTTAGATGCATTCTTCCTACTACATCCAGTGGTAGAAAGAGAGGTTTTAGAGATTTCATTGCTTCACCTTGAGGGTTAAGCAAACACTTGGTGGTTCAACCATTTGATTCATGCAAGAGTGACTACTTTTGCAAAATTTACTGAAAGGGTGATTAAAAATTTTGGAAAGGAGAAATCAGAGGAAGAGAAGCCCTCACCACCACTTGAGGAGACTTGTACCAGTGCTGATACAAGTATGGAGGAGCAGCCATCATCATCAGCAGTTGGGGGAGCCAACACATTGGAGGAAGGAACTCTTGCAGCCATACAAGATGTTCCCAAGTTCCACCAAGGTATGCCCAAATTTCCACTTTCTATTATTTCATCAAATATTATGGAGGATTGTGTAAATATGCTATTGCATGACCAAGGGTCAAAACTCATTGCTGATCTGGAGCAACGGACTTTCACTGCGCTGTGCAGCCTTGAGTTGTTCAAGGAGGGGGTGAAAAATCATCCTAGTGTGTCATTGTTGAGCTGCACACAACACTTGACGTTGGGGTGTGGATTTTTGAAGGATGGGATGAGATTTGTCCTAAATAATCCAATGCAAGACTATATGTTCAGCATTAAGCTTGAGCATGAGACAACAAATAAACCATTGTGGAGATCAACCGCGCTGTCATTGAGCAGCAGTGATGAGTTGGGAGCTCAGATACTGATAGAGAATTCTGATGAACATTACACTTGTGGGACACTGGAGGAGCAGATGATTGATGAGAGTCCACTCATTTTCCAGCAGTGTGATGGGTCTTTCTTTTTGAGTATTGTATAGCTCTATGAGGACACTTTTCTTTCAGAATTCTTGGATCCCTATGGATTCAATAGGGTCATTGGTGTGGGATATTTACTGGGAGATTTCAAAGAGGTTGCATTTCAACATCCCATGAAATGCAAAGGTAGAAATATGATATGGGAGGATGGTATTTCCCATGGGAAGGATACCAAGATGGAGCATGGTAGGAGACACCCACATTTGCATAAGAGGGTGTGGATGGTGACCAAGAGGTTGGTAAACCACTTGCATATCTATGACATAGGGCAGCAAGAGGCATGGCTACGTTGGTTACTCTTGAAAGAGTTTGGTCATCATGTGACACACTCTTCTTCAAAGGGTGTGTTGCTGGAGGAAACTTGGCAGGACATTTTCATCATATGGAAGCAAGGAGTATGGATGCATTGCATTGATATGACATTCTTCATATCAATCATTATTTTTTCACCTCATGATTTGTATGATGGAGATGTGAGGGCGAAGCAAGGACTATTGTTTCTTTGGTTACTCTTGGGAGAATATGGGAAGATTTGATCCCATGCTTTGCATGATGTTGCAAGAGTAGGTGATGGCACTATCATGGTGCAAAGGGGTTACTCCTTAGTCTTGGAAGACTCGGAGGTACTTCCACTTTGGAAGGAAACTCCCATATACAACAGCATTATGGTAGATGACTTTGACATGGGACATGTCAAAGAATGGAGCTATGAGATGACAGGAGCCTTATTACAAAGGCCAATAGCGCTATCACTTGGGAGCTTGGGTTTATTGATGGAGTGTTCCCAAGATCACTTCACATATGATGCATTTGATGGGAAAAGAGGAGGTGAGAGTGATGGAGTAGTGGATGGAGACACCTATTACCATGATATGATCTTCTTGACTTGGATTTCCAAGCATAAGAAGAAAGATCTTTATGCAGCACATGGTTCATCCCTCTTCATGGGAGTACATGGTAAGAATTATGGAGGGCTTATTCATATATCTTATTATCATCTTCCTCTCAGTACATGGTAAGAATTATGTTTTTTCATTTATTGATTTTCTAACACAGTATTTTCATTATCTTACCATTTCTACACAGTGCATTACTCCACAAGAGGGAAAGCCTCTATTTGGGCTTCATGGTCACTTTGGGACCAACATCAGTGATGGGGATAGCCATATTTTGTATGGATTTGGGATATTATTGTACTACTCTTTGTATGTTCAGTTGTAAAACAATGCCATTTACTACTTACTAGTAGATGAGATGACATACACAACTAGCAACTTGTGGGGAGATGGCTTGCCATGTTATGTTTTGCAACAGCAATTAGAAAAATTGCGTTGTGACCACTTGGGAAACTGTTGGTACCTTCCAGCACTACATGAAACCTTCAATATTTTTCTCATTTGGATGCCATATGGTGATGATTTCCTATTCATCATATATGGGATGGTTTGGGCCAACATGGTTCATGACATTGGAGAGAAGATCTTTGGAGATTCAGTCTTCTTCTTGCCATTTGAAAGCAACATTATTGCAACCCAAGATCAGTAGCTACTCTACACTTACCATGGGTGGAGAGAGGGACAGTGTGGGGTAGTATATTTTGTATACCATGTTCAGTTATTCAGCCCACCTACATTGCAGAAGCCAAGGGTGGAGGAGAATTTTCATGAGTTACCATTTTGGAGGGTGGCTCATTTTGTATAGATGATAGCTTGGGGATTGGAGATTCACATGGGGATGATAGATCCCAATATATATCATATATCATGCCTCAATAAGGCCTCTAGATAGCACATTATTTCCTCCATGGTTGTTTTACTTCTACATGATGATAGCTATTTGGGATGCTCACCAAAAGCTAGCTTGCATACTTGGGAGGGGCAATTTGGAGATGTATTGATGAGACAGCATCTTATTCCTTGGAGGAATTTATCATATGAGGATGCTACAAGAGGAGGAGAGGAGGCTCTTCAGTTCTATCCTTGCAGTTGCTTGAGGACAAGTAACATTTGGGAGGGGAGGACTATAATATTCCTAAATTAGCATGTAGCTAATGGGAATATTAATTTTGTTTTTAACACCTAGTTAGATGAATAAGTGGGTAAGGAGGCCCATACATATCTTAAACAGGAATAAAATCCCTCATGATGTGAAAAGGGATCATAATAATAGCTGGATCTTGCACCCTCATGTGTGAACAGGGGAAAATACATGTGGAAAAGGTCAAGTTTGACCAAGTCAACAGCGTTGGAATGGATGGTGGAGATCATCAATGGAGACAGCGCAGTGATAGTGGGAGGAAGATTTCATGATGATGGAAACCCTAATGAATGGGACCCAAGGTAATAAGGCTCACACTTGTTTATAAGGAGGGAAAGGCAACCATAGTGGGGCATGTTATTGCTTATTGATTTTGTGGTTTGCATGACTATTATGCTTTCTTCAACTGTTTAGTTGAGATTGTTGTGCTGCTTAGCACCGGGTGTTCCCAAGCGGGAATCCCATCTCCTTTATTTAGAGGCCTCTTGGGGGAGATTTTCACTTCATTTTCCACACTCAGGCTTAAGGCCAAGCTTTAGTCTTCAGCTACAGTGCATTTTCTGTAGAGGATTGTGTTGTGTTGCAGGGTGTTGCAGTGGAGGGTTAAGAAACCCACTTCCGGAGCTATTTTTTTCAAAGGAGGAATAATTCTTCTATTTGGGAGATCAATGAGGAAGATTTTGGAGCAGATATCACATCTTGGCACTTGGCCAACATATTTTCCATCACCTACAGCACATTATCCCTCTTTGACTGCGTTATTTCAGTGAGCATTTGCAGTGGGGGTTTCAGTGCTTGATTTGGAGGGTGAGATCTTCAGTGTTAGGATCATACTTTCACTTGAAGGATCTATTGGAGGAGTTCTATTCATCACATGTATCATCTTCAGCCATCTCCATCCAGTTATTGAGTTGCAGCTACTATTCAGTCCTAGCGCTACATTCCAGCATTTTTGTACTTTTACATATTTCAGGAAATCCTTCCCGGGTTGTCTTGAAAATGTATTTAGGAGCTTATATCATTACTCTCGGCACTTCTTGAGCCATACATTTTCAGATCTAACTTATTTTACATTTCCAGTAGTAGTGCACCATCTAAGACTACGTTGTATTTGTTCTTGGATATTCTGTTATGTAGAAGCATTTCATTTTTGGCATATGTATTCATGGGAGGCTTGTTTGCCTTGAATATTTGAGTTGTACCCACTTCTATTGTACTTATTTTCTTTTGATTTACATAATAAAATGGCTCCATGGTTTTCATACATTTTGGTGTAACGTTATTCACTGCTATTTCTAGTTTTATGTTCATATATTGTTGCTTCCCCATTTGGGAATATTACATTCTCATTTGAAATTTTGGCCACTATGTTTTGATAAAAACCCTAGGAAAATTATAAATTCTCTTGAAAACCCTTTATTCGTATATTTGAAGGAGTTTGTTGAGGTCTTGTGGCATTTTCAAGTGAAAAAGGGACTTCAGGCGAAAGTGTAGCGCCTGCATGCAGAGTCGAGTATTCCCTGCCCTAAGCGCAACACCTGAATGTTTTCTAAGCCTGTCGGGCTCCTCTCTGCCCTAAGCATAGTGCCTGAACATTTTCTGGGCCTGTCGAGCTCCTCTTTTCCCTAAGCGTGGCACCTGAATGTTTTCTGGGCCTGTCAGGCTTCCCTACGCGTAGCGCCTTTTGTAGAGGGAATGTGGAGGCCTTCCCGATGTCAAAATTGGGCCCATTATAGCTCGTTGCAAATAGTATCCTGTCTAATCTCCAAATATACATTTTTTTCTCTGATTGGAGTTGATTTTACCTGTCAAAATTTGATTCTCCCAAGACTGGTCAAAACGTTTTGAATGATGGTGTAGAAATGCAGAGTGTTGATGCAGACAACTTTTGGAGGCCCTCTTCAACTCCAAATTGAGCTCATGATAGCTCATTTGGAATCGCTTCAAGTATAGTTGTCATTTGACTCATAACGAAAGTCATTTGGACACTCAATCTATGAGAAAACCTTATTTTCCCAAGGTCATTCTAGAAGTGCAGCAATTCTCCCGTGACACCTGTATTTTTTACATTGCTCCCAAACCATGATACCTGTGAAAAATATGAATGAATTTTTTCTTCTTGGACCTATTATGGACAAAAAAATCTCTCATTTTTTTCAAGTGCGTCTCTTTTTGGTCAGAAACATAGTTTGAAGCAAAATTGGCCCTAGGTGTGGCAAATGATTTGTCCTTTGGAATGAATTCTTGGAAAATGATGGAGGCATGATGTTTATAAGTTGGTATGGCCTTATGCTTGCTGATATGACCTATCATATGGATCCTCTACTCCTATTTCTCCTTTCCATATCAAACCCTAGCTTAGTTGGAAGGGGAAATTAGGGTTTGGTGTAGGCAAAACAAGGGATTTAGGACTGCCTTGTATAGGGAGGGGAATGAAGGGGTTAAGGGTTGTATAAATTCTTGGGAAAATTTTGGGGGATAGGGATAGATGTTAGAGAGTAGTGGAAAGTGTAATTTGAAGTATTGAGTGAGTGGAACGGGTCAAAAATGGAAAAACACAGGCCTAGTCTCGAAAAAGTGTCAAATTGTAGCAATAGGCTAGGTTTTGTAGAAAAATGATGATTTTGTGGAATAGGAGTGATGGGAATTTTTTATGAAGGTATATTAAGGATAGGAGGAGGTGTAAGAGCATCAGGATACAATCCTTGTTGATGATTTAACCATGGAAGTCATGAAACCAAGAAAAATTCCCTCAAAAACCCTAGTTACCTATAAGACCAAGTATTTCTTCTCTCCCTTGTTGCAAGATGTCTTCTTTCAGGAGCAAACTTCCTACCTTACCAAATTTCTACTGATAGACCTTTTAACACTTCTTCAAAAGTGTCAAGCTTTTCCATTACCTCATATGCAGACTCTGAAACTGAATGATATTCTTCTTTGGAAATGATGACCTTGGAACACATGAAACCCTAATTGACCTAGTGGGGGGTTCTTTGACCTTTCTTTGACTGAAAATTGGCTTGGAATATTTAATTGAAAAACAGAGTATTGACCAAGTGGTTTAATGAAGATCAAAAATCCAATGTACTTGATTTACCTAAAGGGCCTACAGAGATAGTTTTGAGACCATCAATGCTTGAGGAATTTTGGGGAATCATGGGAATGAGTTAGGCTTATAGGAAAACCCTAGATGGACAATGGAGTCATGGGAAAGGGACAAACAGAGTAATGAGATTATGGGTAGGAAAAAGAATGGAAATGAGAGGCATAAGCCATTTGGAGTCTGTAGGAGTTACAAGGTGATCATGAAATGGAAAAATGGTAGGATAGTGAAATTTTTTCTCTAAGGATAATGAAGGTAGTGAGATTTCTAAAAATCACAATGTTCATGGAATTTTTTTTTATAAATATATAACCAATATTTGGTCATCTACAGATAGTGAAAATTACTAATGACTAACAAGTAGGATGACTCATACTAGCAGCTTAAGAACGGGTTACGATAGCAGGGTATAGGTGAACAAGATGTGGATTATCATCTCATGGCAAAAGGTTTGGTAATATTTAGGGAAAGGATCTATGTACCAAACAACAGTGAGCTCAAGAATCTTAGCTTAAGGGGATTTCATGTTAATTCGTATTCAAGTCACCCAGGATATCCGAAGACATTAACAGTGGTTAATAATTTCTACCATTGGCTGAAATTGAAGAAAGAAGTGGTTGAGTTTGTTGCAAAATGTTTGGATTGTCAACAGGTAAAAGTAGAGTGTAAGCATCCTGGTGGTTTATTGCAGTCGATTTCGATTCTAGAGTGGAAATGGGAGGTCGTTTCCATGGAATTAATTATAGGTTTTTCTAGGAAATCTATGTAGAATTATTCTATTATGGTTGTGGTTGACAAGTTGACTAAGGTATCTCATTTCATTCCAGCCAAGTCTACGAATTCAGATAGTGAGCTAGCCAAGTCTTCATCAGGGATATGGTGAGGTTACATGGTATTCCTAGAAATATTGTGTCAGAAAGAGATGCCAAGTTCACTTCAAGGTTTTAGAAAGATTTGTTTGCAGGTTTGGGGACAAATTTGGCCTTCAGTAAAACTTATCATCAGCAGAAAGATGGACAGATGGAGAGGTTCAAAAAGATTCTATGTATTGTTCCAAAAATTTTACAAATAAATTGGAACATTAATTTTTGCTCATATTATCTAGGAGATAAATAAAGTGGGTAAGGAGACCCATTTGCATAAATAAAATTCCACATGAGGTGAGAATGGATCCATGGAGTAGCCATTTTTTCACCTCTTAGAATGAAAAGGGGGCAAACAGATGAGGATGAGGCCATGTTGACCAAGTCAATAGTGCAGCCTAAGAGGGTGTAGCTTTCTTGGGAAGACAACGCAGTTAGAGAGGGAGGAAGATTCCTTGTAGGAGAAACCATAATTGGGCGGGGTCCATGGCATAGAGGCATCATTTTTCATATAAGGAGGATGAGGCAGCCATAGAGGGCATTATTGAAGATTTGGAATTTGAGTCTATTTGTAGTCTCCAGCTGTTCAGCTGAGTTGCAGTGCCTTTGGCACGAGGGATTCCTATTTAGGAGTTCCTCTCCTCCCTTGAGGATTTCTCTTCATTTCTCCATATCCAAGCATTTGGCCATAGCCATTACTTCATCTACAACATAGTCACTGGGTTGTGTTGCAGGTGTCGCAGTGGAGGAGATTCCACAACACCATTCCTTGTATCATCTCTCATAGGAAGGAGTTCCTTTTCTTCGGGAAGATCAGCAAGGAGGGTTTCTAGAGCTGATTTTCATATTTTGGTAGTAGGCCAAGCTTGTCCCACCTTCATCAGTGCAGTCCCTACCATAGACTGCATTATCTCAGAGTTTGTCTGCAGTGGGGGTTTTCTCCATCATTTTGGAGGAAGCGATTTCTTGTGCCAGGATCAACCTTGCACTTAAGGAATCCATTGGAGGAGGTTGTTTCAATTTGCAGGCCATATTCATTCTCCTCCTTCTATTTTATATTTGAGTTGCTGTTGCTACCCAGCAACTCCGGCATTATTGTATCTTCATATTTTGTACATCTATTATAGCCAATCCTTTAGAGGATTGTTGTAGTGTTGTTTTCAGGGGTTGAGAGCTTGCTCCCCCTCATTTCTTAAGCTATTATTGTAATATCATTTCATTACCATTTTACATGTTGCAATGTCTCCATTAGACAACACAGTCATAGCTAGGGTTCACAAGTGTAGCAGTGTTTATCTCATGATTCTTGTACTTCTGCCTTGAGGATTGGCATTGTTCATCTTGAGCATCATTTCCCTCAATATTTTGTATACATTTGTAGCTGCTATTATTATAATAAGATGACTATGAGTTCTCCAGAATTTTCTGATGTTTATGCAAGTTACTCTTCATGCTTATGTTTTGCATATTGCTGTAGCTCATCCCTTTGAGCAAGATCTTCTGAGGAATAAGTATTTACATAGCTATAGGCAGAGTCTGAGAAAGGGTCAGATAGCCTCCGGTTCTCATCCTCTATTAGAGGTGAGATAACTGGTAAACGCCCTCTCAGTCTATCTTTGACATAGCCTTGTTAATATTTCTGACAAAGGATTTATTCAGTGGTGTAAAAGCTACTGATTTCCATTTCGGAACATTACAGTGGTATCAGAGAATCTTTCTTGGCTCAGCCTATGGCCTTCAAGCCCAAGAAAGAAGAAATCAAGATGATGAAGAGGATGAGCTTGTTCTCATCAGTTTTTAGATCTGGAAAGAACCTCTCCAAGGGGGTTGACGAGAAAGAAGAAAGAGAGGAGGAAGGAACCTGCACTTCCTATTCTCATCAAGAAGAAGACAGAATTTTGAGCAGGAAGAATACTTCATTTTCTGATGGAGGAAAAGGGGATAAGCTTACAAAACTTCTTCCTAAATCTGCACAGAGCATTCATGAAGATCTCAAGGAGATTAGGAGGGAAACAGATGAAGAATCCCCAAGAGGGTTTTATCCTAAAGCAGACTCTAGATTTGTACATAGTGGGTGTGAGCATTCCACCACACACTATGAGGGTCAGCACAGTCATAGTCCGAGTAGTCCCATAAGGGAGGTGGAAGAAGAAGAAGGAGTGACCAAGGAGAAAAGGTAGCATGGTAGATCCTATCTATCACATTTTTATGGTTCACTTGCCGGTTAAACCAAAGCTTGGGTGGAGGAATTAGACACCTTTTTGCAGCAGCACCAAATTCCGGAAAATCAAGCTACTAGAGTTGCAGCGCTGCATATGAGAGGTAAGGCCTATGCTTGGTGGATCATTGAATCCTTTTCTTTGAAGAACAATGACATTACATCTTATGCAAATTTCACTAAGGCATTAGTGAAGAGATTTGATGGGAGGATTCTTGAGACACACATGATGGGTTTGCACAAAGAAAACTGAACAAAATCCTTGCATGAAAACGCAATGCCTCTTCAGAAAACAGTGGAGGAGGCCAAAAATCTGAACCAAAACTTGCTAGAGAGGGAACTTTCATCTCACATCTTGGAGCAAGGAAGAATGGGGGTCTCTTTGTTTAAAGAGGATCCAATTGTTGGGAGGCTGCCCATTCATGTGGAGAAGGTTGGGGGCAGCAGTGCTGTCATTTCTAGAGCATATCTAGAATCTCAGGCAGAGAGGAGAGGAGCTCATGCTCCAAAGAGAGGGACCCTTGCAACTTTGCATGAAGATTCCCAAGATCTCATGTGTGGAGATCAAGGAAAAATTCATGTGCCATTATTGGAGAGGTGTGAAACCATGGAGTCACAAGGAGGAGATGGGGAGGAGAACCATCAGCATGAGTTGAGGAGTACTCACCCATATCCACTTTTGGAGGTTATTGCAACAAGGAGGGAGGCTGGATTGCGCAGTCAGGGCATGGAAATAAGTGCTCATCCATATGTTCAGTCTTCTCTTGATGGAAATGTCTCACCACATGGAGGCATTTCACCCAGGGGGCCACTAGTTCAGTAGAGGAGGATGGTTGTTTCACACTTGGAGGCACCGCTCATTGATTCTATAGAGGTGGGAACCTTGGGAGAGCTTGAGATAGCAGTGGGAGTCTTGGATGGATTCATGAAGGAAGGATACATTTCCTCAACCTCATCTACACCTACTCTCATTGCAGATTATGCGCTGTGGCAGAAGCAGCCTAAGAAGGATAGCAACCTTCCAATTTGTGACTTGGGCATAGGAGATGTCAAGGAGGGGGACAACCATATGATAGATGTTCTTCATAAGGAACTACCAACGCTATCATTATGGAGGATAGATCTGCATTGGAACTCCCGGCTATTGGTGGGATATTCCAATGATTCTTTCACCTGCGGGAAATCTGATGATCAACATAGGAGGAGATGCACCAGCCATATGGAGATGGGGAAATCAGCACAGCCACCCCTTTTCCCTTTATGGATGAGAGGAGATTCACCTATGAGTCCCTCAATTGATATGAGCAGAGAACATGGTAAGGGTGTACATTGTTTTTCACATGATCATTTGTATGATATATGTACGCATCCCTTAACCATACACATGCAGGAGAATGATCCAAGGAGGAGCATGCATTTTTCTAGACCTCATGGTTTAGTGGGGGCCATAAGCATGGTTAATGGCCATTATCTTGGAGGACATGGGGAGGATAGAGATCATGGAGGGCATGCTAAATTTTCAGCAGGTATCATTTACCTTCCCCAAGCTTGTGAGGAGATTGATGCAACACACCGGTGGTTGAGCAGCCACAATTTTTATCAATCTCTATGGCAGTGGAGCACTAAGCTGCGCTGGTTGCACTTGAGGGACCATTGTCCTTCTCATTTGTTACACATGGCAGCAAGCATCATGCTCCTATTTGCTCCCTATGATTCTATTGTTCATGCCTTTATGAGGAGCAGGGTTGCAGAGGAGACATAGAGGATGGATGTGTCCACTGAGGGAGGAGTCCCTCACATCTTTTGCATTGCATGTTCTGATGGGAACATGAGAAATGGTATGGCCACTACAGCAGCAACACTGTTCTATTATGGGGTGAGCCATATGATGGGTATGAGACCATATGAGGATGATTCCCGACTCATCACATATGGAGATGTTTGGGCCAGCATGTCTTGCAGCGTTGGGGGAGAGACCTTGGGAGGTCCAGCATTCTTCTTGCCACTTGATGGCAACCTTATTGCAGCCCAGGTTTAGCAGAAACTCTACACTTATCTTAAGTGGAGAGATGGATAGCGTGGGGTAGACTATATGGTCTACCATGTGTATATTATCAGCCCACCTTCTTTGCCGGAGCTAAAGGTGGATGACAGTTTTCCTGAGTTGCCTAGTTGGGAGGTGGCTCAATTTGCATGACACATAGCTTGGGGATGGATGGACCATATAGGGAAGACAATTCCCATTAGATTTCAGACTCCATTCCTCAATGGGGGACCTCTAGACACCACTTGCTATCTTCTTGAGCATTACACCTTACATGATGATGGCTTGATAGCTACTTGCATGCTAAGGAGGAGCACTGTGGAGGTTTGATTGATGAGATAACATCACTACACTTGGAGGAGATCATCATATAGGGATGCTACAGGTAGAGGAGAAGAAGACACAGTCTATCCTTTCACTTGCTTAAGGGAAAGCAATCTTTGGGAGGGGAGGACTGTAATGTTCCAAATTTTTTGCAAATAAATTGGAACATTAATTTTTTCTCATATTATCTAGGAGATAAATAAAGTGGGTAAGGAGACCCATTTGCATAAATAAAATTCCACATGAGGTGAGAAGGGATCCATAAAGTAGCCATTTTTGCACCTCTTAGTATGAAAAGGGGGCAAACACATGAGGATGAGGCCATGTTGACCAAGTCAACAACGCAGCCTAAGAGGGTGTAGCTTGCTTGGGAAGACAACACAGTTAGAGAGGGAGGAAGATTCTTTGTGGGAGAAACCCTAATTGGGTGGGGTCCATGGCATAGAGGCATCATTTTGCATATAAGGAGGATGAGGCAGCCATAGAGGTCATTATTGAAGATTTGGACTTTGAGTCTATCTGCAGTCTCCAGCTGTTCAACTGAGTTGCAGTGCCTTTGGCACGAGGGATTCCTGTTTAGGAGTTCCTCTCCTCCCTTGAGTATCTCAAGGAGGATTGCTCTTCATTTCTCCATATCCAGGCATTTGGCCATAGCCATTACTTCATCTCAGAAAGACAATGACTGGTTGTCAAGCGGTGTGGTACATGGGTGGGAGAGACTAGCAACACCATCTTTGTATCATCTCTCATAGGAAGGAGAGTTCCTATTCTTTGGGAAGATCGCCATATGAGGGTTTTGTTTTATTTGCATATTCCTGCAGATTGCTTCTATCACCTTCATCAGCATAGTCCCTTCCATATACTGTGTTATTTCAGAGTTTTTCTGCAGTGGGGGTTTTCTCCATCATTTTGGAGGAAGAGATTTCTTATGCTAGAATCAACCTTGCACTTAAGGAATCCATTTGGAGGAGGTTGCTTCAGTTTGCAGGCCATATTCATTCTCCTGCTTCTATTTTATATTTGAGTTGCTACTACTACCCAGCAACTCTGACATTATTGTATCTTCATATTTTGTACATCTATTATAGCCAATCCTTTAGAGGATTGTTGTAGTGTTGTTTTCAGGGGTTGAGAGCTTGTTCCCTCCTCATTTCTTGAGCTATTATTGTAATATCATTTCATTACCATTTTACGTGTTGCAGTGTCTCCATTTGACTACGCAGTCATAGCTAGGGTTCACATGTGTAGCATTTTTTATCTCATGATTCTTGTACTTCTTCCTTGAGGATTGGCATTTTTCATCTTGAGCATCATTTCCCTCAAGATTTTGTATACATTTGCAGCTGCTATTATTATAATAAGATGGCTATGAGTTCTCTGGAATTTTCTGAAGTTTATGCAAGTTACTCTTCATGCTTATGTTTTGGATATTGCTGTAGATCACTTTTGAGCGGAATTATTCAAGCAAATCTATAGACAGAGTCTGAAAAGGGCCAGTTACCCTTTGGATCTCACACTCTCTTGGGATGGTGACACATCCGGTAAATTCCCCTTTAGTCAATCTCTGGAATAGATTGTTGATTGCTGACATTCCTGAAAAAGGAACATTACGTTCTATAGGACATGTTGATAATGTATGTCATGCATCAGCAGTCGAATTGGGAAGAGTATCTTCCACTGGTTGAGTTTTCTTATGATAATTGGTATTAGGAATATTTAAAGATTAATCCATTTGAAGCACTTTATGGGCGGAGTTGTAATACTCCTATTAGCTGGAGTGATCCAATTAATAGGGTATTGATTGGACTGTACATGTTGGCAGAGGTGGAACAGGAAATGTAGGTTAGAAAGAAAAATATAAAGGTAGCACAGGATAGGAAGAAGGGTTATGCAGATCAACATAGGGTATTTAAGTAGTTTCAGGTTGGGGAACTTGTGTACTTGCACATCAAGCACAAGAGAATATCCTTGAGGATTGGATTAGGTGCCAAGTTGGCACGTCGGCATTGCAGGCCCTTTGAGATTCTTGAGAGGATCAAACTAGTATCCTACTGACTTGCACTATCTCCAACAGTGAAAGTCCATGATTTTTTCCATGTGTCATTTCTTAAGAATTATGTGAAATATGTGGATCATGTGATTAACTAGTTTGTATTATAGGTGTATCTAGAAAGAGAATTCCAACTGAAACCTTAGTGCATTTTGCAGCGAAAGATGCTCATGCTCCAAAATAGTGAAATCAAGCAAGTTAAAGTGCAGTGTAAGCACTTTGGGACTGATGAAGCTACATGGGAGATGGTTTATAAGATACGGGATATGTATCCTTCTCTATTCGTTGGTTGAGCGGATGTATTCTGACATATGTTTTGATGTTGTGTTTTGGTTATGTCTATATATAAATATGTATGTATATATTGCATCGAGTTGTGTTATAAAGCTCCAATAAGTAGTATGGTGTTCATGATATGTTGGTTATGTCTTCAGAAGTATGATATGATGTAGATTTTGTATCAAGTTGTGGTATAAAGTTCCATGGGAAGCATGTGTTTTTTTGGGGAACTTGTGTATAAATTTTAGGTTGGGGAACTTGTGTACTTGCACATCAAGCATAAGAGAGTATCCTTGAGGATTGGATTAGGTGCCAAGTTGGCACCTCAGCATTGCATGCCCTTTGAGATTCTTGAGAGGATCAAACCAGTATCCTACTAACTTGCACTATCTCCGACAGTGAAATTCCATGATTTTGTCCATGTGTCATTCCTTAAGAATTATGTGAAATATGTTGATCATGTGATTAACTGGTTTCTATTATCGGTGGATCCAGAAGGAGAATTCCAACTGGAACCTCAGTGCATTTTGCAGCGAAATATGCTCGTGCTCCAAAATAGAGCAATGAAGCAAGTTAAAGTGCAGTGTAAGCACTTTGGGACTGATGAAGCTACATGGGATATGGTTGATCAAATACGGGCTATGTATCCTTCTCTATTAGATGGTTGAGCGGATGTATTCTGACATATGTTTTGATGTTGTGTTTTGGTTATGTCTATATATAAATATGTATGTAGATACTGCATCGAGTTGTGTTATAAAGCTCCAATAAGTGGTATGGTGTTCATGATATGTTGGTTATGTCTTCAGAAGTATGATCTGATGTAGATTTTGTATCAAGTTGTGGTATAAAGTTCCATGGGAAGCATGTGTTTTTTTGGTTTATAAGTGTCATTGAACACCAAGGAGGGTGTTCCCCCAATGGGAGGGGGGGGGATTTGTAACAGCCCCTGGTTGATTTCCTATGTAAATAAAAAACATATGACCAAGGTCATGGGACATGTATTCCAATCTAAATTTTTGGAAAAACATAATAATGGGGATCACTAGTTATTAATTTATGCCCAATGCAATTAGCAAAGGAAAAGTGGCATTAATAGGAATTTATTTATGAAAATAATGGAAAATAGGAGAAAAGGGAGATGATAGGTCACATAATTTCATGAGGAGGAAATTGAAGGAAAAATGAAGGAAAATGAAGAAAATAGAGGCCTCAATGATAAAAAGGCTTATGAGGATCAATTCACAGCTTTTGTCAGCTTAACATTTTGTCATTTTTAGTGTGGAGCTCTCTTCTATTCTCTCTCTCTCTCATACTCTTGTACACTTAAATTTTTCTTGGAGAACTTTGGAATACATTGTATTTGGAGAAATAAGGTAAAGGAAACCAGGAAAGTGAAAGAGAACAGGTGGATCAAAAGCTACAGTTGGATTTCTTTGCAGGTAACAGGTTGCATGCGTGATTAACTTTCTGATTTATGGAAGCTTCGTTCGATTTATTTGCAGGTAACAGGTTTCATGTGTGCTTTCCTTGCTGATTTATGGATGTATGGTATATGCATGTGGTTTTTTTGTTATTTTTTTTCATTGGCATGGAGGATTTTCGGGATTGACAATGGTTTTAGCCTTGCCTTGCCATTTCATGGATAGTCATGCTGTTGTGGTTTTTTTCCACTTTTTTTTTCTCATTGGTGCTTAGGTTCCTTATGGATATGGGTTGAGTTACTAGTTCAAGGAGTGGTTGGTTGGAAAAAATGCTCTGGAGGCCCTGGAATGACTTGGGTTGAGTTACTAGCCCCAGTGCCTAGGTTGGACAAACGCTTTGGATCCCTTGGTGAGTTAAGCTATTAGTCCTAGAGCTAGGTTGGAAAAAATCTCTTGAGCCATAGAAGGTTGTGGGTTGAGTTATAAGTTCGTGGAGTCATAGTTGGAACAAATTCTCTAGAGCCCTGGACAGCTTGGGTACAAACTGATCTGGTTGGTGTTAGTGATGTCCGATTATAACATGGAATCATTGGTTGATGGTTGAGGTGGTTTGGCCTTTGGAAGCCTTGGTTTTTTTTTTTTGGTTTATTCCATGAGATCCCACATTCATGCTTGGAATATGGCGCAGGGGTAATTTTCTGAAATAGAGATTTGGTTCAGCCCAATCTATGGTCGAGTGGTATGTGGAAGTCCCTGACTTGGTTGGAAATTTCATATGTTAATGGGAGCTAATTTTATATTATGATTCATGTATACTCTTTGGATATATGTTGGTGATATTATGGTTGGGTTCCTGTTCTAACATTTTTGGGTTTTGATAAGTTAGCATATTCAGTTAAAAATAAAACAAAATGTTAATATAGGATATGTTGAAGATTGAAACAAGAAACAGTGAAGGAGGCATCCTGAAACATCATTCCTGATCCTAGTTGGAAAGTGATCACCTAAACTAGGTGGGGTCTGAAAAGCGGTTTCAATGGTCGTTTCCCATTCCAACGTGTCGCCACCATATCACTTCGCACCCCCTCTGCTCAAAACCACAAACCAGGAGGTACCACCCCCCCAGAAATCCGCCAACTGTAAAACTCTTCCAACGGATCTTTTTCTCTCGCGCTTCAACCCAATGGGTCTTTCCTCCCACGCCATAACCATTTTTCATTCAGCCAACCACATTTTTCCACGTCATTCAACCGTTCTCCACCTACGCCTCCACTCCCTAATCATTTTCCCTTCTCCACCTGCACATTCATTCCATAACTGTTTGTACTCACATTTTCTCATTAAATCCCGCTCATGAACCTTTAATCCACTAGGGTCATAATAAAAAGCCGTTAAACAAGGTCACCACTTATAAAATAGTTTATGACCTGCCTTTTATCACTTTTACTTCATTTCGTTGTTGATTAGAGGTTTCCATCTCTACACACTGTTCTTTTTCAACAAATCGCACTGTTACCGTTTCTGCTATTGCCCAACCTTCATAATCTTACCTCTCATTTCATTTCCCTGTTTAAAATGGCCCCGAAATAAAATTCCAAAAATTAGGTGACCCCGATGGGAAAAGCTAAGAAACAGGTTTTCAAATAGCCACAGCCACCAACCCAGTTGTATAGGAAATCTCTGCCCCCACACCTCAGCTCAACCTGGACCTGATCCCTCTTGCAGATGCCTTCTTCAAGATCACAGATGCCCACTGTTGATTTTATTTTCACGAATTACACTTATGGCTTAGATAGAAACACGTTGATAATAAAGACCTCATAAAGTTCTGGGAATCAATGTTGCCCCTCTTTTCTTTTCCACAAACCCATCCATTTCCTAACCTTATTTCCTAGTGCCAAGCTCAGTATGACCCTATAAAGAGAGCAGTGGTGGCTCAAAATGGAAACATTCTTATCACTATCTCTCTAGAAACCATAAACCAAATGCTTCTTATCCCTCAATCTGATTCTCTGGCCCATTTTTCACCAGTTTCTCCTATGGACCTCTACCATAAGTTTAACTACCCATAGAGAGCCCAAATTTTCGAAATATTTTTACCTAAGGATGCAGAAATTCCCAAGAAAAACCCACCACACTCATCCTCCATTTTTCCTGAAGCCTCTAAACAATGTATCTCGGTTCTCTCATCCTGTTATGATACCCAGATGACTAGACATTTGATGAACCTATCATGGGGTTCCTATCTATTTTTAGTAAATATCAAGCAACATTTTTCATGTATAATTACAGCCAATTCTTGGCTGAAAATATACATGAGAAACTAATGCATTTCACAACTCAAGGTGTGTTTAATTACACTTATGTAATTGTACACATGTTTCTTTTTGAACAGGGAGATATGTTTCCTATCCAGCTCAACAAACAGGATGAACAAGGGGTGAATCAATCAATGATTCACTAGAAAGAACTAGTCAAGGCTACATCAACAAAAACTACATTTTCAAAGTTTATTGATTCCTTCATACACCCAGTAAAGTAGCTACTTTCTAGTTAGACAGAACCCATAATTGGAGAAGAGATCAAAAGGATATTACATTTGAGTGAGTAAGCCAAAACAGGGGATTGGTATTTATACCAAAACTACACAGAAATTAGAGTATACGGATGTGAATTCCCACCATATAAGCTCCCCAGATATGTTCCCATGAGATTATTTTCCCTGGATTACTTTCGATAGATTATAAATATGGATGACCTCCATTTTGTGTCAGGAAAAAGGAAGCTCAATTCAAGCTCAAGGCAAGCATTGGATCTTTCATTTGTAATACAAGATAAGTTCGTGCTGAAGCTGATGCACTGCTGAAGAAAATGGGTTTTCAACCAAGTTTCGCTTGGTCTTATGACCCACATGCCATTATTTATGCTATAAGAGTTGAATTGAAAACAACCTCATATAATCATATCTCCAGAGAAGAAATAGAAAAATTTATGAATCAATACCAATGGGTAGAGGGAATGCTTCAAAAGACAGATGACCAAGTTCTTTCAACTTCTAATGTGTAGACCCCAATCCCTGAGAGAAATAAATAGAAAAGGTTCATAGAATATCTCCCACCTGCTAAAGAAATCATGGATGAGTTCATCTTGCAACAAAAGAAGTCAAAGATTGGCTTAACTTTACTTTCATAAGGAGGAAACCAGAGATAATTATTTGGGAGAGAATGAATTTTCTACATCAACAAATGTTCCAGTAACTCCTCCATCATCATCACCTACTAGAGAACCTCTGGAGATCATCCAGCACTCAAAATCCAGTTCTTCTGAAGAACAGAATATTTTTTTTCTATATTCTTAGACATTAAGCATAAGAATGAAGCATTAAAGTATAATGTGTATAGTCAGTGATTGAAACAAACATCAACTTCTCAGCACAAGCTTCTTACTGCTTTTGACAGTGAGAAAGGAAGGATGCAAATGGAATTTTTGCAGGCAACAGTTCCTTTTCCTAAATCTCATTCAGAATATAAAAAGATTGTGTTTTATTTTGATCCAAGTCAGATCCATCCTATTGATCAGATGGAAATGCATAGGCAATCTGGAGAAATGCTCTTTTCAAAAATGACAACTACAGCTAAGTCACTCTCCAAACTCAAGACTGCATTGTCAAATGTTTAATCTCAGCTCAAGATTAAGAAGCTCTCTTCCTTGGCCAAAGATAACAAACTTAAATATTTGGAGGATATTGTAGTTAAGGTTGGATATGATCCAAAAGAATGTAAATCAGCTAAAGAAATTATTAAGAAGAAAAATGTAAACATCTTTGCTCTGCACAAACAGCTCAAATTTCCTTCAACTGAAGATCCAAAAACAAAGAAAATTGCAAAAAATGAATATAACAAGGAGGAAATTCTCAAATTGATCATTGGGAAAAATTTACAAATAATAAAAATGGAGGAAGAGATCGAAGAGTTGCTAAAAGAGAAACAAGTAGCACAGGTGACTACTGATCCAACCATGGCAAGTCAAACATCTTCTGTAGGTACAGAGCCTTCAACATCATCGACAGAAACTGATACAGTAAAGTTAACACAGGATTTGGCTATTAAGAAGCAGGAAAATGAGAAGTTGTAGCAGAGGTTTCAGATTTTGGAATCACAAAAGATCATAAATGATACTTTATACATGGAAGAAATGAAAAAGTCCCATAAGTTGGGACTCAAGGTTAAAGAACTAGAAAGTGAATATTTAATGGCATGGACATTGGCTTAAGCCAAGCAAAACATTTGGGAAGATATCAGAAAATATATGACAGAGGTATGGCCCTCGATACAGATAATTTTTGAACAGCAAGAGCTCATCACGGGAAAGCAACCATAGAAGAACAAAAAGAAAATCTCATGAAAAAGCCAAGTGAAGCTACTGATATGATCAAAGTGTTGAACTCAAATAAAAAAGAAGAATTAGAATAAATAAACATACTGGAAAAAACTACAAAAAACCTATAAATCAAGAAAGTCTTGCAGAAGAGGAATTTAATCAATCAACTGCAAACAAAATGTGAAGATTTGAATATTGTTGTTCGACGGTTTCATACAAAGTTTAATGTTATGAATCATAAATGACTACCAGGATTGGTAGGTTTAGATGATAAATTGATTAAATTAGAGGATTATTGTAAGAATTTATATACTATTGCAGTGGATAAGTCTAAATTTGTAGGTATTAAAAGACATATTACAGGGAAGACATTTTTAGAGGCTTTGCAGTTTGATTTGACCATTCAGCATCAAATCAAACATTTTTTCATTCAAAAGCCTACTTTTGAGAGATATATAGAGGTGGATGAAATATTTAGAAATATTATGAATGTAGAAATCCCAAGTGAAGAAAAATGGGATAAATTTTGTGATACTATTGAGTAAAATTTTGATATTTACAGCATGCCAGCACAGCAGATTTTCAAGGGCCCTGCCATCAACAAATTCCATCAAAAAAGGCACAGTCATCAACAGCTTCCACCAGAATAGAGATACATCATCTATATATTTCCTTATATTCTATTCTATTATATTATTGTAATCAATTTAATATATTTCTGAGTTTTAGAAATTAGTATAAATAACTCTTGTTACGAGTTATTAAGGGTTGCACCCTTGGATAGGAAAATTTTTGTAAGCAGAATTCTACAAGTTTTTCGATCATCAATAATAGAAGTGTAGAAATTTATACAATATGCATTTATATTACTGGATTCTCCTTATCTAAAAATTTAATCCTTATGTTAAATACAGAATCCTTCTACTTAATTCTTTGCAGAAATTAAATCGCCAATTGCAAACACATGAAGAAAAATCAATCACACATAACAAGATGTTTTACCGGGAAAGCTTAAAGCTAAAAACCCCAACTATCATATATTATGTATATCAATGGATCATGAAACAATCTCATATATCTCATACAAATCTCAACTCATAGAGCTCTCAGTACAATATACAATCATCTCACACTATCTTGCAGAAATTTTGCACCTCCATGCACCAATTTCTTGCCTCCTGGCAGCCTGCCTCCACTACGCAATCCCTGCTGAATAAGAACCCTGAATTAATTTGACCTTACCTTGCCTTGACTGCACAATACTCATAATAATATCCATTGTGTGTGTAGATGCATTGAATGCATCATTATAGTCACAACTGATAGTCCATCTCACCCTTTCACCTATCTCTCCTTTGAGTCCTCACTTTGGTTGGGCATCTTGGTATTTAGCTACATTTGCCTTCTTCGGTTGCAAGTAAGACCTATTTGTGAATTAATTAAATAATTAATTCACTAGTGTATTTTCGATTTCAACTAACCTGGCTGAGTTTAACTCACAGGCGAGTTAAAATAAAAAACAACTCACATAACTACTCTTCCAACTTTGTTACAACTTGCCACTATCAGTTATAACTAAGTCCTCCATGCATGAGTCACCAACCACCCTAGGAATTGTGTAATTCCTTTAGCCCACTGATGTGCCACATATTTTCACTGAAATAAAGTGCTCCAAGAGAATAAGTTACTATCTATTGTCTGATTATTATTAAGGGCTAATAATAATCGACATGCATTCTAATTTTAGACAAGCGATCTATAAATATACTTCGCACATACATCTAAAAATAGATTTTTCCCAACCATCTAGAATCATCCTCCTGCTAATTTTAGATTTTTCTCATGATGTCTATTTTTAGACGTACACCTAAAAATAGCCTGTGTGGGCCCCACCTAGTTTAGGTGTTGTTTTTTCAGTAGGATCAAAGATGATGTTTTCGAATGCCACTTTCATTGTTTCTTGTTGCAATCTTCAACACCCCCTCTCATCAAGAAAGGTATTTCTTTGCATGCACCCTACAACTCCATGCATCCGCCCTACAATACTTGCATGCAACACTTCCGAAACTGAATGGCCTCCAAACAACTCAATCAATATAATGCATCTGTCATCAAAGTATTATGACTTCTGCTTAGCTACTGCACATGTCTTCAGGAACCACTATGTTTTTGTATTCTGCACCCATGCACTCTACACTTGCTGTCAACTCTGATATGTGCTCCAGTATCCGACACTATCACTTTGATCTGACTGCATCAATCCAAATGATCATGCTACTTATTCTCTGTGGGCGCCTCGTAGCCAGGTTCAATTCATCATATCCACACCATCTCAATGAATCCTACCTAGAAATATCTTCTTAGTATTACTCATGCATGTCGCCCCACCTCTCACCTAGTGGTATAGCTGCATGCACTCCCTTTGCCCATCTGGCACAAAATTTCTCTGCATGAGTGGTTGCTCCCACTCCATGATCCTCATCTTATGTCTGCTCCACATCCTGAGGTTCACTCTTACCTACGTGCAAATCTTGCTCCCTCTCAACCTTCAATTGCATGTCTTTCTCGCACTTCCCAACAGTAGGAAGCTCTATATAAATCCCATATACTTCAATTATGTATAGATTCTTAACTCGAATCCCAACCTTCTTGGCTTGCCCTGTTGCTTTGTGTTGCAGGAAAACTTTTCCTTCACTAAAGACAACATCATAGCCTCTGCCCTCTAACATTGCGGCTGAGATTAAATTCTTCTTTAAACCTAGAACATGCACAACATCTTTTAAATTAAGGAGTTTACATGACGCCCTCTGAAAGGTAATGGTACCAATTCCAGTCGCACTGTATCATCCATCGTCGCCCAACTCAACATGCATCTGGATATCTTTCTCCACTAAGTCATTGAAAATTTTCTCATCTCCTGTCATGTGAAAGGAAGCACCACTATCAAAGTACCACCCCGATCCCAATGCACTAGACACCATGCATGTGATCAATAAGAATTAAAGCCCAAATTGCGAGGAAAGAGCCTCACCAGTTGCAGCTCCAGCAGCCATCTTATTCTTCTTCTTATGTAGACAATTTCTGGCAATATATCCAAACTCGTGACAGTGAAAACACTTCACTTTGGACATGTTGTGCTCCTTGCCATCTTCTATGGCCTCAAATCCAAAATGTAATTTCTTCCATTTCTTCTTATTTTCCTTGGCAGCCAAAGCACATTCCTCTTCATCATCATGCTTTGATGAAGAGCCATCCCTGGTGTTCCGCCTTATCTCCTCCTGCACTAGATCTGACCAAAGTCGCTCCCAATCCGGCAGTTTCTCCCATCCATTGACAGAGTCTTCATAACTGTGCCAACTCTTCAGAAGTCCAAGGAGAGACAAGCTCACCAAATCATCATCCGCAACACTGACTCCTACACTCACAAGCTCATCCCTCCATTTGACAAACTTTGTCAAGTATACCGGAATAGTGTCATTCTTCTCCATCTTGATTTTTCTGATTTTATCCTTTAGTGCCAACTTCCTATGGTTGTTGTTGCTTTGGAAAAGATCTTTCAAAGCCTTCCACATAGCATATGGAGTGGCTTTCCCATGAAGGCTTGACACAAGATGGTCTTTCACACCTTCCAACAGAATCCTCCTCGCCCTTGCTACTTTCTTTTTCCATGCGTCAACTACTGCAGCATCTGCCGAAGTGGGTTTAGGAACATCTTTCTCGATGAATTCCATCAAGCCATTACCTTCAAGCACCGCCTCCATCCTATCCTTCTAGGCTATGTAGTTCGAGCTTCCCTCAAGTGCAAACTCCAACCGCAAACCATTGAAAGCCATTTCAATGTATACTCAATTGTCGCACCAAGAAATTCTTGCAGCAATTTCGAATTGTTTCCACCAGCACAAAACTCAGCACTGCTTCAATATTGCAATCTCCAGTGACTAACACTGCTCCGATACCATGTATAAATTTATAAAATATGCATGTATATTACTGGATTCTCCTGATCTAAATATTTAATCCTTATGTTAAATACATAATTCTTCTACTTAATTCTTTGCGGAAATTAAATCGCCAATTGCAAACACATGAAGAAAAATCAATCACACATAACAAGATGTTTTATCGGGAAAGCTTAAAGCTAAAAACCACAACTATCATATATTATGTATATAAATGGATTATGAAACAATCTCATATATCTCATACAAATCTCAACTCATAGAGCTCTCAGTAAAATATACAATCGTCTTACACTGTCTTGCAGAAATTTTGCACCTCCATGCACCAATTTCTTGCCTCCTGACAACCTGCCTCCACTGTGCAATCCCTACTGAAGAAGAACCCTAAATGAATTCGACCTTACCTTGCCTTGACTTTTCAATACTCATAATCATCTCCATTGTGTGTGTAGATGCATTGAATGCATCACTATAGTCACAATTGATAGTCCATCTCACCCTTTCACCTACCTCTCCACTGGGTCTCCACTGGATCTGACATGTAAGTAGTTAACTGTTGTATTTATTCAGTTGCAAGTAAGACACTATTTTTGAATTAATTAAATAATTAATTCACTCATATTTCACTACTGTATGTTCAGTTACAACTATCACAACTGATTTTAACTCACTAAACTGAGTTAAACTAAATAACAACTCACATAACTACTCTTCCAACTCTGTTACAACTTGCCACTATCAGTTATAACTAAGTCCTCCATGCATGAGTCACCAACCACCTTAGGAATTGTGTAATTCCTTTAGCCCACTGATGTGCCACATTTGTTCACTGAAATAAAGTGCTCCAAGAGAATAAGTTACTATTTATTGTCTGATTATTATTAAGGGCTAATAATAATCGACATGCATTCTAATTTTAGACAGGCGATCTATAAATAGAATTCACCCATACATCTAAAAATAGACTTTTCTCAACCATCTAGAATCAACCTCCTGCTAATTTTATATTTTTCTCATCATGTCCATTTTTAGACATACACCTAAAAATATCCTGTGTGGGCCCCACCTAGTTTAGGTGTTGATTTTTCACTAGGATCAAGGATGATGTTTCCAGATGCCATTTTCACTGTTTCTTGTTGCAATATTCAACAAGAAGAAGGATTATGAATTTGTCTCATACAGCTTTGTTTCTTCTGTGAGTTTTTATTGTTTTCATTACATTTTGTCTCTACATATGTTTAATTGTTATCAAGATAACCAGGTTAGAATAACTTAGTTTCAAGTATCTTACAATTCCTCCTGAAGTTATTATTAATATAAAGAATGATTTACTAAATAGTATGTTGATGTAATTCCCTTTCATTTATAAATTTCCAGCATCTTGATAATGTTAAATGTATTTTGTTGAAATTTTAGACATTGTTTAAAAGCTTTCAAACTTATGATTAATTAAAGAATTCAATTTGAATATTTAGCTGTCATATCTTCTTACATAATTCTATTGAACCATTTACAAAATCTTAAATCATTGTGTGAGATAAACAAGCAGCCCTCGATCTATTTTTTGATATTATCTTAAAGGTTTAAGCATAATTGTTTGCAAAATTTATTTATTTCATTGGTCATCCAAAATTTCAAAACAAAACAAAACATTATATATGCTTTGGTTTACTATTGACCCCAATTATATCAAAGGACAACATTGATCTGGCACCGTTGTTGGGGATTTGAATTTGATTTGTTTTCCCTAGGACAATGATAAAACCTTATTCCCTTAAAGGTGATTAAAGGCCTAGTTAGGTCAAAAAAATTCACGTGGCGACTTCACTGAAACCAAGTTGGCTCCTTCAAAGCATACAAGGTCTCATTCTGACTCTAAAATTGTCTTATCTTTGTCATATCTAGAGAGACTGGTAAGACAGGCTTCTTCCAGAAGAAGACATCAAACCCCTTTTTCTGTCCCCCAATAAGAGAACACAATATTTCTTGATCCTTTCAGATCTGGACCTATTCCTCTAGGATCAGAAGATATACCCCTTAGAGTACAAGAGTTAGTATCCAAAGGAGTGGATTTTCAATCAGCCTTGTTAGTTCATTCTTTGGAACCCTATAAATTACCTGAGGCACCTTTTGAATCTCCTATATCATAACAGGAATTGGATCTAAATTTACCTGGATTAAAACCTATTGATTTCATCTCCCCTGTCACATACTCTGCACCATCTACTTCTTCACAACCAGAAGATATCTTCTCTCTTTATTCTAACCCTTTATTTGAACACAAACAAGGAGAAGAAGAGGTTAAAAATTTGGTCATTCAAACTCCTTTAAGATCCCTAACAAGGTATTCCATCCCATTTATTTCTCCACTTTGTTCTCCACCTATTTCATCGCCTCCTTCTTCCCCATCTTCACCTTCAAACTCTACTTCTTTGGCTAATTTGACAGCACCTAATCCTAAGGGTTGGGATAGAATATTTGATATTGTATATTAAATTATATTAGGAAATAAGGAAGGCCAAGAGTCATTGGGAAGTGAATCCCAATAGCCTCACCTCCATGTATAAATACATTCACATTCTTTGGAGGCCACACGTGTGATTTGAGTTACTTACATTTTTGACATGGTATCAGAGCCAGTCCCACTGTTGGCATTCTTGCCTGTGGTGTAACTCCCTCATTTTTGCTAATAGTCTTTGTACATTCAGTTTTATGTTCACTGCATCTAGTTTTTTGCTGCTCCACTATATTGATGCAATTCTGAGTTTATATACTGCAATTCTACAATTTTTAAAATTATCTCTGCAAATTTTTGCCAACCTCTGATTTTTTTTGCAGCTTCTGAAAATACTGCAATTCTGCAATTTGCAGCTCCTGCAAATACCTGCAATTCTGCAACTGTTGAAATCCTGCCACTCCAAAATTTTTAACGGCCTCTCAGCCTCCCCCATTCTCCAACGTTTACGCTCTACAGCACATCTCTCACCCATTTCTGCGCACCCTGCTACGACTGCACTCGACGCTCCCCATCCCCTACGCCTCTATCCCCTTCCTCGCACCCTGCTACGACTGCAACTCCCTACCCAACTCCTCCCCGCCCGCTGCCTACCCGACTGTAACGCCCCTGCACAGATTATCACCACCTACGCGGCCTACCCCGCTCTACCGCCCCTCCCTAACTCTACTAGCCTATTCCCTACCCCCTCGGCCCTTATCACTCCACGGCCTCTCCCTCTCAAACTTCGTGCACCCACGGCTCCCCACTCCGCCGTGCAGTCTCCATACGCTCGACCTCAACACTTGTCACTCCGCCCTTATCACTCCGCCCTCCCCTTCGCACTACAGCGCCGTCCCTGCTCCACCTTACTACGCACTCCACAGCCCTCCAGCTCTCCCCTTTCCCAACGCTCATACCACCGAACCCCATTTTTAATACCACTCCCATTTAATACCACCGCCCCCATTTATAATTCCGCCTTCATTCATAATACCGCCTCCCATTCACAATACCGCTCCTACATAAAAAAAAATTGCAGAATTGAGTATATTTTTCAGCAAAGCTTTTTTCCCTCCTTCAAAAGAAATTTTCCAGCAATGTAATTTTTTTTCCCTTCAAAAGAATGCATTCTCTCATATCTATTGTAGGGGTGGTTCTCTCCAGCAAGGAGAACTATCTTGAATGGTCTCGGAAAATCAAGCACACTCTCATTTTTAATGAGTTGTGGAAAGGAATTTGTGAAGGACAAGAAGGAAATCCACCAGCAAAGCCCACTTCAGACAAGGAGCTCGCCATTTGGGAAAACTAGAACTGCAAGGCCTATGCCTTGATTGCAGCTTCCGTAAATGAAGAGGTGAGTCGCCATATTTCACCATTTTCAAATGCCTATGAAGCCTTGAGCAAGCTAAAAGAACTCTATGACTCACATTCAGAACTAGAAATTGTTCAATTGATGATTAAGTTGTTCAGTCTTGAAATGAAGAATGATGATCCCCTTGCTTTAGCTTCAGAAGTAAGATCTATCATGCATGACATTGACAGCACTGGTGTAAAAATTGACATATCTCTCATAGCATATGTTAAGGCATTATATCTGACTTACTCACATTATCTTGAGTCATTGCAAGCAAGTGGAAACCTTGACCATATCACCTTTGATTCCCTTGAGAAAATTTTTGCAGAAAGAGAGAAAGCTTTCGGGAAGATGACAGCCCATTCGTCTTCTGAAGAGGCTGCATAGTTTGCACATAGAGAAAAGAGTCATGCTCCATATCCTTCCAGAGGAAGAGGTGGCCGAAGAGGTAAAGGAAGAAGAAACTTCAGAGGAAGGGGGGGCAGACAATCTAACAAATCCGATCTTCATTGCATACGTTGCAATAAAGACGAGCATGATGCATCCACATGCAGGACACCTTGGGATAAAATTGAGCAACAAAGAAATCACGACAAAGGTAAAAATAATGACAAAGACAAAGGTAAAGCACCTAAATCCGCTCATTATGTTCTAGCACATTGTAACAATGGAGTAACTGAAGACTTGTTTGATGTTTCATTTACTTCATGGAGAGATGATTGGTTGCTAGATTCAGGAGCAACATGTCACATGACATTTAGAAAAGATTTTTTTGAAGAATTTATTGACAAATTTGATGGAGCAGTATATTTCGCAGATAAATCCAAACTCAAGCCATCAGGGCTTGGCACAGTCAGGCTTAAGTTGCCTGGTCTTCCAAATCATATTCTACATGAGGTTCTATACCTCCCTGAGTTGAGGAGAAACTTGTTGTCCCTGGTCCAAATCCGCCAGCAAGGACACTCCATTCACTTGTTTGATGGCAAGGCAGAGGTCAGAAAAGCATCAGATCACTCACTTGTCATGGAGGGAATAGAAGAAGGAAGACTCTTGAAGCTGAAAGGTTCATCTTCTCATGCTCAAAACTTTGCATTCAGTTCACATCATGATGAAGGTACATTCCCATCAAGTATTTTATGGCATGCTAGATTTGGACACTTAAACTATGAAAGCCTTCGTTTGTTGAAGAAAAATGGTGTTAATGGACTGCCTACAATTCCTAGGAAACCTAAGGAATGTGATGCTTGTATTCTAGGAAAGCATAGCAAACATCCATTTCATGATTCACACTCCAGAGCACATAGAAAACTTGAGCTTATTCATTCAGATTTATGTGGCCCTATGCCTGTTTCTTCTGCAAATGGAAATAAATATATGATGACATTTATTGATGACTACACCAGAATGTGTTGGATTTACTTATTGAAGAACAAGTCTGATGCTTTTCAAACATTCAAGAATTTTCATGCATGGATTGAAATTGATGCACAAACTCATATTGGCTCTCTACGTACTAATAATGGAAAAGAATACACTTCAAACTAATTTGAAAATTATCTTCGTCAACATGGGATCAAACATCAAACAAATTTGCCGTATAATCCCCAACAGAATGGTGTAGCTGAAAGAATGAACAGAACTATTTTAAATATGATTCGCTCCATGTTATTTTTCAAGAATTTAAAATTGATGTTTTGGGCTGATGTAGTTCTATGTGATGTATACATAAAGAATAGGTGTCCTTCAAGTTCAATTATAAACAAAACTCCTTTTGAAATGTGGCATGGCCACATTCCTTCGGTAAAGCATTTCAGGGTCTTTGGTTCCACCTGTTATGCCTTGATACCCAAGGGACAAAGGAATAAACTTGGTGCTAGAAGTCAAAAATGTATCTTCTTGGGGTATTCCAATACCTCCAAAGGATATCGTCTCTATGATGAAGCCAATAAGAAGTTTGTAATAGCAAGAGATGTCATATTCCTTGAATCTTCCAAGACTGACAATGTTGTTGAGCGGCAACTTGATCGCTTGGATAGATTCACACATGCAAAGTCTTTTCAATAATTTGATAATCAGTTTCCACATCTTGAAGGGGGGATTCCTATATTGAATCAAACTGTGGAATCATTTCCTGAAGCACTCTCTCCCCCACATGAAGAAACAACCATGGATGACACATTGAATGATGTGATTGACAGAATTGGGAGATTGAATCTTGAATCAATCCCAACTCAGTCAAATGAGCAGCCTGGGCCATCTCAGAAAGGTCCTCCCAAATGGCTGACAAAGACACTAGAGAATGTTCATCCCGATGAGGTTGGAAAAACAGGAACAAGAAGTTCCACTAAACAAAACGAAGGTGACGTAGATAATTCTGATTCTCCTGTTGATATGGATATTGCTTATAACTGTGAATTGAGTTTGTCTACAGATCATGAACCAACTTCCTTCAAAGAAGCCACTTCTCATGATGAATGGAAAGAAGCGATGCAGAAGGAGTATGATGCCTTGATAAAGAATGGCACTTGGAAGCTGGTTGATCTGCCTTTGGGAACGAAACCAATTGGCTATAAGTGGGTCTACAAGAACAAGTATAAAGCAGATGGCTCACTTGACAAGCACAAGGCCAGGCTTGTGGCAAAAGGTTTTGCACAAAAAGAAGGAATCGATTATGAAGAAACTTTTGCTCCCACAGCAAAATGGACCACCATCCAGACTCTCTTTGCCCTAGCAACTCATAATGGATGGAAATTCCATCAGATGGATGTAAAAACAACATTTTTGAATGGAGATCTAAAGGAGAAAGTTTATATGTCCTAGCCAGAAGGATTTGTTGTAAAGGGTAAAGAAAACAAAGTTGCAAGCTTATAAAATCCTTGTATGGCCTCAAGCAAGCACCACGAGCCTGGTATGAGAAATTAACCGAGCATCTTCTGAAACTTGACTTCAAACATTTTGATCTTGATGATGCAACTTTGTTTGTTAAGAAAGTTGGAAAAATAGTTGTATATCTTGTGGTGTATGTAGATGATCTTTTGATGACAGGGAACAATGAGAGTTATATTGCATCCATGAAGAAAGAATTAAAGAAAGGTTTTGAAATGACTGATTTGGGTTATGTTCATTACTATCTGGGTATTGAAGTAATTCAACATCCTAAATTTATATTTATTTCTCAAAAGAAGTACATTAGAGATCTTTTGAACAAGTTTGGCATGGATGAATGCAATCCCTTAACCACTCCAATGGAACAAAACTTGAAGCTCACATCTATTGAAGGGAAGGAATTCGAGGATGCAACTAAGTATAGACAGCTTATAGGAAGTCTTATCTACCTGACCACCACCAGACCTGACATTTCATTTGCTGTTGGAATCCTCTCAAGGTTTATGCAAAAACCTTGTGAAGGACATTGGTCTGCTGCAAAAAGAGTGTTAAAGTACTTGAAGGGGACTCAAGACTTTGGACTCAAATATACACAGGTAGGCGACTTCAGCTTGATCGGATACTCTGATTCAGACTTTGATGGCGACAAATAAATAGGGGTGTCTACTACAGGTTACACCATGAGTCTTGGATCAGGAGCTGTCTCATGGAGATCACGCAAACAGTCAGTTCCAGCAGATTCCACGACCGAGGCAGAATATGTGGCAGCAGCTGAAGCAAAAAAGGAAATTGTGTGGCTCCGGAAAATCCTGGAAGATTTGCAGATGAAACAAATGTACTCCACACCACTCATGATCGACAACACTTCTGCAATAAAGTTGGCCAAGAACCCAAAGTTCCATGATCAAACAAAGCACATCAATACAAAGTACCATCTAATTCGACATCATGTTCAGGCCAAAACCATCCATCTACATCATTGTTCCACAAATGAGCAAACTGCTGATATCTTCACCAAAGCACTTGGAAGATAAAAGTTTGAAAAGTTCAGATCGATGCTTGGACTCACCAACATCCCTTCGGATTAAAGGGGGGAATGTTGACACCTAATCCTAAGGGTTGGGTGAGGATATTTAATATTGTATATTAAATTATATTAGGAAATAAGGAAGGCCAAGATTGATTGGGAAGTGAATCCCAATAGCCTCACCTCCATGTATAAATACATGCACATTCTTCAGCTAATACACATTCTGATTTGTGGATTTACCTCCTGGTTTGACAACAGCCACAAATACTCGAGTCTTCTTAATCGGAGATCATGTCCAATGTTCAAAAATGCTCAAAAATGAAAGTTCTTAAAAGTGTTTGCAACCTAAGTGACCGGAAAGGTCTCGTCACTGCGATTCTGGTGCCGTGAAAAGTTTCACAAAATGGAGGTCATATGCAGAAGTTATGAAGGTTTTGAAAAGCCCGATAAACTCCAAAAAAATGACATTTGACACGGTTTGACTTAGTATAAAAAATTTCAAAATTTTACATTATTTGAAATTTTATTTATTAAGGTTTTTTGGGCCTATCATCGGGTGACACGTGGCCAGCCCGGACGCCGCCATGTGTCCCTAGGCCAGAAGTGAAATGGCAAGTTAAAATTTTGTGAAGGGCATGGGGATCGACCATTCGACCTCGCATCCGCTAGCCCGCCCGCATACCAGTCCACCTACATGATGTTTCTTAACATCATAAGACCTCCACTTAAATTTATTGCTTAATGTTTTTGTATACGGGGGTTGGGGTGGCCAACCCCGAAGGGCCAGCACCCCCCCCCCCCCTCCATATGTTCTTGCGCCCAGAACCGTGGGCATTCAGAGGGACCCGAGAGAAAAACCCAACGGTTAATCAGCAGAGACGATCACATAGTGGAGGTTTGGGTTATCTCGCAGAAGCAGTTGTTTGATAGTTCCCTTTGGTGGACCCCCAGACGAGCGTTCAATGCCCTAGGCTTTGGAGCGCTAACCGGAGTTCCTCCGGTTTGGAGGAGCTTTCCTAGGGGACATTAGGCGATTTCTATTTGAGTCATAACTCTTGGATATTTTGAAAATTTTTAAGAATTAATAGTCATTTTTGACTAATTTAGATTATAAACTCATTGGAATATGTTTCAAAGCCATCAAGAGGTCATTTCAAGCAGGTTTTACTTCGGGAGGTCGAGCCACTAGGGCCACTAGGGTGTTTTCAGTGTTTTGAGCATCCATTCTCTGTTTACGCATATTTATAGTCATTCTACGACTAATTGAGAAATTAAGTTTTTTACGGATAGGCTTGACCATTTGAGGCTTTTTATCACATGTACTTACCATTTTTTAGCAATAATATATGAGGGACATGCCATTGGGAGCTGGAGCAGCAGATGTAGCCCAGGAGGGGTGAACTGCTTAATCAATTTTCTGATTATTGTCATATGTGATGCTTTATTCTCTGTCATTTACTATTTTATAGTGTTATAAAAGCTAAGTTACATTATTTAAAATCACATAAAATTATGTTTAACTAAGTTAAAACCATTTGTTTCACCTGCAAACTACAATGAACCTTATGCACACTATTTAATTATTGTTTGGATACTTAGCACAGAAAAACTAATACATTCCATTCATATGAAGTTGGTATCGGAGCTTGGGTTAAGCTAGAGTATTTTCTCTGTTTAATCTTTGTGCAAATATTTGTTTAACAGTTTGCAATATTTTTAATGCTTACTAGGCTAAAGCTTAGGAGAGGAGAAGGTCAATTGGTGAAATTTCAAAGTAATCCTCAGCCAAGGAGGGCAAGGGTGCCATTATCTCCACCTTCAATTTCACCTCAAAGAGAAGCAGAAGAAAGCATAAGCATGACTTAAAGGGAGGAAGAAATACCTGAAGGAGTTGATCCCAAGGAGGAAGAAAGAATGTTCAGGAAAGCATTCCTTGACATGACTGAAATGGTGAGAGTCCTTTATCAAGAAAGAAATGAAATACTTGAAGGAGAAGGATCTAAACTTCACAAGGAAGGAGAAGGGCCTTTAGGAGGAAAGAAAGATGAAGATAAGTCAATTTAGGGAAATGGAGGAAATGGAGATCCACCATCCTCACCCTCGTCCTCATCATCATCATCCTCTACTTCGGTGAATCAATCTCAGAAGTCAAAGAACACTGGTAAAAGTCCTTTTTTAAAACTTGATGTTAAGTTTGAATTGCCAATGTTTAATGGTGAAGTAAATGCAGAAAAACTTGACAATTAGATTAGGCAATTGGAGGTTTATTTGAGAATCTAGAACCTTCATGATGACGACACTAAAATTCAGCTAGCTTCTTTGAGAATGGAAGGTGCAACACTTGTTTGGTGGGAAGCCAAGACAAAGGAGGAGATCAAAAAACATGGTAAGGTTATTTTATCATGGGTTGTTTTAATTACTGCAATAAAACAACAGTTTTATCCATTAGCTCATTTACAGAAAGCTATCATGACTTGGAAAAATTTCATACAACTTAAAGGAAAAAATGTACAAGACTACACCCAAGAATTTAGGAGAAGAGCTCTCTTATTAGGGGTATATTTTCAGAGTCAAGACACTTTGCTGAATTACATAGGAGGCTTACATAGCTACCTTAGACATACTATCCTCATGTTCAATCCTACTAGTCTAGATGAGGTTTGTGTTCAAGCCACACATTTAGAGGCTAGAGGGAAAAGACTTTTGAAGAGGGTAGGAACAAGCCTTTCAAGGGGAAGAAAAAATACAAAACCTCTAAAGGAAACAGAAAAAAGAATGCATATGTCAAAAAAGAGGGATAAAAATTGGTTTTTAAACACTTTTCAAGATAAGGCCACGAAGAGAAAAACTGTTGGAAGTTACATCCTAAAAAAAGAACCCAATTTAACAAAAATAAAGGGAAGCAGAAAACTGCAGCTACTACACAACAAGACTTAGGTGATGATTTAGGTGATGAAACCAAAATTACAGCCATGGGTTTGAATAATATGAAGGGAAAATAAACTGAAACTAAACCAATTACTAGCACTTCAAACTGTCATGTACAAGCTCCAAATGAAGAAGAAAGAATTGAATTGTTTCATGTGAGGGTTATTTCAAAACATACAAAGGTTGACATATTGTTTGATAGTGGGTCACAAGCGAACCTTATCTCTGAAGACTTAGTCAAGAAACTAAATCTTGAGACCATTCCACATCCAAAACCATATCCACTTGGTTGGATTTGTAAGGATGCAAACTTACAGGTTTCAAAGAAGTGTATATTGTGTTTTGCAATTACTGCACATTTTATTGACACGGTTGAATTAGATGTTGTTCTGCTTGACATTACAGGAATTTTTTTGGGAAGTCCTTATTTATATGACAGGAAAGATATCTTCTATCACTATGAGAACAAGTATCATCTATTCAAATATGGCAAGGAGTTTATTGTTAGAGCACATCGCAAGAAGATAAACATTGCTATGGTAAATGCTGGACAGGTAAAAAGGCTAGTGAATTCTAGTAAGAGTTTCGTACTTCTTATGATTAAGCCTAAATTTGATGTGAATCATGAGCCATTTGAAGATTGTGATACCAAGTTAAAATCAGATTTATATGATGTAGTTGATGCACATCATGAGATGTTTTAGGAGCCAACAAGATTGCCTCCTAAAAGGGAGATTCAACATGAGATTCAGTTGCAACAAGATTGTCCTCTTCCAAACATAGGCATGTACCGCATGTCTATCATGGAGAATGTTGAAATAAAGACGTAAAATTTTAAATACTTGTTGTACAAGGGACTCATAAGACCAAGCACTTCGCCATGTGGGTCACTGATAATGTTGATTCCAAATAAAGATGGAACTTCGCATATGTGTGTGGATTTCATAGCTTTGAACAAGATTACGATAAAAAATCGTTACCCACTCCCAAGGATAAATGATTTGTTAGATCAGCTGAAAGATGCTAAATTTTTCACTAAGTTAGACTTACGTAGTGGATACCATCAAGTTAGAATTGCATAAAGTAATATTTGGAAGACAGCATTCAAAACCAAACAAGGACTCTTTGAGTGGCTAGTTATGCCTTTTGGTTTGTGTAATGCACCTGCAACTTTCATGCGTGTTATGGATGATATTTTGCGTCCATTCCTTGATGATTTTTTTATATTCTACTTAGATGACATCTTGATTTTCAGCAAGACTAGAGAAGAGCACGTCACACATGTTAAGAAAGTACTTGATGTTTTGAGGAAAGAGCAAATATTTCTTAAGATGTCTAAGTGTGAATTTGGAAAGACTTCTTTGGTTTATTTGGGACATATTTTAGGAGGAGGTGCATTGAGAATTGATCCTTCTAAGGTAGAAGCCATTGTGAATTGGCCTACTCTCAAATCCATTATAGAGGTAAGAAGTTCTTTGGGTGCAGCTCAATATTGGAGAAATTTTATTGCTAACTTTTCTGCCATAGCAGCTCCTATGCATGCAGTGACAAGTGTGAAAAATGATTTCCAATCGGTAGGCAAACAATAGAAAGATTTTGAATCTTTGAAAGAGAAGATCAGTTCAGCTCCATTCCTTGCTTTACCGGACTTGAAACAACCATTCGAGATACAGACCGATGCTAGTGATTATGCCATGGGTGCAGTTCTCTTGCAGCATGGTAAGCCATTCACTTTTCATTATGAGACATTTAATGGTATTGTAGTTAATTATCCTACATATGATAAGGAGTTGTATGCATTGGTTCAAAGTGTCAAAAAGTGGAAACATTATTTTATGGGTAAAGAGACAGTTGTACATACCGATCACCAACCATTACAGTACTTGCAGTCGCAAATTAAATTGCAGCAATCACGTCATTTTAGATGGATGGGTTTCCTACAACAATTTCACTTGGTAATAAGGTACAAGAAAGGTATTTTCAATAAATTTGCTGATATGCTTTCAAGGCCTATTATTAGTGCTTCTACTTTGCTTAAGAATGATTCTATAGTACATGAGGGTTACATCGAACAGTATGCATTTGATGTTGATTTTAAGGATGTGTGTGCTAACTTGATTGAAGGGAATCAAGTTGAAGAGAATGATTATCACATGCATAAAAATTTGTTGTTTCATTTGGGCAAGTTGTGTATACCACAAGGAGAGAGACTAAGTGTCATGAGAGAAGCTCATTCTTTTCTTGTTGTTGGGCACTTTTAGGTAAGCAAAACGGTGGCACATTTACAGAGGTATTGTTATTGGCCTCGCATGGTAGATAGTGTTTCACGTTTCATTAGAGGTTGTTCATTGTGTGCTACAAGCAAGCCTAGAAATAGGAAGCTTGGGTTGTACACGCCATTACTGGTACCATCAAGGCCATGGGAAAGTATTTCTATGGACTTTGTTGGAGGTCTACCTATGTCTAGAAAGTAGCATGATTATCTTTATGTAGTAGTTGATAGATTCAGCAAGATATGTATTCTTATTCCATGTAAGAAATCCATTACTGTTAAACAAATTGTTGAATTATATTTTCAACATGTATGGATTCATTATGGTTTGCCTACTTCTATTGTTAGTGATAGGGATTCTAGATTTGTTGGGAATTTTTGGTCCAATCTATGGAAGATGATGGACACCAAATTGAAAAAGAGTGTTGCTTTTCATTTGCAAACAGATGGCCAAATCGAGGTAGTGAACAGAACCATTGTGCATATTTTGAGAGGTTATTGCAGCAAGCATCTTAAGTTGTGGGATGAGCATCTGCATTACATTCAGCGCGCTTACAACCGGGCCAAGCACTCTTCTACAAATACTTCACCTTTTGAAGTCTACTTTGGGTATTTTCCAAAGTCACCTTGATGCAAAAAAACTGAATTTCGTACCCCTAACGAGAGATGGTCACTGTAGTCGTGGCTCTGCCAGCATTTCCCTTCAATC